>SIJG01000016.1:0-106936 GCA_023374025.1 Heterodera schachtii
ATTTGCCACCAATTGTTAAAAAGGATCGGAATACGACAAAAAATTCCAACAACTTGAGGCAGAATGGAAAAACGCAAAACAGAAGAAACATAATGAGCAGCCAAAAATCGCCGACGTGTTGAACGTTACTTCATCCGGTAAAAAGGGCCATTAATTTAACTCAGTTTCATTAAATTAGGAACCATTTCTATTGTGGACAAAAAAATAATGCACTACATTATCTGCACAAACGCTTCATTTAAATCAATTGACCATCCTTCGTTTCACGCTCTTATGCAACAGGAGGTTAAATGTGAAAACATTATAGGTTTGTTTCCAGATCCATTGGTAAAAAAATAACATTTCCTAATTAAGGAAAGAAGTTTTGCCGAAAATTTACGAACGCGTTCAGGCCAAAATTAGGAGTGATTTGGAACAGTGCTCAGAGTTGTCGTTCACAAGTGACTGTTGGGCCGGCACTTCCGATAATTTTATTAGGCATTTCTGTTTTATTATTATAATTTTAACTATTTTTATTTAGCCTGGCAGCGCATGGCATCGACAAAAATTGGTTTTACAAAGAGCGAATTTTGGCTGTTACAAATTTCCCTGGGGAGCACACCGGTTTAGCAATTGCGATGAAACTTCGTAGCGTTTTGGAACAATGGAGCATTGAGGCAGCAAATGTGCATTGTTTTGTCACCGACTCAGCAAAAAATATGTGTCGGGTATAAATTGACCTACAAAATTTTATCTACATAAATATTTAAGGCCTTTAAAGAAGTTGACGAAAATGGCAGTGAATTTCTCCCTTTTTTGAATGCAAATTGTGCCGCACATTTACTAAATTTGGTTGTGAAAGAAGGTTTAAGTGCCGACCTTGATATTGAAAAGCTGTTCGTGAAATGCCGTAAAATTGTTGGACATTTCAAAAAGAGCAACAAAGCATTCGGAAAATTACACGAAATTCAAGAATATCTTGAAATTCCTGAACATTCCTTGCTGCAGGTATGTATACTGTTATTACATTATTGGTATTTCTTAATGAGTGTATTTTTGAGGAAGTTTCGACAAGTTGCAATTCTGGCCTGATGATGATTGAACGATTTTACGAGCAGAAAAAGGCAATCAATGAATATGCCAACCAAAACTGTGACTTTGGTCTAACTTTAACAAGCGAAGAATGGTCAATTTTGGAGGAGCTTATTGCGGGTATTCTTTTAAAGCAAAATTGGTAGAAAAATCTTAGTTTTGAAACCTGCCGAAGTGATGACCAAAGGACTGTCAAAATCGCCTATTTCTGTTGTTATTCCATACGCGAGAGTACTTCATGACGAACTTTACGAATTAAAACTTTTTTCAAAAAAAGTCGACCAAGTTCGAACAACTATGTACCATTCGTTAAGAAAACGATTTTTTGGACTCCAAAATCAAAAGTAATAGTCAATTTTTATTGAAAATGAATTTTGCTTTAAGAGTGTACGCAGTTTCAACATTCCTTGATCCACGTTTTAAGGACCGCGTTATTTTGCCAGAAATGACAAGCAAAATGCTCATCTTCCTTAATAAGTCTCTCCCACAAATCAATTACAAATATTAGCTTTATGTTATTGAATAATCAATTTTTTGAACGATTAAATTTTTATTTCAATTTCATTAACTGATTTAAATGGACATGTTATTGTTACCAGTACTTTTATAGTTTTTCCTAAGCAATTAATTGATTTTTCAACATTCATTTTGCTTTTTTAAAAAAATTCAAAAAAATCCAGGTCCAGGCCTGGATCCAGGTCTCGAGGAGCCTGGATTTTTCCTGGACCTGGATTTTCCTGGATTTTTGTCCAGGAAATCCAGGTCCAGGTCCAACATGGAATCCAGGTCCAGGTCCAGGCTTTTTTCAAAATGTCGAGCTCTAGTGAGAACCCTTCGGGCCCCCGCAGTCAACCGCCTGTGGCGCTCGTCAGACGTCTTCCTCCGCCCTCCGTCTCGCCCCACTACTTGCTCCGTCTTCGCATGCTCCCTTTTGCGAAATTTAAATTGGCTTCGATTAAAATTTATCTGAATCGAATTTTTGTTCTAATTAGGGTTCGGGGTTCGGAATTTTGCAAAATAAAGGCCATATTCGTGATCAGCGCCACAAATTACCCTAGAAAAATTGTTTTAAATGTCTTTTGAGTGCTTTTATAGTGCGGTCACTTCAGTCCCAGCTGAGTTTGGCACTCCAATTCCGGCACTTTTTCAGATTGAAAAAGGGCAAGCGCGCCCTAATTTTATTTTTCCATCCCAATTTTATGCGTTTTACATCGATTCTGACCGTTTTTAAGCAATTTTGAGTTTGGTGACTATGATCAATATTTACCAATAACATAATTACATTTTATAACATTATAAATGTTATGATTTTCGATTTACTTATTTGTAATTTTTTTAAATATTGGAAATGTTCACTAATTATTTTTTGCTTTTTACAGGGTGACAAATAAGTAATGTCCCACTTATTTATTTGAATATCTTTAAATTAGAATTCAAAAATATATGAAAACGAAATGGGAAATTTTTGTAAAAAATAGAAAATTTATAAATATTTTAATAGGCTAAATTTTTTAAATTAGAAACATAAACAAAAAATAAAAGATGAACTTAAAATATTTTTATTGTTTTTAATGAAATTGTATTTTATTTTTATTAAAGAAAATAGAAAATTAATTTAGAAATATAAAATTAATATTTTGTGTATTTTTAATAAATTTATCTTGTATTTTATTAAAAAAACAATTAAAAAGAACTAAGATTAAAATTTTTAAAACATGATTTAAATCAAATTTTTTAAACATTTATCAATGATTTTCAAATTATAATGAATAAAAAAATTTAAAAAAAAATCTCGCGAACTAATAGTCAACAATTTCCGAGTTATAACCAAGATATTTTGAGATGAAATAAATTAAATTAAATTTTTTAATAATTTTATTGAACAAATTATAATAAATTCTTTTTATTTAAATATCTTGAAATGATTAATAAATAAGAATGAAAAATTGATTGATATGCAAAAGATTTAATAAAAGGAAATTATATAATAAAAAACGCAATTCATTGCTTGTAATATTTATGGTGAAACATTCATTCTGATCGATAACGAGAGAATTTTAAATAAGCCTTTTGGTAATTATTAATAAATTAACAATCAAACAAATATAATTAAAAAATATAAAATAAACCACTTTATTTACGTGAAAATTAGAATAAAAGTAGATTTATTAATACAATTTTATACATAAATTTTTATATTTAGCATCTTTCAGGGCAGCCGAAAATTATATTTTGATAAAATTTTACACACAAATTATCTTTACATAAGGTAATTTAAATATGATCAAAATTTTAACCTGTTTATTGATTTTTTACATATAATAAAATAAATATTTTAAATTTATTTAAATTTAAAATTATAACTAAATTAAATAGAGATGGTTTATTCTCATATATTAGACTCCCATTTCAGAAGCACTATTCAGCCCAACTTACAAATTCGGTATAGCTTTAGTTTATATATATAATATTAATTATTTATACATTTTTTTACTAAGTATTTGTTTAGTATAATTGAAAAAAATTCTTGCCTTTCTTAATTAAATTTATTTTGTTTTAAATTTTAGGTTTTTGGAAATTTATTGGTTAACAATTAATTATCTTATTTTGAATATCATTTCGGAATTTTTCACATTATTTATGTGAATATTAATTTTAATATTTTATTAATGAGTCTATGATTTCTTTTAAAATATTCATTTAAGTTTGTTTTAAATTTATTCACCTTTGTCAAATATTCATTTTGGTGTGTTTTTTAATTTGTGTTGATTTTTATCCATGGCAATTGTCGAAGCTAAGCCTTCAGACGGTTCTGCCTTGTTTCTACGCTCATTTCATTTGTATTAAAAATATATTTTTCCATATTCTTTATTAGTAAAAAAATTATTTTTGATAATATTCGTATTTAGCCTGCTTTCATAGTGAAATATAAAGAAAATTGAATAAATTTTAATAAAATCATAAAGTATTATTTACTAATCGCTTATTTAATTGCCTTTTTTATATTCTTAGTTTATTATCAAACCATTATTTAATTTGTTGTAAAATATAAATTTTCATATTTTTTACTATTATTCCTTCGAAATTTGTTTATATATTAGAATAATTTTGATTTACAACTAAAACATAATTATTTTTTTTAATTTAGACCATTTTTGAGCAATTATGTTATTAATTTCGGTGGATTAAAAAAATTAATTTACATTCTTAGAAATAAATTAAATTATTTTAGATTTATTTTTTTATAACATTGTTTGATCATCTAGCACTGCCATGTTTTAATTAGATTTTTACATATTCTGACTTATTTTGCGATATTAATGCTTTTTATGAATATGTTTTGCAATTTTTCATTATTTTAACTGAGTTAATTTAACAATATTTTCAAATTTGTATTTTATTAAATACTCCACACTTATAAGAAAGAACTTTCAAATAAAGTTTTTGAATAATTAATGCTTTTTGCTGTTACTCTCATAGTAGATGCAGTGTATGTATTTTACTTCAGTTGAATAGGTTTAATATTTTACTATTTTTAATTTGTTGTATTCAAAAAGAATAAATAATAATAATAACTTTTAATATAATCTCAATATGATCATTTGTAAAAAAAAATATTTATTGATTAAATTTAATTGTATATATAGTGAAGGTTTTATCATGTTAAATTTTTCTTTAGCTTTTTATATTTCTCATTAGCTTTGTTTATTTTATTTCTTTCAAAAAATCCACTTATTTGCTGATTTTATTTAGTCAATTTTGGTTTTTATAAAGTTAATAATTCTTTTAATTGAGAAAATAAGCATATTTGTTAAATTAAAGGAACAAAATGGAACAAATAGTAAAGAATATTTACTTATAAATATAATCATATTATTACCTAAATCATAATAATATTATACTTAATTTTATTAAAAAAACTAATAGCCATATAAAAAAATAACAAAAAAAAATTATTAAAGTGAATTCAAAAATCATTTTCTTTCTAAATTATTTTATCAGCATAAATTGAACATCTTTAAAGTAAAATTTAAAACAAAAATAAAAATAATACAATTTTATGAAGTGTTAAAGGTAAATAAATTGTGCTTTTATTTTTGTTTTCATAAAATTTGTATTTTGAAATTTTAATCTTTGCTGACTCATGACAACTTTCTAAAATTTGTATCCAGAATTAAAAAATTAAATAATAAACTAAATAATAATTTATGTCACAATTTTAATTTGAAAATTTTTTCCAATTTTTTTCATAACATATAAACATTATTATTCCATGGGCTAATTCTCCCGGTATCCTGTTTGGCAGCTTGTTTATTAAATTACATTTAAAGTTTAATAACATTAATTTATTAAAATAATATTTAGTATTTTATATTAATATGAAAAGATTTTAATTATTAAAATTAATTCTTAAAATTCCTGTTATTTCATTGGTAAATTATCAAATTTATTCATAAAAAAATATTAATAATTTATTTACCAATTATTATTAATCTTTAATAATAAAACAATAATAAATAAAATTATAATATCTTATAAAAAATATTCGTTTCTTTCAAAAATTTAATTTATAAAAAATTTGAGAAGCATTTATTTGTTATTTATTTAATCCAATCAGGTTTATTTTATTTTCATTTTTATTGAACTTTTTTTAATTTTAATATTATTATTAATTCTTAAATTTGACCTGTATAAATTTTACAAAATTATTAATCAGTTGATTCCATTTTCAAAAATTATTATTAAAATAAAAAAAATAAAAATAAATATGAAATAATTATTCAATCATTATCATATTATTAAATTATTTGAAAAATGCAAAATTAAACATATTTTGAAAATAGATTTTCTAAATAAAAGTTTTTTATATGAAACATATGCAAAATTAGCATCAAAATCACTTCCATCTAAATCTTGTTGTCAGGATGGATATCTGGTCATTTTTTTTTATCAGAAAAGCCATTAAAAATACGAAATAATTCATAAATAATACAATAAAAGGATTAACATATTTGTAAATAAAATAAAGTAGCTACTGAAAGGAGTAAACAATTAATTAATAATTTATTAATTCTTTATAACGAAGGAATAATAACCTTGAAAAAATAAAATATAAAAAAATTAAGATTTAAAAATTATTTTTTAATTATCTATCTATTATAAGAAATTGCAAAAAAGTAGAGTTATTTGCTTATTTCTTAGCTATGAAAAAAATTACTAATAATTAATTCATCAATCAAATGAAAATTAAATTTTCATCTTTCTTTTATAAAAATTTTTTATACGTTAAATATATTTATTGATGCACAGACAGTGGAAAATTTACGGCACAAACAGATTATCGCCCGTGAGAATTAAATATTTTAGGAAGCAGAATTAGTGAGCTACTAAAATATAGCACAGAAAATTAAAAAAATTAAATACTTAATGTCACTTAAAAATGTAAAAGACTAATAAATTTAAAATTAAATTAAATTAATTACAAGTATTGTTTTCTCATATGTTAAATTATTTGTTTGGGGATAATAAAAAAATTAACAATTTATAACTTTTAAATTTTTAAAATTTAAATGTAAAAATTAATTTATTAAAAATAATAATAAGTTTCTAAATGCATCATAAGAGATTTAATTAAAATTTTGCTAAAAATATAGAAATTTAGAGAACATTCATAAATTTTTATAGTTTATATTTTGAATTTTTAAGATTTTTATTGCAATTTTCTTAAAAAAAAACCTCCTTTTCCGTTAACTCACTGTAAAAAATAATTTGCAATCATCATAAAAAGATTTTTAAATAATTTGCAATCATCATAAAAAGATTTTTTCAAGATTTCATAATTTATTTAATTTTTAAATGAGAAATTCGAAGATTTATTTAATTATTATTTAAACATCGGAAATAAAAAATAAAAAATTAATTTAGAAGTAAATAGAAATGAAAAAGAAAGAAGCATTATTACTTTTTTAAAACACTTTTTAAATTATTGGACTAAAAGAAAAAACGACCAATGATAAATATATAGAATTTATATATACAATTGATTGAATAACAAGTATTATTTATTTAATATTAAAACCAACTAAATTTATTTTAAGAAACATTTTTCGGAAAATTTTCATTTGCATGTTTTCGTTTTTTTATAACAATTTTAATATTTAATGAGTATAATTTAATATCAAAATAAAAATGAAAATAAAAAACATTATTTATAATTTATTAATTTATATATTTTCTTTATTATTACAAATCTTTTACATTTTTTCGTAAAAGATGTTATTTATCTTATTTTTTAAAAAATTTCGTGCTATTATATTTTAATAATTTATTATTATTCTACTTCTATTATAAATTTTAACGAGCCAGTATTTGATTGCTTAAATTTCTCAATTAACAGTGATTCAAAAAATTCATTTATTCAAAAACAAATTTTATCGCATTCTCTGATTTAATATAAAAATTTCGCCAAAAATAAAAGAAAATATAAAATAAATTGCCATATGTAAAATAAAAACACGTAAATTTATTTATTTTTTTAATTACAGAAGAAATTTAATAATGAATTAATAAATTTATTTATTTTAATTCATAACTAAATTAAAAAAATAATATTAAATGAATTAAACTATAATAATTTTTTTAAGCAATTTGAAAAAACGAATAGTTTCAATACACGAAGCATCACATTGCGATCCATTGCGCCATGTGAAATTTATATATTATCACATAAATTTTCATATAGTGATGTCATCATAAATTTTTATAATTCAAAAAGTAATTGAAACAAATTTATATTTAAAAAATACATGAAACATTAAATTGTATTTAATATAAAGAGTTTCACAAAATTTAAAAAGGTAATAGTTTAATTAAAAATATTTTTAATATTGTTGAACGAAAACACAACTTAAAAATCAATAATGTGAAAAAAAATAATGAAAATATTAAATTCTTTAAATTGTAAGCCAAAAAAATAAAACCAAAAATAATAAGATAAATAATTTACCTTATTATAATTGACAAGAAAAATAATTCTCAGTAAATAAATCATTCAAATAATAAAAAGAAGAATGAAACAAAAATAACAATTATTTGATTTTATTTGTTTTATTAAAAATTTAAAACGAATATGATGGATTATGATTTTCATTTGAATTATCTGAAAAAAGTTCTTCAATTACTTTTAATAACATCATGCTATCAAAATAAAAATCATGGTTAAAAAAATATGTTTTTAAGAAAAAAAAATTAAAAAACTCCAACCTCGACCCTTACATTTGTCTCACAATCACCAAAAAAAGAGATCATCAGCAGAACAGTTAAGCATTAAAAGGTGAATTTTTTTAGTCTTTCAAATTCATCTAATTTTGGAAAAAAATTTCACCTTTTCGCCTTTCGCAAGTTTCGCATTTTTCGCTTTTTTTTGGGCATTTCACTTTCGCCTTTTCGCTTTCGCTTTTTATTTTACTTTCGCAAATTTCGCTTTTCGCCTTTCGCTTTTTATTTTTCAATTTGCAACATCCCTGATGTCTAGGCCGGTCATTCATGTACAGATTTGACCGGTATCGGTTTGAATTTTGATTAATAAATCTGAAAATTAAAGATAAAATAACATTTAATTTGTTTTTTATTTTTTTTATAAACCAATTAAAATTAAAATTTTTAATTTCGTAAATTTACGTCAGTCAATAATTTATAAAGACTTTTAAATTTTTATTTAATACATTAATCATAATATTTAACTTTATTGAAATAAAACGATTGAGCTTATTTATTCCAATTAGAACAAACAAAATACTGTAATTACAAGAACAAATCAGAAAATTTAAAATAAAAACATATCTGAATCAAATCCTATCAAAAAATGGTAAATAATTAAAAATTTACAAAAATAAATAAATAAATTAAAAATTATATTTTTATTTAAATTTTTTGTGATTTAATCAAAAAAACTTATTCAATATTCATGTTTGTTCGAATAACATTATGTTTTTATGTTTGACTCACATGTGATTT
The DNA here is from genome assembly GCA_023374025.1 of Heterodera schachtii. Taxonomy (NCBI): domain Eukaryota; kingdom Metazoa; phylum Nematoda; class Chromadorea; order Rhabditida; family Heteroderidae; genus Heterodera; species Heterodera schachtii. Next base: position 9,088 of record SIJG01000016.1, read on the forward strand.
TTTTTATCTAATTTAATTTAATTTATCGAGCAAACCAAAGGCACATTAGTGCTCTTATATGGTGCCAAAAAGAAAACAACAAATAAAGTTGATCAAATAAAAAATACAAAATGAAAACCGTAATAAAAAAAAAAAATGAATAAAAATAAATCAATCAAATGTTAAAAATTCACAGGTGATAAAAATATAGTGTAAATATGGCAACATGGAAAATCCTACTCAGAACTCATTGCTTTTAGCAAACCCCTGAATTCCTTTGCCTTATTAATTTGCACCGCTACCACTGGAAGATTATTCCAGTTTTTTACTATTCTATTGAAAAAATTATTTTGAGTTTTGGCCTTGTGACGCTTTACTCGTAAAAGTAAAGGCCTCCTGGGCCTTTCTGAGAAAAAGAAATTTTTCTCAGCTTCAAGGCTGGTGAAACCTTTAATTATTTTAAAAGCTGTTGTTAAATCATTGATTTTTCTTCTTTCTTCCAATTTGTGTAAACCCGTGATTTTAAGTCTTTCCATATATTTTTTGTACACAAATCCACATTTTCGAAAAGCTTTTCTTGTGAAAAATTTTTGTACCCGCTCAATTTTGTCTATATCTTTTTTTAAATTAGGGTTCCAAACTTCGGTAGCGTATTCTAATTGAGGTCGTACAAAAGTTTTATAAGCTGCTGTTAGAGTCTTTATTTCCCTGCTTTTCAACACTCTCAAAATCTGAAAGCTTCTAAGATATGCGTTTCGTATAATTTTGCTTATATGTTCTGAAAAATTAAGCTTCGAGTCAATTAAAATTCCCAAGTCACGAACATTATCCGATTCTGAAATCTTTTTTGAGTTAATAAAATATTCTTTTTTCATATTATTTTTCCCTAAATATAAAACAAAACATTTTTCAGTTGAAATTTCTAACCCATTTATTTTTGACCATTTTTCCAAAGCCTCAATTGCTTTATCCAACTGATTCGAATGGTCATCATTTTCATGGGCATAATATAATTTAACATCATCGGCATACATTTTTATGCCAACTGATGCCGCTTCATTTGTAATAAAGGACGGCAGATCATTTATAAAAATTAAAAAGAGTAATGGCCCTAAGACACTTCCCTGGGGCACTCCTGAAAATATTCTAAAACTTTCTGACAATTCTTCGCCAATTTTAACCTTAAAACACCGATTTTTTAAAAAGTTAGTTAAAAAATTATGAATTTTTCCTTCAATTCCAATCTTTTTGATTTTTTGAAGTAATAAATCAATTGGAACAGAATCAAACGCCTTGACAAAATCAATATAGATTATGTCAATTTGTTGATTCTTTTGTATAGAATTATATATATCGTCCATCATTTTTAATATTTGGGTTGTAGTCGATCTATTTTTTAAAAACCCAAATTGTTCTTTATCAAAGAATCTTGTACTGTTCAGAAATTCTAAAATTTTGCTACTCAAAATTCTTTCGAAAACTCTACAGACGGTGCTGGTTAATGACACCGGCCTGTAATTTAATGGATCAGTTTTTTCGCCTTTTTTGAAAATTGGTACCACTAATGATGTTCGCCAAATTTCCGGAATTTGACCGGAATCCAAAATTAGCCTAAATATATCTGCTAATATTTTTGTAATTGGTTCTGCACAATTTTTTAATAAAATGTAGGGAACATTATCTGGTGAAGTGGAATTACGCCGGGGAAGTCTTTTTAATATATTCCAAATTATGCCAGCGTTCAATTCAATGTCAGAAAGCTTAGTCTTATTCTGTGTTGATTGAGTTTGTGGACCATTAACAATTGATTTTCTTAAAAATGACTTTTGAAATATTTCTGCTAATATCTTACATTTTTGTACATCGCTGGAAAACATATTTCCAGCACTATCAATTAAAGTAGGTATTTCGTTGACTTTTGAAAGTTTATTTCGAATAAATTTGTTAACTGAATTTTGCCCCTGGGAAATAATTTTTGACTCTTGTTCATTTCTGAATTGATTTAATTGTTTCTTCATTTCCCTTGAAATAATTTTGTAATTTAAACTGAGATCACTTTTTTCCGGGAATTTTTTTACAAGCTTATGCAAACGTAATTTCTCTGAAAATAAGTCTCTTATTTTTTGAGGGTATGATTGTTTTATTATCGATTTTAGAGGTCTATTGGGTATAAAAGTATCATATAATTTCAGCACTTTATTTAAGAATTCTTTATATTTTTGATCAACGGTGTACACTTGGTTTATTGATAAATCAATCCGATTTTCAAGTATCGCCCGACTTAATTTCAAAAAATTAATATTTTTAAAATCTCTTCTAAAAATTCTAGGATTTTTGTGACTGAATTTTTCTTTTATTTTAAATCCGACCATTTTGTGATCGGAAGTTGAAAAGTTCTCAAGTACTGTTAAATCATTGATTAATTCTAATTTACTGGTAATTACTAAATCTAAAATTGCTTTTTCTCTGGTTGGTTCTTTAACATGCTGTATCAATTGTTTTTGGTCCATAAACTCAATCAATTAGACACCAGATCATTTATTTTTTTAACCTTATTTTCATCCCATAATATATTTGGGATATTAAAATCACCACAGAAGATGATATTTTCAGAATCGCTCTGGTCAGAAATGAATTTGAGCAGCTTTTTAGTATTATGAACTGTACAATTTGGTGGACGATATATATTTATAATTTGAATTGGTTTTTTAAAAAGTAGTTTAACGTGAATGATTTCGCTTTGGAATTTTGTCCCAGAGAAAAGTGTCAGATAAGGGATAGTTGATTTTAATAGAATTGCCGATCCTCCGCCCTTTTTATCATTTCGGCTTGCAAGAATTATTTCGTATTTACCATTTATCGTAAGTTCTGATTCCACTGTATTTCTGGAGTTTAACCAGGTCTCATTGATCAGAATTATAGAAGGATCATATTTTTGAATTATATGTTCTAAATCAGCTATTTTATTTGTTATCGATCGGGCGTTTATTAATAGGCAAGAAATCCAAGGATTTTTTTCTCCTTTATTCCTTATTTTTTTGTTTGGTTTGCTCTCGTATCCCTAGCGAGTTCTGAGCGGGCGGGGGTTTTTCAGAGATTTGATCTCCAAGTCGACCACAAAATATTTGTACTCACCTGCGGCAATATTGGCCTGATAGGCTTGTTGCCGCAGGGAGTACAAAATTTTGAGTTCGCTTTGGGTCATATCCCTGCGAACTTTGATGAATTGTGGAAAATTAGGAAATTTTTTCAGTGCATTACGAAAATTAAAAAGGAATTTGTCACGGGAAAATTTGTCCAAAAACGGCACCTTCAAAATTCGGTCTCTTTTTACCCCTCCTTCGGGCTGTGTCCTGGGGTGGCGGTGAATGTCCGGCGAAAGTTTGTCTTTGATGCCGCATTCTTCTGCAATTTGTTCCACCAATGCCCGTCCGTCCATCGCCTCCGGCATTTTTTCGATGACTGCCCGAGTGGACTTTTCCTTCAGCTGTTCGGAGTTGATGATCGCCTCGGTGATCATCTGAGAAACGGCGCCCGTGCCAGAGAAAGGCGGCGGTTGACCCCATTGAACATTGCCGTTGTTAGGGATGGGGGCCGAAGAGGGGGAGGTGTGGTGGGGGTCACCAAATCGATGTCCATATCGATTCTCACCCTCTACGAGCCGTTCCACCAATTTTTCCAATTTTTCAAGACGTTCGATGATTGGGACAAGGGTAGGATTTCCAGACCCCTCGAGCAATTTTTCGAGTCGTTCTAGACGAACGAGAATCTCGTCTTCATCATTTTGAGTTGGAGAGTTTTGCCGTCGTTTTTTTGTCATTATTTAAGGATGAATTAAAATAAAAACATATATGAATCAAATCCTATCAAAAAATGGTAAATAATTAAAAATTTACAAAAATAAATAAATAAATTAAAAATTATATTTTTATTTAAATTTTTTGTGATTTAATCAAAAAAACTTATTCAATATTCATGTTTGTTCGAATAACATTATGTTTTTATGTTTGACTCACATGTGATTTTTTTTTATCTAATAGATAAAAATTTATATATCACTGAAATAAAGCCAATTAAATATCAGTTTTGTGAGTACATAATCGAAAAAATAATTTATTTAAAATGATTTATTTTAAACATATATAAATTTTATTTAAAAAATATTCTAGAGAGAATTATTTACGACATTTGATTTAAATAACTTAAATTAAAATTTTTTTAACGAACTTAATATTATTAACATCAAGCCTAAAGATAATTTATGTTATGCTAAGGAACAGAGGAATTACAATAAAAGTATAACCAAAAAATAAAAAAACCGAAAAAATCTAAAAATACAAAAAAAATTGTTTTAAATGATTATAATAGAATTCAAATAGCAGATTAAAGAAATAATCTTACTATTAAAATTAATGAACATAGTAAAAATTTATTCATTAAAAATATAAAAACTATTTATAATTTAAATAAAAAATATGAAAAAATACAATAGAATATTTTTATTTTATAGCATATTCTTGGATTGAAATAAATTAATGCATTTCTAAATTAGAAAGCAAATTATAATTTTACTTTATTAAAAAAGTCAAATAATTATATAAAATCAAATTTATCTTGCTATTGGAAGGCAGTTCTATATGTCCTCCAATATATTATAATTTTTAAAATCTAGCAAAAATTTATTAAAAGTTGTAACCAAAAAAGCTCGAAATATTTTGACTCAACAATTTGACCAAACTTTATTTGAAATTCAATAATTTTTTTGAAATTCAACTGAAGATAATAGAGAAATTTGTGGGTATCTATTATATAATTAAAATTGGTTGTTCTGAAAAAAATTATGAAGGAATTAATAATGTTAAATTTTTATGGTCATCCAAAAAATGTAAGGTCGTTTAAATGCATGAAAATTATTCCAATCAATTAATTCACACCGCACTTAAATTTTAAAAATTTTATTGAAGTTCAAAAAAGTCAGGGTCGAAATTGTTGAGTCTAAATTTTCGAGCTTTTTTGGATACAAGTTTTTGTAAATTTTTATTACTTTTTAAAAAATTATATAAGTAGTAGAGGATATGTTGAGCTAAGTTATGATTTATTATTTAGCAAATAATATTAAAATAATAATTAAATTTATTATTTCGAATGTTCATACTTTTTCCACTTCGCCCTAGCACCCTAATTAACATTGATGTTTTAAAAATATTTAAATTTTCAATTAAATAATTTGGAAATAAAGATAATGAAGAAATTGTGAATATTTGATTTTATCTTAACAAAATTGGTAACTCAATAAAATGATTTTTAATTAATACATCGATTTTATGAGTAAAATAGAATAAATTTTTTAAAAATAATTAATAAAAAACAAACATATTTTTAATTAATTTAAATCGGATTAAAAAAAATAATGTAATTTTTAAAAAAACAATATTAATTTAATTTGAAATGTTAGGCTAAAAATAAAAATTAGAAGCAATGTTACGAAGATTTATTTAAATACAGAAAAAAGTATTAATAATTTATAATAAATGCGAACTCGATAAAATTTAAAATGTTTGAATTAAATATTCTTCAAAAAACTATTATATAAAAAACAAAATGACACTTTAAAAAAATCAATTAGAAAGAGACAATTAAAGATTCAACTCATTAATTTCCTTATTAACTAAAAATTTATGAAAACATGGAATGAAAGATCTATTTTCATCAATAAGTCTCTTTTAAGTTTAAGATAAAAAGAAAATTTTAAAAATAAAATTGAGAAATTTTGACCAGACAATTCACCGAATAAATAATTGGCCCATTAGGTTTAATTTGACCTTTAAATGCGAATTTTGGCTTCACTGTGGGAATTGCGATGTTTTCCCTAAATGAGTTTTGTATTTCTGATTTGAATATTCATTGAATTGAATTTCGGATGATTTTTCATAATTAATTAATAAGACTTAAAATGAAATTTTAAATGATTTATTTTTGAAACACAATAAAATATTAATAGTAAAAAATTCAATAATAATTACACAAATATCCAAATACGTTTATTTATAATAAATTTAAAAAAGTAATTAATAATTATTAGACAAAATATTTAATAAAAATGCCAAAAGAGTTTTCCTAAAGATCAAACGAAAATAAATATAGAAAAATGCATAAATATGCCTAAGATTTAAAAAAGAAAGAAATTAATAACTTAAAATTAACAATACACGCAATACAAAGAGTCCAATTAAATAATAAATAATTGAATATCATAAAAATTTAAATAAAAAAATATAAATTATGTGAAAATCTATTAAAAATTTATTATTAAAATAAAATAATGAATTAAAATTGAGTGTAGGTTAATTTTATTTAATTCAACCAAATAACGGAAAAAAGTTATTGGCGTCAACGACTACAGTGAAAAGAACTTCCTAGTAGCTGCACAAGAATGAAAATATTTTAGGAAACTTAATTCGATCAATTAATTAAATATCTAACTCAAATAAAAATTACAAAAGAATGATAAAATGTTTATTAATGAAATCACCAAATAAAATAAAATAAATTTAAAAGAAAATTAGTATTATTATATTATACTTAGGGTGTAACATAAGTTACCGCACAAATTTTTTCATTCAAATTAAAAAATTCATAACTCCGTAATTTCTGCTCTTATTTTAATATTCTTTTTTTATTTTATTTATCATTGTCAGCTTGCACTATTCCAACTCCATTCATGAAGTTGGAGCTGTACAGGTTTAGTGAGAAGTTACCAACCAAATATAAGGCCATATTTGGACTCTTTTTTTCATTAAAATTTTTGAATTTTCATCTTTTGTTTAATATAACTTTTAAAAAATAATAAAATAATTTATATTCATATATTTTTAAAAAGTTGAATTAATCTAATTCCAATTTTAAAAAATAAAAAATTCAATTTAACAAAAAAAACAAAAAACAAAATGACAATAAAAAGTTTGAATAATTCAATTAATTTATTTAATATTAAAATGTATTTCAGCGGCCTCAACAAAATGATAAATTGATTTTATTATTATCTTAATAAGCTTTTTCATTAAACTATCAGCCAATAATTGACTAAAATATATTATTAAAATATATAAAAATAATCTTTATATATTTTTAATTTTTTCAACAGCGTCCTGTATGGGTATCGGGACCAACCGTGTCATTTCAATAAAAAATCAAAAAATATTATAAAACATTAAAATAAATATAGAATTGAAACAGTAAAATTAAAAACATAATACTTACAAATTGATGTTTAAATTATAATTGAAATCTTTGTTTTTTATAATTGATTAAAAGTGTAAATGGTATTAAAAAAGAGAGCAAATTATTTAATCATGAAAGACATAGAAAAGAATATGGTGAGAGGACATCAAGACTCTCAAGGATAAATTTATTTATATTTAACAAAATGCATCAATTCCATTAATTATTTTCAAATATTGTGAAAAAAACTCTGAAAAATAAAAAAAAGAGAAAGTTAATTTAAAAATAATGAAAAAATTCGAAACAAAAAATGCAATAGCATAAATTCATTTTTTATTATAAAAAAATGAAAATTTGTAATAAGTTTTGCTAATGAATCACTGAATAAGCTAGTTATGTGAGGGATGCGATGCCGATAGTCACAAAAAAATATATTAAAGACACTTTAAATCCTTTAGATTCAATTTTAGATACTTATTTAAAGAATAAATAATAATTTTCTTTTAATTTTTCGAATGTTTTTAATTAGAAAAGTCATAATTAAAACCTAAACAAGAAAATAACAACTTAATTATAAAAGAATAGAAAATATTATTGAAATTAATAATAATAATAAATAAACAGTAATATTAATGTAAATTAGCTTAACTATTTATTTTTATTTCATTTCAAACACTGTCCATTGATTTGCATATATTAAAAATTTATTCACACTTAATTATTCAGCTTAAAGAAATTGATAAATAAAAAATAATTTATTAAAAAGGATCTATTTTACTTATTTATAATATATAAAAGAATTTATACAAAATTAAATTATCACGTAATTACTTTAAAACAAATCAATGGCAAAAAAAGTTTACTATTTCAACATATTAACTATCATCCCATTTTGTGTTTAATTGAAATATATTAAATGATAAAAATCAAAATAAATATTAACTTCTAAAAATTTTAAAATAAATATTGTTAATAAATTATTGTATTACTTTTATTTTGATGATTTAAATCCTAAATTAATTTTCCCTAGAATATTTTCAATCTTATTAGCTCCTTTAACATAGATAATTACTATTCCTGCAGATTAACTAATTTTATTAAATAAAATTTTAATTTTTTTTATATCTAACTTATTAATACTTTTTTTAACTAAATATTTACTAACATCGTTTGCCCGAATAAAATAAATAATTATTTAATTTGTCATAATTTTGATGTTATATTTTTTTATAATTTTTATTTTTTTAAATAAACGATTTTATAGCCTCACATTAAGAGTCGAAGAAACTTATTTTATGATTAAAACAAAGATTTTAATGATTTAAAAAATATTAAAATGTATATTTATTTTTAAAATTTATTACTAACTGCCGATTACTCAGATTTTTTAGTCTTTTTATTATTTAATATGTGATTAATTTGAAGGTAATGATAGAAATAGTAATTTACAAATTTCATAAATATATATATATAAACTTCTATTATAGAAATACATTATTTTATATTTATTAGATCATTTATTCATAATGAATTTATTTTAATTCCTGTTAAACTTTTGCATTCATTCCATGACAAAATGACGGAAATTTCTCTGAGTCTTTTTTATAGGAATTATAAATGAACTTTGCAAGGTAAGATGCCAAAAATAGTCTCTGCATTTAATGCCCTTCTTAAAAATTTGGCCCGGTTTGACTATAAAATTTTTTGTATGTATTTTTGGTAGACTGATAAAATTTAAATTGATTATATCTGATTTATATATAGAATCTTATTTTATATCTAATAAATTTCCATACTGTTTTAAAATAGATATTTAAACAAATAATTTATATATATATTTTTAAATTAATAAATAATTTAAACAATTGATCTGTTGAAAATTTATCTAATTTAGAATATTATATTTCTATTTATAGTTACAGATTTACATTAAAATTTCCTGTTTATTTTTACTTTTTTTACAATAATTTTTTAAATTTATTTTTCTTAATTATTTCATATGCATTAATTAGTCCATATTTTTATATTTAAGAACAAAATTTTTACTAATAAAATATATCTCAACTAATTCTAAAAGATAATATTTAAATTATTTACAGAATTAATTTGAAATTTTGGTAATTTTTTTAAATAAATCCACTAAAATTGCATTTTTAATTATTAATTTTCGTCTTTAATCTAGGTTTAATATTCAAATGAAGTTTTTTTTTTTGCCAACACAAAATGCAAAATATTTATCTATTTGTAACCTTCTTAACATTTATTAATATATAAATAAAATCAAAAAGTTAATGTTTTTTATTCAGTGGAAAAATGAAGAATCCGTTTAATTGCTTAAAGTTCGATCACACATTTATATTTTATATCACAATTCCTTTCAATATACAAGAAATTAATTTGTAATCGAGAATAATGAGTTGATTTATAAAGAATAAAAATTGAAACATAAATTATCCTTTACAATACAAAATATCATCAATTTTTATTTGCTTTTAGAAAGTAAAAAATAAGTAAAGTGAGAAAATAATAAAGAAACCTAAATTTAATATTCCATTAATAATCATTTTACATCATAATATAAATAAAATTTTCTTTCTTTTTATTGTTTAAAAATTTTTCTTAGAATTCAAAGATTTATAAAATGCCAAATTACCAATTACTTCGTATAATTCTATGCAATTCCATTTCACTGGACAACGAAATAAATTAAATAGACAATAATGAGTTGATTATCCTTAATTTACAATAATATTGCTTTTTTATCAAAATTACAGACAAAATAAAATCAATAAGTGGAATTTTTTAATAATAAAGATAATTGCTAATCTTTTTTCTTACGATAACCTAATCTTCAAACAAATTAATTCATTTAGCAAAAATTGATGATTTTTGTTATTTCTTAAAACTTACAAAAATAAGAATGCTAATAAAAGAATAACATTTCGATTAATAAAAAACAAAAAATCATAATTTAATTAACTCTTTACCAAAAATTATATTATTTATTGATTAAAAAAAATCAATTTTGCAAGTTTGAACAAAAATGAACCATGAAAAAATGAATATAAATAAATTGACAAAAAATATAATATTGATTTTTAGAATATAAAAAAAAAATTATAAATTCGAATTAAAAACCAAATTGCCTCTAATAAAGTCGTGAGCAAAATAATTATGATTAGAAATAAATAATACAATTTTTATTGAACATTGCATTAAATTAACAATGTCTCTATTAATTACAAAAATTATTAAATTTTTATTATTAAAAATTAAAAATTTTACAATTAATTCGCTTTTTATGAATATAAAAATACATACATACACAATTCGTAAAAGTAACAAATGAGAGTTTTAGTTTATATACAAGGAAGAAAGAAAATATAATTTTATGCGTAGCATCAAGATAAATAAAAATTATTTAAATTAAAATAAAGAAATTCGCATAGTGTCACTTATTTAGATACATTAATATTCATGATTTTTATATTGCCGAGATTATATAAAAAATAGAAAAAACCAACTAACTAATAATTTTATTTTAAACTACAAAATTTAATTTAAATTAATTTTCCAAATTTACTAATAAGAATGAATCTTTCTCTTATATAAAAAAAACGAAGGAAACTATGATAACATTCATAAATATTAATAATGAAGTAATAGATTAATATTTCTTTAAAAAAACAAATATGAAAAAAGATAATTACTATATAAATTAGGTTAGAGGTTATTCATAATTATTCTATTTAAAAAATATTTTTTAAATAACTACTAATATCCTAAACTTCAAAATATAATTTTATACCATAGTTATTAATTCTTACTGGTCAACAACTAACAACCAGAGTGAAGGAGGTCTTGGAACGATTTAATATAAATTATAGGTAAAAATTATGAGTTTATGAATTAATTTATTTCATAAACATAAAAGAAAAATATTCTAAAAATAAATATTATCAAAATTATTTTTTGTTTAAATACGTTTAAAAAATTTTGGAAATAAAGCCAAACTTCAATCTACATTTAAACAAATTACAAAAAAAATTAATATTTATAGAAATAAATAGGTTTAATTTACGATAAACAAAAAAAAAATATTTATTGAAAATAAAAAAAGATGAAAAAAAATCTTGAAAAAGTATTATCTGTTATTTTAAACAAATAAAAAAATTTGAAAAACAATTTTTCATAAAGTGGGCACGTTTCAATATTTTGTAAGCGTCATCATTTATCAGAATCAACCACAATTAATTAAGGAATTCTGAAATGAATTAATTAAGAAACGTAGGAAGCCTTGTTCAATTATTACATATTATAGTATTTTTTCCCACATATAAATAGAAAATAAGTTTAAATTTATCTTTTATAATTTTTCGTTTTAAAACAATCAACAATAAATAAAAATTATTTAAAGTAATTAGTGTAATTTTTTATTTTTTGAATTTTTCACATTTACAACTTTTTTGTGTTTACTCATTTTATTTTAAATCGCATAATTATTTATAATTTTTCGTCTTATTTTATGCCTTTTATTTTTAAAAGAAAATTAGGTAAAATTGTTTATAATAGCTAAATAAATTTAATTAAATTGTATTTTAATTATATTTTAAAAAAATTTAATAAATTGTTTCTGTGACAGTTTTCTGAACGACGTAATTCATTTCAACAAATTTCTTCACTTTTTTTGTTTTATTAATCTTTTGTCATTTAGAATTATTATGAATATTCTAAAATATTGTAAAAAATCATTTATTGGTTTTAAACACTAATAATCATGTTGTCAAATTTCATACATTAAAATGAATATTTTGAAAGATTTACAAAATTATTATCAATTCTCAAAAATAAAAAGATAAGAATGAAATTATAAACAATTTAGAAAATTATTATTAGATAACACCAATTAATAAAAAAGAAAGGAATAAAGATGCTTGTGCACTTTTTCTGCAAGGCAATTGAGTTATTTGTCAAAAATTATTATTTTTCAGATATATTATTAAGAAGATTTTGCCAGAATATAAACCATAACGAAAATAAAATTTACAAAAGTGCTATTTCTTTGCAATCACTTTCTTCTAAAAATAACTATTTAAACAATTCAATTAAAATTATTTAAATCACAAAGAAACTTTTAAATGCATTTATAATATAACTCAATAATTTCAGCAATATCCGCTTCGACATGATAATCGGACAATATTTGAATTTTGCGTTCACAAATTATCAATGGTTTAAATTCCACAAATCATAAGTCGGAATTATTTGTCCATAATTTTTTTTTGAAACTTAATGAAAGTTTTCTAAATTTAAGTTAAAAAGAGAATTCTTAAAGCTAAAGGCTATGCGACATAAAATTAAATCAAATAAACTAAATTTTAGCTTAGACAAGTAATATTACCTTTTTAAAAATAAAAATGCCATATAATTTAATTTAATATAAATAGCTATTCATTCATAAAGAATGAACCTTTTTTAAAAACGAAAACTTCAGAAAAGCAACTCGGATGTAAAATATTTGGATATTAAAATAAAAATGATATTTCACAAATTGTTAAAAAATTAAATAAGGTTTTTATTCAACAATACAAATAAAAATAAATAATATTAATGAAATTTAAATTATATTACAATAAAAAATTGACCAAATTATTTATTTACTAAGTGCTTCCAAATCTACAGAATCAAATGTTTTTCATAAGTTATTAAAGATATTTTAAAAACTTATTTATAACTTACTTCAAAAAAGCAAAAAATTGATCACAATTATTGATAAAAAAAAATAAAAAATTTAATTGAAGACTCTTGAACGAACTTTCGAAATCAGGATAATTTACTACACATGAGAGAAATGTTTACTCTAGCAAAAAAACCATAGATAAATAAGTTAAATCATTTTTTTATTCAAAATATGTATTATAGTTTCATTTAATTTCAAGCTGTTAATCCAAGTTTGTTAAAATTTAACTTTAAAATATTATCAATCGTTTTTATATAATTTTTATGAATCGATTTATATGTTCAAATATTACATGGTAAAATTGTTGCTTATTTTAGTGTCAAAGAAAATATTAGATGAAAAATAAAATTTAAGATAAATAATGAAGATGATTATTTCAACAAATAAAATAAACTAATTTGAAAAAAAATTAATTAATGGATTTAGATTATAACCTTATAAAAACTAAAATATAAAAATTGAATAAAGAATAATACAATATAAACGAGACAGATTAATCATCTTAAATTTATAAAAGTTTGTTTTATTAAATTATTTGGTTCTTGTTTGTTATCCGTGCAGAATCATAAGCAAAAATAAACACAAGAAGTAAACTAAAAAATCAAAAATAAAGCGAAATTGAAGCATAATAAGTTAAAATATTAAAAAAATGCTTTAGTCTTTATTATTTTCAAAATATAAATAAAAAACGAATTTAAAATTGAATGCGATGAAATATGTGTTTTTTATAAATAAATTTATAATTCAAAATGATAATTTTTCATTTTTATAGATAATTATCAAATTTAAACTATTAATTCCGCGTATTTAAAAAATTAATTTTTAATTTTTAATTTTTTTTTACACTTCAAAATCATTATATTAGATGTTCTTTGCGATAAAAATTAAACTGAAAAGAATTTGAGAAAATTGCTCATATCAATTCAATTAGTTATAAATAATTATATACCTTTATAAATAAATCTTGTAACAACTAAAACAGTTTAAAAAATAGAATAGATAAAATGAAAAAGGCAATTAAAATTGAATATGTATTTCCAACAATTTAATTTATTATAATATTAAATGGATTTAAATAAAATAGCAAAAAACCTTTGAAATAAATTTATTCCGAATAGTAGTTAGTGACGACCAAACCACCGGATTACGGTAGTGACGTCACCCAAGCCAAAAGGTATTGGCTTGGTGCAGGCCATCTGAGCGCCAGGTATTGGCAGCCTGCCAGGGCCATCTGAGCGCCAGGCCAACTTAGGCCCAGAACCATACCTATTGAAGGGGTGCGCGACTTTTTTTTTGTGAAATTTTTTCTGAAAATTATTATTTTTTTCATTTTATTATTTTTATTTTTAGTAATTTTTTAAATTTTTATTCTAAAAATTCTGTCGCAGCCAAACGGACTCGAACTTTTGGTCTGCCACCAACCCAACACACTACCACTCTGCCATGAGACCACTTGCCAGAAAAGGATAATTGTCCACTATATGCTGCAAAGATGATGGCGTCATCACTGCGAGGGTTACTGTAGTCCGGTCAAAATTTCGCAATAAATTAGCCGCAGGCTAACGGACTCGAACTTTTCTCTGCCACCAACCCAACACACTACCACTCTGCCACGCGACCACTTGCCAGAAAAAGGATAATTGTCCACTATATGATGCAAAGATGATGACGTCATCACTGCGAGGGGTACTGTAGTCCTTCGAAAAACTTTAAAAATACGCAAAATAGGCCAAAACGCCACAATATATACATAACGCCATAATTTATTGAAACGAAAACCTTTCGCATTAAATTCAAATTCAAAAATTGGCGGGAAAAGTGGCGTCGTTTTGTTTCTATCCTTACTCCTACCCTTTTTTCAAAATCATTCCTATCTTCTTCCATCATTTATTAGCATGAATATTTTCTGTTTCTGTCTTTTACAATGGTGTTTAGCCAAACCAAATATGAATTTCAACAATTGGACTACGCCGATTGATGAACAAACAATGATTGAAAGCTTTTCTTTGGACGAACCATCAAACGAGCTACAATTTGTTCAGGTTAACCTTTATTAATATTATCAAATAGAAATAATATTTTAGAAAATGGACGAAGAATTGAACAAAAAGGAGGAGCCGCCGTTCACTCTCGCCGAATGTTGCACAGCATTTGATCTGGTTGCGGTCATGTTCGACTGCAAAATTCCGGTGCCGTACGAGGAGGAGCAGAAGCGTTACGTCTTCGAGCACCAGGACAAGCCGCGTCTCATCAACATCAGCGAAGAAGGAGACCAAATTGAGTTCAAAGGAATTGTCAAGCAGTTTGGATACGTCCTAAGCGTTGAGACTATTTACTTCGACAAAGAAAAGGGGATTGATGAATTCTATAACTTCCTCCGTAACAATGTCATCTGTTTCTTCAGTGTTGATTAATAAAGTGCTTTGAAAATGCTAAATTATTTCGCGTACTGTTTACTGTACAAACATTCATATTTTTAATTTTCCTCAATCTTATTTTACGATTTTTATTGGAAAAAATGATCGTCACATCCAACACCGAATTCCGACTGATCGAATGTGTGCCAATGCTTGAGGAAGTTGCTCGTGAATTTGGTTGTATTACGCCACTACCAAACCTTGGGTATGTTTCTTTCGTTTTACAACACTAACTCCAACATACAGGAGCCATCGTGACTATCGTGTAAGCGGATGTATGATGATTCGCACGCTGACATCGTTGAATCGGCTCTACATTTTTGATGCTGAGGACTGTATTGAGGTTAATGTAAAAATACATTTTCATTTCTTATTGCTAATTAGGTGAAGGGTTTCTTAAGGCAAGAAGAGGGCACGAACCAAAAAGTGGTGAACGAATATTATGAAAAAGATGATGTACTAAACGGATTTACTGAATTTCTTCGGAATCGGGCCTTTACCTTTTTCTGTTTACATGCCTTTGATGATGACGACACATCTGATGAAGACTAATTTTGTTAATATTTATTGTATGCTTTTTGTTACAAATCGATAAACAAATCCATCAGGGTTATTAGAACGATTTAAAATTTGCATAATATTTTCGAAACCCAATCCGACAGACATAAAATAAACGAAGGTAATTACATAGTGACCACAGACATTGGACAACACCGATTGAAATCTCCTCTTATTATAATAAATCTTTTTAAAATTATCTGATAAATATTTTTTAATCAATCTAATAGGCATCTCTCCATACGAGTCAAAGAAGTAGGCAACACCAGGAGACTGTGCCCATATCGCACACCAATGAGTTCCCGGCATCCCTGCAGGGTCCTGAATGAAAATACGATGAGCGAATGAAGCAAAAATTAAGCGTACCAGGTTAACAATCAGACTGCACGGAAATATTGAACACCTTGGCAACCCATCTGCGGGATATGTGCCGCTGAAGTACCTTTTCGTCGAAGGATTCTCAAAGAGAAGTCTGTCGATGAATCTGTTGTCCATTTCGAATTCTTCTCTCTCGCAGGAATAAATAGAAGCCTACGGCTGCTGCCCCAGCCGCACCGAACAGATAGACAAGACAGAAGAGAAAGTTTATTGGCGACTTTTCAATAATGTATTTATTGCTATTTTGTTTCTTAGACAAATTTGCAAATTAACAGATAATCCTTTAATTAGTTCATTTCTTATTAATCTTTAGTGGAAATGAATTTGTTAATGTTTCATACAGTGAAATTTTTTATAATAAAAAAATAAGATTAAATAAAAAATTTTAATTTAGATCATTTTCTCATTTGTTATTTTATAAATGTTTAAATTTTTTAAATTAATTTTTGGTGAAATTAGTAAAATGTTTATTCTTTTTCTTGTTTTATTTAAAAATCTATCAAATCTTTTTTTTCCATTATCCTTTTATATATTTTATTCCATTTTTTTAATAAATTTTATTGATAAAAAAGTGCTAGAAATAGTAGCATCCGAATATTTAAATTAAGCGTAGAAAATTAATAGTTTAGAATATTTGATCTTACTCGTTTTCTTCCTTGCCTCCAGTCCACGGCGTCAACACCTTTAACTTTAATAATTTTCATTCCTGTTCAATATTGAAAGTAAATATATTTATTTTTTTATGAATTTATACTTCATTATTTTGCATAGATTAATTTTTCTTTACTTTGGGTTCCCTTTTTTCATCCAACCTTTTCTATATTAATTTAAATATTCCTTTTGTGTTTATTTATTTGAGTACTTTTTATATTTTGTTGTCAATTATATTTAAACGGACTCAATTTAAATTTAAAAGTTTTAAAACAATTATCTGACATAAAAACAGACTAATTTCACAATAACAATAAATAAATAAAACATTACCTTAAACGCGATTCTTTCAATTGGTCATGTTTAAGAAAAAAATTATCAATTATTTTTATTAATAAATAATTAATATAAACTTCAATTTATTGATTTATTTAGTGTTAATTATTTTATTACACTAAATGTTTTTGGTTTTCAGCTATTAAATATTTTCAGATTTTTTATTTCAATAATTTTGCTAAAATTAATAAAATTTAGAGAATTGTATTCTGGTTTATAGTCATTATCCACTTTTTTCTAAACTCATTGAATAAGTATATCTTTTATTAATAGCTAAAAATCTTACAATTTATTTGTTCTATTTTATTTATTTATTTGTGGACTTATTTTATTTATTAAAGTTTATTCTCTCTAAGTGTTGTGGTCAAGCGAAAGACACAACAAATAACAAAGACTTAGAAAGGTAAAAGTTAATTAATTCATAAAAAAAATAATTATACTTTCAATTGTAGCTTAGTTCAATTAATAAAGCAAGTGAAAGATAATAAAGACAGAGATAAATCTACTTTAAAAGAGATGAAAATTATGAAACTTTTTCATGTATAAATAACTAAATTTGTTCAAATTAAGCTTAAAACCTCAATTCTAATTTTTAAATGCACTAATGAAAAAAATTTTTTATATGGACAAAAATAATTTTCTAAAGGTAAAATATTTTATGTTCCAAAAAATAATCTTTTAAAAACTCCATAAATATAGTAGTAAAATAACAAAACTGAGATGACTTTATTTAGAAAATTCTTTAAAAAATAATAAATATCCATAAATAAAGCAAAGAAACAACAAATTTTGCAATGTAATAAAGAAGAAAATTAATAAAATATCTCATCTATACAAATAAAGAAATCGAAAAATAGAAAAATTATATGAAAAATAGCGCAAATAAGAAAATTAAAGTCAATGAAAAATGATTTTTGAATATTACTTATTTAATCATTTAAATAAACATTTCTTTTCTATTTTAAATTAATCTACTCTTAAGAATGCTAACTTCAGAAAATAATCCGCCTAGTGAACCAACAGCTAATACCACTTATATAAAATCTTAAAAATATTTTCAAAAAAGATTAGTTTTAATTCATCGATATTTAATTTTGTCATATCGAACCAAAAAATAATTTTGGTTTGAATATCGAAGAAATTAAAATGATTTTATTATAAATTTCTTTTTCTTAACTGAGCATGAAACCCTCAAAAAATAAAAATTAAAAAAAAATTAATTAAATCATAGAATTAATTAAATTATGATTTAATATTCTTCTACATTTATCTATCATTTTTAAAGTATTATTTTTATGTGAATAAATAAAAATTTCTCTTAAAGCAAACTACATCGCACGAATTAAATATACACAAAGAAAATTAATAGTCTTCAGGTTAGAAGAAATACAAATAAAGTTTTTTTTTTTTGTAACGATATGATATAATAAAAAAGCAAATTTTTTTAATAGCTCTGTCAACAATGAAGCTATTCTACTTCTAGTCAGCACAAGAAAACTAAAATGAAATTAAGAGATTATCCAAATCAATAATTAAAATTAAAATTAAAATTAAAATTAAAATGATTACAATATTTTTGAACAATTTGAACTAATTTTATGTTAAAAAATGACATAAAGTATTGTCTAAATATCAACCAAAGATATGTAACAAATATAAAATTTGAATAATAAAAATTATTTTTCGACCAGTCCAAAAAATGCGTATACATGAGGCTTTGGGCCTTTATAATTCTGTTTAGTATATTCATTTTTTAAAGCGATAACTCAGCTTATTACGTATAATTTTGTTTTTGAAAATTTTGAGATTAAATAAATCTTAGTCGTTAAATTTTAAAAATAACTTTTTAAAAATATTTTTTAACAAATAAAGAATGATTGATACGAAATTTTGCCTTCAATAAACGCAAAATAATATAAATTATTCATAAGGAAAATTTTTTTTTGAAAACAATGAAAAAAGTCCAATAATAAGCAACTGTTAAATATAGTTAATTAATAAAAGAAAAATTGTTTATTAATATAATTTTTGAAATTAAAAGGCTTTTTAAAAATTTATTATAAAAAATGTCATTATAACATGAGATGCCATTCTTTAAATTTTATTTACATAATTGGCAAAAAGATCAGGATTTTAAATAGAAAAGAACAATCATCATTAGAGCCCGGATTTTTAATTGCTAAAAAATCCAAAATAGTTACTAAAATAGTTGCCAAAAAAGTGCAAAATAGTTGCAAAACCCCCGAAAAAGGTCAAAATAGTTGCGAAAATAGTTTTTTAAAATTGGAAAAACCAAGTGTATTTACGCAAAAAAATCCCAAAAATGACTCATTTTGATCAATTTCATTCGCAAAATTACAATTTTCATGGAAACAAATAAATAAATTTTGAAAACGAATTTTGGGAAAATTTTTGGAATATTTTCTGAAATTTTGGTCAATTTTTAGGGGTATATTTAAAAAAAAAATTTGAGATCGATTCTTAGGGGATGTATTTTTCGTTTTTATTACATTTTTGCTATGAAATTTCTGAAAAAGGCCAAAATAGTTGCTAAAAATTCGAAAAATGCCAAAATAGGTGCTATTCTCAAAAACGCCAAAATAGATGAAAATAGTTGCTAAAAAGTCGCTCTAAATCGAAAACTGTTCGGAGAAAATGCTATTTTTGGGCTTCTCTCGCCATAACTAAGCCGCAAAAAAATAGTTTAAAAACTAAAAATCCGGGCTCTAATCATCACAAATATTTAATAAAATTATTTAATTTAAGTACAAACAAAATTTTAATTTAATTTAATTAAAAAGAAGAATGATGTCTAAATTGCTTAATGCTTGTCAAAATTAAATTCTAATAAATTTATTAAAACTCAAAAATGAATCAAATTACGAAAAAACTCTAATTGATTACACCTTAAATTTCGCTGTAAAAAAAAATCACATAATTATAACAAAGCTGCGAGCGAAGAAAATTTTTAAACGTACGGAAGATTTAAATATTCGAGTCATGACCAATAGAACGAGAAAACTAGAGTGCCACGGGACCGGGACCGGGCCGGGAATTCCCGGTCATCTGAGGTCCCGGTTCCCGGTCCCGGATTTTGAAAAGCTCAGGTCCCGGTCCCGGTAGGGCAACGGAACCGGGAAAAACAAGCACTGGTAAGAATGGGGGTCTGAGTGAAAAATTAATGAACCAAAGGAAAAAATTAAAAAATATATGAAATATATTCTTTAAAAGTGACACTTATAATTGTGAAAATTGCCTAGTGGCTACTCTCCTTCACTTTTCCCTTCTTCTTTCCCATGGGCCTAGTATTATCAAAAGCCAACCTTTTTTGTTGAAAATCTGTTAACAAATTACACTCAAATTTTCAAAATTTCCCACGGCGGCGCCTAACGGCACCGCCGGACCCCTTTCTTTCGCAAAACTTTTTAGAAAAAGCGCGCCGAAAAAAATGATGTGAAAAGTAAATCTGAATTTCTAATAAATTCGATCATTTGAGTCAAAAAGTGATTAATTGTTTGAAATAACTGAAATAAATTCAAATCAAAATTTTAATTAATTTAATTAGCTTTAACTTTTGGATTTTATTAATTAAAAAACAAAAATTTATTCACTTTTAAAAATGCATAAAAACATAAGTAATTATATATAAAAAGATACAAAAGAAGGGTAAATGTGAAATTAAAAATAAAGTTAATAAAAGCTGTTTTTAAGGTGATAAAGAATATTTAAATGGTTTTTTATTTTAATGTCGATTTTGCATTTTTGAAATTAAATTTTAACATTGAATAAATATATTGTCTTAATTTGCCATTAAGAAAATGATTTAATTTATGTTTTATAAGATTAATAATTAAGCTTTGTTTAATCTATAATTATAATACTTATACAACAGATTATTGAAAAGTTGTTATTAGATTAATTAAACAGATAAATGAAAATATTAATTTAAATATTTAAAAAACCCCAAAAATTTCAATTAATTAAATGAAAAGTAATGAATAAATTAAATTAAAATTAATTCAATATTTAATTTACCAAACATAAATGGTTATTTTAAAATTTTAATAAATAATTAAAATTTATATTGAGTTTAAACCTAATTCTGATTTTTTTTAAAAGTTACAAAAATTAATATTTTTGAAATTATTCGTTTATGAACATTTCAAAAAACCGAATTGATGAATTTTGGATAGAATTCATGTATTTAACATTTTACTTTGTTAATCAATTAGAAGACTCCAACACCAAAACAAAAGAATTGAAAATTCCAATTAAAATTTTAATTGAGTTAAAGAAAAGCACGGCAAAAAATAAGTGGGCATACAAATCAATTTTTTATAAGAAAACCAAATTAATGACATGAAGCTATAGTTAAGAAATTAATAGTACAAATTAAAGTTAATCAATAAACTCTTTATTTAATATAAATATACATAACAAGTTATACTTATTTAATTTCAATACGAAATGAAAATATTAAAAATAGAAAACATTATTTAATTTATAATTACCAAAAATTCTTACGAAAAATTAAAGAATAAATAAATATTCAGCTTTAAAAACGATTTTTTAATAATTCATTAATAATGTTTAAATAAAATAAAAAACAATTAAATGAAATAATAAGAAATTGTACAAAAATTTTTATTATTTATAGGAATTTATTTGAAAATATAAGTCAATAGAAGCTAAATGAATAAATTCTAAGCATTTAATTAATGGTGCCGGGTCGTTCTCAAACAACCACCAAAATAAAAAATTTGACAGAAACTTATTCATATTCGCAAAAATATCTAATTTTATAATCTTGGTATTATTCGATAACCCTAAATGTTTTCTATTATTTCATTCTCTTTTAGTACAAATTTAATTATTTAAGCCCCAGGAAGGTGGCAGGCAGTTTAATTCCTGTCTCTGACAACTTGAGCACAAGTTGGTAATTCTTTTTTCTGTCAATAATTAATTTTCAAAATATTTAATTTTAAATTTTTGCTCAATTTAATATTTTATATGTTTTTATGAAGACAGATGAAAAAATTAAAAAGCTACATTTTTAGCTCGAATTTAGATGTGGATAAAGCCTCACATCTCTGCCCAAGGATTATTCAAGATAAATAAATAGTTTGTTGATTCGTCAATATTTTTAAAAAATTTTAATTATTTAGTCATTTTATCCTTCGAATATGTTCAAACTAATAAAAGCAATATTTAAATAATTAATTAATTTTAATAAAATACTCCACACTTATATTGATTCCTTAATTTTTAAAATATAAATGAAACCAAAAAATGAAAAATGAAAAATATTCTAACGACAAAAGTATAACGAACACAATTTTACCAATGAATATTTGAACAAAATTAAAATAAATCTAAAAAAGTGGTGAAGTGACTGTTCGCAAAAAATGAAAAAAGTACAACAAAATAATAATTCCCAGTTGTTAATTTCATTACCTCTTATGAATTTAACTTTATTGTAGGGTTGCTACCCGACCCCGAGCTCCCCGGTCCCCGACCCCCGAAATTTTTGGGCCTATTCCCCGCCCGACCCCCGACATGTCGTCCCCCGAGGTCCTCGGTCACGACTTTTGCCCCCCGACCCCCCGACACTAATTCGGGGAACTGGTGACTCCGAGCATTGTAAAAATTTAAAAAGTGAATTCAACAACGAAGGGAGGAAAGTTGAAAATTTATGAAATTTTCAACAATTTTCTTAATAAAATTAATTAAAATTTCCGAAAAACGTTTCGGCAGCGCCTATCGGCACCGCCGCCCCCCCCCCAAACTCCAATTTTTTTTTTTTGCTAAAATGTCCCAAAATCGCAAAAATTAGTATTTTAGGAAAGATCTGTTAACAAATTGCAAATTTTCAAAAAAATTTTCCTGGCGTCTCTTAACAGCACCGCCGCCCATCCCCTCTTCTGTTCCCCAAAAGTTTTTTTTTGATTTAATAGATTCATCTCTCTTATTTATGAGGTATTATTTTTTATTCGATTTGTGATTATTTTTAATGTTTTGTTACTCTGTTATTAAAATAAATCCCATAAATAAAATTTCTACATAATTAATAATAAAGAATTCAAATAAATAACAAAATTACAAATTATTTAAATTAAAAAAGGCTTTGTTAATCCAGTCAAGAATCTTTGATGCAAAAGCTCGCTTATCTTATCAAGTATTAACTATTTAATTTCAGTAGGAATTAAATATCTCAAATAAATTAAATTTTAAAATATAAAAAAGTGTAAATTCAATACTTCAAAAAATTATTTTAAAATATGAAAAAAAAGAACAACTTAAAAATTTTTAAGGATCTATATTAAAATATAAAGCAAAAAAAGATTTTAAAATAAATCATCAACAATAAAGCAAAACAATAAACACCATTAAGCAAATGTGAAGGTTAAAAGTTTCGTATTAACAAAAAATTATTAAGAGGCTCGAAATGAAATCGGACTACGCAACGAGAATTTATAATTGAAAATGAATTTTTAGAAATATATTGTAACATTCTATAAAAGATAAATATTATGAAAATAGATATATAAATTATCATAAATTTATAAAAAGAAGATTTATTTGCTAATTAAAAACACAACACAAATCAAAACATTAACAAAACCAAAATCATTAACTAAAAACCATTTGTTAAAAAAATAAAATTCTAAAAAAGTTTATAAAATAAAAAAATTTTTCTTTGGAATTTTTAAATGATGTAATAATTTTAATTAAATTAACTTACAATTTTTCTTTATACAGAATTATCAAATTATTATATTTTCTGATTTTACTTGTTGAAAAAGGACAAAAAAGTAGCATTTCGCTGATCATCAACACTTTTTGTATCTTTTGCCACAAAAATGTGATAAATTTAATTTAAGAAAATATGGGTATTAAATGAGCTATTAGCAGTTAAAAAAAAATTATATTTTAAACCCAAGAAATTAAGAATTATTAATTTAGTAGAAACAATGTGGCATTTCCCGAATGCAACAATCTTTACAAAAATAGAAAAGAAATAACCAAAATCATTAAATTTAATTCAAAAACAAAAGGTAAAAAATAGAAAGAAATAGCTCAATTAGTCTAACAAAATAAATATACATAATAAATTGAATAAAATTTGTTTTCGTAACATATACCTAAATAGACAATTTTTAAATTTTAATAAATTTAAAAAAGACCTATTAAAATCAGATAAAAATTTCGTGTAATATTTTTTATTGAACAGAATAATTCGAACCTCAATAAGTATTTTTATAATTTATATAATTATTATAAAAACATTCTTATTCATTTTGTTAAAAATAAAAAAATTATCAAGTCATTATGGTCCAAAAAATTAAAAACCAAATAACCTAACTTAAGCATAATGAAAAATAAATTAAAAAATAAATTTCTTTACGGACTAAATGTTTATAAAAATAAATTATAATAAAAAGTAAATATTTGCGAAAACGACGGATTTACACAAAATCAATTTCAAATAAAAATTTGTGCAAAAAAATTTCTATACTAATAATGCTAAATAAAGAATATGTATATTTATACACAAATATATAGAAAAATAATAAAAATGAACTTATTTAAAAAAGTAATTTATGGAAAGAATGGATGTAAAATAATATTCAAAAAATAAGTAAGAACTTCAAAAACGATTTATTTATATAATAAAATTGAAATTATAATTAAGAAATCATAATCGAATAACGAAAAATGGAAAAAACCAAAACTATATACAAATTACAAATGATAATACTTATTATAATAAAGCAAATAAATAATTCTCATCCCCACAGTTTCAATAGTTTAATGAATAAAAAAATTTTAAGAAAAAACAATGAAAATAAATTTTTAGATTGAATATACCGAAAAGAACCGACTGTCGATTTCATGAATTTTTATTTTTGATATATTTAATCAAAAATACAAATTCAAAAAGATTCTTATCAAACAACTTTTATGATTAATTCAATTAATGATCAAATAAAAATTAAAGCAAATAATAAAAAAACATTTTAATGCCCGCCAAGTTTCAATGGGTTAAAAAACAATAAAATAAATATTAAATTGAATAAATGCATATATTATTAATAATCTAAATGTTGCATAAATTGGAAAATATTAATTAGCAAAATAAAATCATATAATTATAAAAATTCGCCATTATCTTTGTCATCGATATTCATTCACAAAATATAAAAAAGGTAAAGAAAATTAAATTGAACTAAAAATTCAAAAAATATTAAGTTGATCTTCTTCTTCATAATGCGAGAAATTTTATGAGTAAATGTTCATGAATCGGAAAGAAAATAAATAAAATACAAATAAAAATACTAATAAAAGAAAATAATTTATAAATATATTGATTTAGAAAAAAGTTTTTCAAAAAGATTTATTTCTTTGAAAACTGAATTATTTAAAATATTGTCACCTTATTTCGATAAAATAGTAAATTATGGAAATTAAATCTTCTCTGGACATAACAAAATAATAAACGGGGCTCGTCCATAAATATAGTAAAATTAGTTGAATAATTTATTTTCGAAATATAAACCTAAAAAGATTACTTAGAAATTTTAATAAATTTAAATAACATGGCTTTTTTTAGCGAAAAACTGCTAAAATATGTTATTTCGGTCCTAAGATTTTGTATGAATCCGATAAATATTTACGAGTAAAATTGTAACATTTGTGAGTAAAATCTCGGCCATATGCACAGAGACAATTGGAAGGAGAAGTTCAACGAGTTCTTTGATACAAATGTTCGCGAAATATTGAAGAATCTAAAAAGTAATTCGATTGGGTGCGAAACCCTTCAAATGGTTGTCTGTACTTGCTCAACTTCTCGCGTCTCGTTGAAGAGGCGTTGCTGCTGCGTCGCGGGAATGGCACGGGCCGAGTCCCAAGTCTCTTGCCAAAAATTCCCAGCAATTTTCATCCGATCAGAGAGTTCGCCTTCTTAAACGGTCTGATCCGTCATTGTCAATATCCCCTCATCCCCTCCCCCTCACCTTCTGTCAGATCCCTTGGCGAATGCCATCTCAAAAAATCCACCAATTCACAGCACGGATTTGGGGCCTTAAACAGAACCAAAAACAGACAAAACATGGCTTACTTTGAATGCTTGCATGTCGGACAACAACAGCTCGGACTGCGCCTTCGTCCTCAAATTGGCGTCCTCCAAATTGTACAGAAAGGACTCTCTCTGCTAAATTTGGTCTTCCGTCATTGGGCCCTCCTCCTAAAGGGCTTTTGCGGTAATATTCAGCGAATTTATTTACAATTAATGGCCACCTGAGTAAAAGGAACAAAAATTCGTTGGTTTGGATTGCTCTTTAAAAATTCATTCGAATCGAGTGGAAGGCTTCTCCCCCGAGGGCACTCCGACGAAGTGGCGACGTCAAATTGATCGAATGATTCAATCGCATCGAAAAACTCGTCGTCTTAAGAGAGTAATTTCAACGAACCAAAATGATAATGTAAATTCACTCCCAATTTAACAAGATGCAATTAAAAATCGGTCTGTCTTCGGTCGGTTTTCCCACTAATCTCACCGAATTTACCCGCAGTGTTTCGATTTGCTGGCAAATCTTTGGCAGTTCCGCCCAAATTCTCCGTTTCGTTCGCTTCCATTTCTTTGTGCTTTCGTTTCTTCACCGAAATGCAAAAGTTAATCATTTGGAGTTTTTGGTGCAGGAGACAGCACGACAATTGGGGCCTTTCATCAGTGTCAAAACTGACAACGAAAAAGCAAAGTAAATAAAGGAGGAACCGGCGAGACTGACTTTGGCAAGTTCAAATTGTACTCCCAATGATGACGCAAAATTTGTAGAAATTTGGTCCATAAACGACAAAAATCGACAAAATTTCCGTCTATTTTCTCGATTAAATAAACGGCGAGTCGTCGGATGAAGGAATTGGAAGGGACCGAATTCAAATTGGAAAACTTTTGCTGAATTAAATGAATTTTTGAACGGCACAAGCAGAAAAACGACGAAAAACGCACAAACATTCGTTGTTGTGCTTCAGTGAATTGTTCCTCGGCCTTTGGTCCCTCGTTGTCATTGAGACTTTCTTTTAGGATGAAACTGACACAATCGGACAAATCACTCTAAAAACAATTTTATAAGGATTCGTTCTCGTCCTTACGCGGACAAAGGGGTCAAAGAATTGTGGCTTACAAGTTTGAACCCTTGCTAAATTCGAAAGACCCTTCCCACCGGAAGGGCAAAAATTTTGTGAAATTGAAAATGCTTCCTATATTTTTGGTTTTTTCCTTACTTCGGAATTTAATGGTGACTCCTCAACGAAATTTATGTTGCGGACCATCGGTTTGCTAATGAGAGGGCCGAGGGCGGTTGTGCCGAGGGACGACGAAGAGTCGGAAGAGGGGAGAAGCTGAGATCGGACGGAACACTCGGCGAACTCTTCCTCGGCCAATTCAAAGAGACGGGTGAAGATATAAGCTGAATTCAGACATTTTGGAGGGGAATCCTAAGAATATTTGTCAGGGTTAGTCTCGAACGCAATGCGCGACCCTTTGCCTTGATCTCGCCGCTTCCCTTTCTCTTTTCTTTCCCTTTTTTCCTCTTTCTCCTTTTTTTCTCGACCCCCCCGCCTTTTGCGTTCGACACCCTCCAACCCCTTGCGTTCGGCGTCACGACCCCCCCCCACCCCTGCACAGCTATGATTCTAGTAGTTCCAATTGGACACTTACTCTGTTCAAAACTGAATTCGTCGTCAAATTGAACCGAACATTTCCAACGCTGGGCACTTTCCGGGTCGATGTTCGTGAAATTCTCCGTCTCGACCAGTAAAGGTTCGTCAATGTCAACCCAAACGGCGGCCATTGTGAGCCGCTGAACCAACGAAAGGCCAATCGGCTGGAAAGGGTATTTGTGGGGGCAACGGCACCCTGACGAAGCATTGCGTTGCCGACGGAGTTCGGACGACGAACTTCCCGCGGAAGTCGAACGATTTTCGGAGGATGGGCCCAATTTGGTGTGAAAATCGTGTTGAAGCGAAGTCTTGATTCGTTCGTCGATTCCAAAAAGGGCATTCTTTAAAAAATAATTTATTTAAGGGAATCGCAGCAAAACGTACGATTTTTTCTTTGAACATTTTTATGACTCCGTCAAAATATTTTTGTCTTGGTAGGCAATTGTTGAGCACCGCCCCTTCGAAATTTGTCATAAAATTGCGATTTTGGAGAACTCCGACTGACGCGCCCCGCGCAAATTGAAACAAAATTGGGAAATCACTAAAAAAAATATATAAAGGAAGTGAAAAGAGAAATGCAATACGCACCAATCGGTGTTTAGTGAAGCTAAATTGACGGCCGATTGGATAAAATTCACCGTACTCTCCGTCATAAAATTGTTAGGGCCAATTGTATAAAGCAATAAGAAGTCTGACAGAATGCCGTACTGAAAAACAAAAACCCAGGCGGTCTGGTCAGTTAAATTTCAAAAGATACCTGTTTTGAAACGACCATTCTTCAAAGAAATCGAAGTTGGAATTATTCAGGGCCAAGCCGACTCGTTGAGGTAGGAATGCTTTTCCGCAAAATCTTCCGCCACTTTTGCCATGTCTAAACTGACGCCACTCAATGTTAACTTAATTAGTGCCAATTAAACCAATTGAACTGTTGTCACTCTGTCTATAATAATCAATTTGGAGTTCGTAGGTCGTTCGTTCATCGCTTCCCTTCCCCGTCACTTGCGATAAGCTGCCATTTGTTTTTGTTGCTTTTGGCCTCCTCCACAAATTGTGCGTCCAAACTGCACTTGCCCGCCTGGAAGGCGATGACGCATTGGCCCAGCTGCCTCAATTGCTCACGCTCGGCATTCCGTTCCGTTTCCTTGCCGGCGAGTTCATTGCGCAGAGCTTCGATTGTTCGGTCCCTTAAAATGAACAACTGGAGATTTTAGGTTGGGGCCGCAAATGGCGTGGCTCCGTCCCAATAGAGCAAAATCGGTCAACACACCAACCCAACCTGGCTGCAATCTCCTTCTCAAGCTGTTCTTGAACTGCTTGCATCCGCTGGTGCTCCTCATCATTGTCAGACCAGTTGCTCTGCCGTTTCTCCATTTGCGGCGGCGAAAATGCGGTGGCGTCGACAAGCGGAGTTTGCGGATCAGCACCAACTTCAATTTGGGCACCGTCCAACAGGGGCAAATTGTCACCTCCGTTCTCCGCCAAAGGCGAATTGGCAACGCGTTGTTGTTCCTGAAAATGGGCACATTCAAAAAGAGACAGATTTTCATAGAAATGTTCTTAAACAAAAAGACTCAAATTCCAAGTGCAATTTCCTACCAAATTGCCGATGTTGTTGACGCACGGCTCCTCCTCAATGTGTTCGACCAATTGCAGGTCCTCTCTCAATTCGTCCGTAAATGATAAATCGTCGTCCAGCAGCTGCCAATCCTAAACAATTATAATAATGAAAGATCATTTATTAATCGAAACTCACCATACAAGCGCGCATCGTAAGCAGTTTCTCCAATTGTCTATTTTCCCGTAGACGCATTTGGTTGGTAGGGGGGCCACCAAGTAGAGGGGCTGAATGGTGTCACTGATATGTATCTCTCCAATCAGAGTTTCATGGGTCAAACGAATAACCATCCTTGGTTTCTTGGACATATTTTGGTATAAATTTTATTCCTTATAATTAGTTAGAATATTAACTAAAAGGAAGGTAAAAATTGTGTAATCCAAGTAACAAAGAATGTCAGTTGATTTATGGTAACTGTTGTTTGGCTTTTCACCTGTAATCCGCCATGTTCGCTTTCATTACGTCCCAACTGATCACTTTTTGCTCGTCAATGATCAGCTTCCGTTTTCGCTTCTGTCTCACTCTCTCGTGGTTGCGATGCAACGGCTCGATGGGCTCCAATTGGAAGCTGAGTTCGTTGGTCGGCATTTTCTCGTTTGCGCCGTCCATGTCCATCCGCTGTTCGCCGTTATCGTTCACTCCCTGCACCGTCGGAGCAACGCCAATTTGTCCGCCGTGTTCAATGTCCCTTCAAAATTTGGCTGTGTTAAATTACATGCTTCTTCCAATTTGTTCAATTCGTCCACGTTGAACAACCTGTCCAAGTCCTCGGCCGTGCCAAAATCTTTGTTGAGCAATTCGAGTCCACTTCCATCCGCCCGCTTTTGACCAAAATCGTTGTCTTCGCCAATTGGTTGACCCTCCGACTGACGGGCCGCTTCAAAACTGTGCCCATCCGATGCGCGTATGTCATCATGTCGTTGCTTCTCAACTTCGTCCTCCATTTCCTCGAAATTGCTGCAAGATCGAGAACGACGGAGAAGCTCACGTTCGCAAACATCATTCAAAGCAGAGCCAAAGCGCTTTCTTGGATGCTTATGCATTAGATGGGTTGCGTGGCCCCTCATGCAGTCAAAATGTTGATCACAATCAACGCATTTATACTTGTATACACTAAATGTGGTATTAAAAATCATTTTAGGAAAAAACATATTTTTGAGTGCTAATGGGGACAGGCATACCTGTGCACAGGGGGGGTCAGGGGGGGGGGTCTCTTAGTCGATTGTAAGACCTATTGGCTGACCCCCCCCTTGCACAGGTATGGGGACAGGCTCACTCTTGTTCACAGCCACCGAAAGTTAACTGCTTCTTTATGAGGATCTGCACTGGCTTGACGAAGGCTGGTGTCATTTGGTGAGGGCCTTGATCTGACCCCCGTCTCATACAGTATGACCCCTAAGGATTAATAATTAAATTCATAAAATCGTAAAAAATTGAAAACTTGACTTTTCCATGCATTCAATAGCTCATTCGAAAGCTCTTTTTAGGCTCTACGACATCTGTATATGAGTTTTTACGCCTGACTAATTTTCTTAAAATTTTTGAAAATAATCAAGTAATTGATGAAAAATCATAGATAAAAATCATTGATTTTCAAAATCTGAGTTCAGATTCGCTATCAGCACATTTTTTAAGCCTAGAAAAAATACTTGCGAAATTTATAACATTTTTTTCGTCGGGACCGCAATTCCACACCATTTCCGACATCTCCGCCAGACAAGTCTTTCAGAAACATCACTTTAGCCCAGGGCTACCCTTGAAAATTTCCCAAAATAAGTACATCGCTGGTCAAATATAAGTTTTAAGGGTCAAAAATAAGTACATTTTTCAAATATGCTTCCAAACTTTAAATCACATTTTTATTCAACAAAATCAAGCATTAGCAACATATTTCTCGCCGCCAACTATTTTTCTGAGCAATTCCGGCTTAGAAATAAGAAATTTATACATTTCTGAAAATCAATTTTAAGATTTTAACAATTTTGTCGAAAACATAAGCAATTGGTAATTCCAGTGCATTTAGATCAAAAAATCAGATTTTTAACAATTATTTTCGGCGCATTTTTCCAAAAAAAATTTTGGGTATGGGTGAGGGAAGGGCGTCCGGCGGTGCCGATAGGCGCCGCCGGGGAAATTTTTTTGAAAATTTACTCCGAGATGTGGTGTTCATCCGTTTTTTGATTCGTTTAAAATGGTGTTATGGGAAATGCTTATAATATACAAAATTAAAATAAAATACAAAGTTATTTTTAAGCGTGTTAATTATATATTATAATTTTATCAAAAAATAGAAAGATCCTTAAAATCTTGGGTTCACACTATTGTTGTGGTTTAAAACATTTAAGGTTCAGATAAAAAATATTTGGCAAGTAGTTGGATAGCACAAAGTCTAAGCTTTCGAAGTACCTAATTTTATTCGAATCTGTTAGAAACCAATGGACTAGATAGGTTTTTTGAGTATTACTCAATTTTCCAGAGGAAACTACAAGGGTAGCAATAACAAAAACATTTTTACTTCATAAATTAGGCTTAATGAAAAGACAAAAATATAAGGATATAATTATTTTCAATTATTTTTTTAACGCTATAGCAATCATTAACCAAACATCCATGACAATGCCTGCTAACAGGCAAAATTAATTATCCGTGGAATTAATTCAAAGAAGCAAAATGCATTAATATTTTATTTTTTTAAACCTCGCCAAATAAAAAGAAAACTAATAAATATTTTCTATTGAATTTGTAAAAATAAAAAAATACAGTACAAGAAAAAAAAAATTTTTTTGGCTACGGTACTACATGCCTAATATCCGCCGGTTATAAACTAGGGCGAAACCGATGAAACTAAGCTGCTTTAATTGGAAAAAAAATGCAAAAATGATTGAGGAAATTATGGCCGATTATGTATGAGCTAATTATAATTTTCTTTAAATGCAAAATTATTTATCTTATGTAGTTTTTTCATGACCAGGCTTGCGAACAAGCAGGATTAATACGATTTAACGAATATAAAATGAAATAAATACTAAAAGAATTGAAAGGAATAAAGGATTTATTTTATTAAAAGAAATCAAAGATATTTTTAATTTTATATTTGATAAATAAGACAAGGACATTTCTGTTGACTTTTTGAAAGGATTTGACAGTCTTACAAATTAGATAATTTCCAATTTAATTCATTTTTTAATCTTTGGTTTAATGTAGAACTTCATGACAGTTGCTGCTAAAAGCTTTGGCATTACTAGTGCTTTAACAAATATTCCTTACAAACCTCGTTAATTTGGGTTAAATACCTTTAAAATGACTCAATAAAAAAGGTTTTTCAGAGGAAATAAAATAAAGTAAAATTTAGTGATTAAAAAATTAATTAATACCGTAAATTTGATTAAATTTGATTTGCATAAATTGACTAATAATTTAAAAATGGCATTTGTTAATTTTATCATGGTCATTGAATTCGAAAATTGCCAGGATTTCCCATCTTTAGCGCGGGCAAATTGCCCGAATTAATGCGGAGGGATAAGTATTAACAAACAACAGAAGTAGGTTATTGTCAACTCGAAATCTGGAGAAAAAAAGGGAAAAAAAAGAATGTTAAGACAAAAAATATTCATATAGAACTAAACCCAGAAGCGTAAAACTAAAGTACTTATATTTTCGAATATTTTTCTGTCATTCATGCATTCGATCACAACGATGATGTTGGGGGTTAAATGATAATTCGGCCTTATGTCATTGCTTGGCAAAACTTTATTGATCGACCAAAGCAAACTTGACTGTTTCCCCTCAGGGAAGAAAGTGCTGAAATTAGCCGTTGTCATACAAAAAATTTTTTTTATTAGGTCATTTCGATAATTTCTGCGCAGTGATAAAATAAGGTACAAATTTCGGGCATTAGATGACTTATATTTGGTCTGCTGCATTGCATTAAACCAAACTATATAGAATTGGTGGTAATTATGATAAGGTAATTAAACAGAAAGAACGCGAAGCGTTGGGATTAATTTTTGCAGTCCGCAAATTCCATCGCATGGTTTACGGTCGAAAATTTGTATTGTTTTTCACTTCGTCGGTGTTCCTCGTCGGGCTTTTGTTTTTCCAAATTCGTCCACACTTTGACTTTTCCTTAGAAAATGTGCCGGCGAACACAACCAAAGCAGCGACAATAGCATTCAAAAACCATTTTGGAATTTCCGCCGATTTTTCTTCAAGATCGAGAACGACGGAGAAGCTCACGTTCGCAAACATCATTCAAAGCAGAGCCAAAGCTAATACCGATTTTTCATTGATGTGGAGAAAGATTGATTATTTATTATTATTAGTGTGGTCATCAAAAAACTATAAATTTGTTGAAAACTCGGCCTATTTTTCATCGCGGCGTACGTTTTTGTAGCTTAAAAGCAAAAAAAAGGTCTCACTAGAAAAAAAAATTTGAAAAATGGACGATCGTAATGGAAATGGGCTCTGACCCCCCCATGGGTGGGTCAAAGTCGATCGTAAGACCTCTTGGCTGACCCCCCCCCCCTTGCACAGGTATGGGGACAGGCTCACTCTTGTTCACAGCCACCGAAAGTTAACTGCTTCTTTATGAGGATCTGCACTGGCTTGACGAAGGCTGGTGTCATTTGGTGAGGGCCTTGATCTGACCCCCGTCTCATACAGTATGCCCCCTAAGGATTAATAATTAAATTCATAAAATCGTAAAAAATTGAAAACTTGACTTTTCCATGCATTCAATAGCTCATTCGAAAGCTCTTTTTAGGCTCTACGACATCTGGATATGAGTTTTTACGCCTGACTAATTTTCTTAAAATTTTTGAAAATAATCAAGTAATTGATGAAAAATCATAGATAAAAATCATTGATTTTCAAAATCTGGGTTCAGATTCGCTATCAGCACATTTTTTAAATTTATGGGATTTATTTTAATAACAGAGTAACAAAACATTAAAAATAATCACAAATCGAATAAAAAATAATACCTCATAAATAAGAGAGATGAATCTATTAAATCAAAAAAAACTTTTGGGGAACAGAAGAGGGGATGGGCGGCGGTGCTGTTAAGAGACGCCAGGAAAATTTTTTTGAAAATTTGCAATTTGTTAACAGATCTTTCCTAAAATACTAATTTTTGCGATTTTGGGACATTTTAGCAAAAAAAAAAAATTGGAGTTTGGGGGGGGGGGCGGCGGTGCCGATAGGCGCTGCCGAAACGTTTTTCGGAAATTTTAATTAATTTTATTAAGAAAATTGTTGAAAATTTCATAAATTTTCAACTTTCCTCCCTTCGTTGTTGAATTCACTTTTTAAATTTTTACAATGCTCGGAGTCACCAGAAATTAATTCATTGCTTGTTAATAATATTTTTGTCAATTCCTTATTATTTTCTACAGATGTAAATAAAATCTATAAATTTTAATAATCTGAGGTATTACTAGTTAACCTGTTGTGAATAACTCTAAGAAAATCAAAAATAATTCAAATAAATAAAAATATATTAATGAAGCGACAAAAAAAATTCGTTATGAAAATTTTTATAGAAATTGTAGATATAAAAATAGTGAATTTATTTAAACTTTAATTCAACCTTAAAAATTAAGCATAAGCAAAACGAACGCCAGAAGTAATCAAATAGTTTGAAAATTTAACATAAAGAATTCACTAATGAAATAAATTTTCCCTTTTCACATAATTTAAAAATAAAAATGATTTGTCATTATGCATAATTAAATTTGTTGAAAAATTTTTCAAATTAATAATCGATAATGCTTTTTAAAAATCGTTTAAGTATATTAATATATTATTAAACAAATAAACACCTTATAATTACGAGGTTTGATAAAGATAAATTTAATTTTATGAATGAGAAAAATTAATCAAAATAAAAATGAAAGTAAACAAACTTTTTAAACTAATAATATTATTATTTAATATTTAAATTTATAAAATATTTATTTCAGAAATGCATTGCTAAAAATGCAATATGAAAACGTTTATATAAGACAAAAATTGATGGAATTAAAATAGTAAAAATTCCACAAAATACATATCACAGAATGAATAAAAGTAAAACTTCAAAAAATTGATTAATTTTTCATAATGTATAAAAATAAATAATTCTTAATTTTTTATTTAATATTGTAATATTCCAAGTTATGCTAATTTTTCTGCAAATTGGTTATAAATTGACTAAACATTAATTTATAACAACAAAATTAATTAAAAAATTCCATTCAATTTAATTAGTGTGTTTCTTTCCTTTTATAAAAAGATGCAAAGTAATTAATTTGAATTCTTTATTAAAGGATTCTTTGTACTATTTTTTCACTGTTTGTAATTTTCTACATTTATTTCAATTGCTTATTATGAAAAATTGTTTTTTATATTATTATATTTCTCATATTATTATTTTTTTGTTTTGCTTAGCATTCCATTCTTGAAAATTTTGATTGAAATCCAATTGCAAGATTAAATAAAATTTATTAAATTTTGTTTCTATTTTTATTTACAGTCAATAACTGAAACCGCATGAAATCAAAAATCATAAATCAGAAATGTTTTAATTATTTAAAACATTTATTTTAAAACTTTTATTCAATAAAATCTTTAAAATTTAAATAAATAATATTAAATAACCCATTCTAATATATTTAAAATCAATTTTATTTCAAAAAGGATAGGAAAGGTGGCCGATCATTTCGTCACTGATCGTTTCGTCACTGAGAAATAATTTTATAAAAATGTTGGCAAAATGTCATTATGTAAATTATTTTAATTAAATAAAATATTTTTATTTCGGAAATGTTATTAAATAATTATATCGTAAATAATTCTGCATTTAATTATGATTTTTTAAATATATTTTTTTAAATTGTAAAATACTTGGTTTTTTTACAATAACTTTGTTCATGTTCGAACAAACCCTATTTTTTGTATCATTCGAAAGCACAAAGTCTAACAAAGCTAAAATATAAAAATCGCACGTTCAGGCAATTACCAAAAAGATTTGAAATTCAGTAATTGCTGATTATTTTCGCTTGTAACTTTCTTGAAATGATAGAATTATATTGTTTTATCGTATTATTACATTATTTAGACTTTGTGCTTTCAAATGATATAAAAAAGAAATCCTCTATGATCCTCTAAAAGACCACAAAATGAGGAAAAAAATCCTCAGATATCGAAGCTCTGATTTACACAAATTAAAAATAACAAAATCAAAATGTGCTGACCAATTTGCACTCTTATATGTGCATATTTCCCATCGCATATAACAAACAATTTAAAAAATATATTTAAAAAATAATAATTAATGCAGAATTATTTTCGACATAATTATTTAATAACATTTCCGAAATAAAAATATTTTATTTAATGAAAATAATTTACATAATGACATTTTGCCAATATTTTTTAAAAATTATTTCTCAGTGACGAAATGATCAAGTGACGAACTGAACAGTGACGAAACGATAGGTAACCGATAGGAAGGCTGATGAAATAATTTTTTAATTTAAGTCTTTAAATTAGCAATATTGAACCAAATATTTCTCATGTGATTTGAAGATACTAGGAATAAATAATTAAACACATTCTTTTTCACTGACTTCTAAACAGCTTTTAGAAGATTGTTTAAAATAAAAATCACTAGTGAATGTATTTTTTAGTGACTTTCATAATGAAAAATAAAACTAATTTATTTATACGAATAAATCAAACAGTATTTAAGGTATATTATTTAATAATAAAGAAATAAATTAAACTATTTAATAAATTATTAAAATTCAAAACAAGTCTAATAACGAAAAAATATATATAATTCAAAAATTTAATTAAATACAAAGCTTTATTATATGATTAACCAAGAAAATAATGTGCCATTAAGAATATTTATTAACATGAAAATCAAAAGCATATATATCAAGGAAAAGGAATCGATTAATTTGTCGCGATGCGTGCGTCCTTAGCATGATTTAAATTAATTATATTCAATGAGTTAGCAAAATAATGCTTAAATTCGTGAATAAAGCTGAATATTAAATACAATAATGTCACTTTAAAAATTAAGGAAAATTTAAAAAAATAACTAAAATTTCAAAATAATTAAAAAAATATTTTGCTTGAAAAATAATAAAATAATTAAATGAAAAATGCCTAATTGGTTAAAAGTTGTGGAATTTAATCGAGCAAAAATATTTTACATAATGGATTTTAATGTAATTATCTGTAAAAATATTCAAAACTATTAAAATAAAAAAAACATTTATGATAAGTATTAAAAAATAATAATATAAGAAAAACCCAAATAATTTAAAGAGAAATTTTTAGAATAAATCAAAATTTTAATAAAATATATTTTAAAGATGTTTCATTTTTAGCTAATAATTTTTAATTGTATTGATTCAAATTTATTTGTTAAAATTTTAGATAAGATATAATAGTAATTAAATAATAATATAAAATAAATAATTTTTATCAATTAAATGATACAAAATTATTTTTTTATCTTTTCAAAATATTTTTTCAATAAAGAAAAAATTAGTTAAATAAAAATTTTGTTTAGTATTAATATAAATAAACGCCGATTCATTTATACTGAATGAATGATTGTTAAAAATAATGTCAACCTTAAGATGGTTGTTAGTCTCGATTGATTTATTAAAAATTTTTATTCATTTGGCAACTATAAAAATTGTAATACAATTTTTATCATCGATATTATTAATTTGTTATGAAAATTAAATAATTATATGAGTAAATATTCTTTACAATTTTCAAAAAAAATATTTAAGCAATTAACTCGTAAATTTTAGCCTTTTTATTAACTTAATTAGGTTTTTGTTATGAAATATTATTTATTGTTATTTTTTAGCTTAATATTATTAGCCTCTTCCAAGCTTTGATAAATTTTAAATTCTTTTGTTTATTTAAATTTTGACAAATATTGACTAATATTTATTAAAATCGTATTCAAACATAATCAGCGGGTGGAAGTGTACTTACTAAAATTTGACATTAAAAATTACCAAGCTTCAAATTGATTTTTGAGAAATCTTCAACAAAAAAATACCCAAAAAACGTCCTGAATTTTTTCCATTATTATGACTCCTAGAAATTTGAAAATTTATCTAATATGCCATTTTTGTGCATATGCTTTATCATTTTTTTGTGCCCTTTTAAGATATATTAAAAAAAAAGTCATGGCTAAAAATCGGCCACTACTTATCACTTATATTAACGGATTTTGGATTAAAGATTTTCAAATGAAAATTTTTTTTCACATAATTACACACAACAAAAATTTTTAGTTCACTTTTTTAAAATTCTCTATTTTCCATTCATTAACCAGTGAAATCGACTTGAGATTAGTAATGAGGTAATAATAAAAATTATTTTTTAATTTATTTGATTATTAAATTATATATTATTTATATTTTTAAAACGATTAATAAATAAAAAAATATCAAAACAAATAATTAATCTTTGAAATATTGAATATTAAACCATCTAAAATAGATATTTATATAACTAAGTTCAACTATATTTATAGAACTTGGAATTTCACTATTTTACAATGCTACAAATCATAACAGAATTCTTAGCAAAAACAACAATTTAAATTTAATCTTTCGTAAATTTATATAAATTTATGGTATTTTTTATGTGATTTTTCAAAAATTGTTTATTACTTTATTGAAATGTTATAATATGGTTTAAAAAATTTAATACACTTTTAGAAAAATCCAAAATCCTATTTCTTTTTCGAGCATCCTGCTGCCCCCTTTGTGTCAAATATTTCAAAATTTGTGATTATTGCCTTTTAAACTAATTTTGTGGGTCTTCACTGTTTCCGATACACCGAATATAAGAAATATAAATAATAATTCAAAATAATTTTTTACTAATTGTTATATAGATTAATTATTAGAATGATTTCCCAAAATAATTACATAGATTACGAAATTATTCGTACTCAGCGACTAAATTAACTAAAACTATTATACAATCAACTCCTGCCGCCGATGTTCGCCATTAATGATATGTCTGATCAAAGAGTTCCTTAATTCTAAGTAAATTAAATTATTATTAATTCTCAAGAAAAATTTACTCTATTAAACATCATTTAATTTGTTGATAATTTAGGTGGCAAAAAATGTATGTAACTATTAAACATTTTTTTAGATTAAAATAATTAATTACATTTTTTAGATTAAAATAATTAATAAAAGTAAATTTTGAAAGTTTGACTTTTTAATCTTTAAAAGTAGCTATTTCCAATTTATTATTTAATTTTTACATAATTTATTTTTTAAATAAGGTTTTTTTTTATTTTGACAGAATATAATAATCTAAATTAATTATAGAAACTAACTTTACATATAATATTTTCATTCTTGGGCTGAATTAGTTTTACTGCAGGATGATTTTGCCTGACATTTTTGTTTTTTGCCTTTCATTCAAACCATTCAGTTCAATTGTCGCCCAAGAATGGGGAAAACTGCTGCTCACAAAGGAGAAGACCGGCAGAGGGTCGGAACGAGCAGTGGCGACAGGAATGTAGCGAAAGCAAGGGGAGCTTTTACTGGAAAAATCACTGAAGGATTTTTCTTTTGGTTGAAATAAAGAAAGAAAGTTTTTTTTTGTTTGTTTTTATTTTTATGGGATTTGTAGGAAAGAAAAAAGGGGGTTTGTTTTGGTTTGGTTCGACTCGGAGAAAATTCCCCTTGGTGGAATTGGGGAGGAAAAGGGTGTCGTTAGACTCTGGACCAAAATTCTCTTAGGGACAGGGAAAAGTGATCCGAAAGAGCTGGCTTTGGAGGCCAAAGAGTGATCGAACCAAGCTGGTTAGGAAAACCAACTTTATTAAAAACCAAAGCAATTAAATGTGAAAAAACAAGGATGATTAGGTGAGATGATCACAAAAATCAGTTGATCGTTTTGAAAATTGTTTGAAGGCAGTGGGTCCGAAGATGGAGAGCGTCGAAGACCGTCCTTTCTTTTATAGGGCTCTTCAGTTCATGTGGGCGGTGCAGGCGGCGGCTCCGACGAGGGGCAAAACGGGATATTTGCGGGATTAAGGGGGATTTAGGGAATGGGAAATTGACCCGATGGAAAAAATTTGAATTGGAAACGCTGGGAAAAGGGCTTATGAGAGAAAAGGGATAAAAAATTTTGAATTTAAGCCTAGAGAGGAAAAGAAGAATTTTAAGAAAAATTTATGATGATCAAAGATGAAATTAACAATTCTGTCGGTGACAGCGACAGAGATCCCCGCCGAGGAGGAAAACTCAATCATCCTTATGTGCCGAAAGGGTGCCGCCGAAGATCCATTTCAAAACGTGGAAAAGGTCTCCAATTTCAGGTAGGCTAATGCCTCCTGGACTATTTTTGGTTTTGTCTCCAGTCAAACGCCATGATCTTCTGATCGATGATATATAGGCCAGGGTACCTTCCATTTCGAATAAAGTGTCCCCTCCAGGGCACGTCACTTTACAATTTGTCTTAATTTTGGCTGTGTCGAAAGACAAGGAGGTATTGTGCTGAATTGGCTGTGCAGAGCACGGAATTGCCCAATTTGCGCCATTTTCACACACAATTTCAGCCAAAGGTGAACCATAGCTGGCCGTGCATGTATAGGAAAAACGGCTGCCGATTCGGCATTTATAGCAACCTTTTAAACCTTGTGGTCTTATTTACATGTTGTCATTTGGTGGCGTATTGCGAGGCGTAATCCTTCCATTCTCAAGACCATCTGAATCGGTACAAAGTCCGATTCGACCCAAACTTCCCTTGGGTTACGGTAGTTTAAGACTAATGGACCGATCGAGAGGGGGAGCTTAGTGGAGGGTTCCTCGAGTAACCGTTCGATGTCCAATTCTCGGCAAAGACACCGAACCACTCCTTCACTGTGATCCGGACGGCATTTGGCGCAGGCATTTAATGCCAAATCGCATTTCATCACTTTTGCCGAGTCCTCGTCAGCACAATGTAGTGCTGGATCGAGAGAAGGGATCAAGGCACCTCCATTAGAACCGCCAATGAATTTTCCGGACAGTGCGGGTGCTGCTGGACTTCCAAAGACGGCCGGGGTGATCGACAAATTCGCTGATTGGAGGCGAAAAGTGTGACCGGAAAAAAGAATGGCCTCTTCATTCCGGATTGTATCCCCATGCAAATTGAGTTTTATTCCGGTCATGATCCGGAAGTCCCAGGTAGGACAACGAAACATTTCATATATGAATTTATTTCCGGGTCGGGTTGGTAAGGCGTAATTGCGTAAAATAGGCAGGCAGAATTGGTGCCACCGCAACCGTTAAACCAAAATGACCCGCTATCCAAACAATAGGATTTGCCCGGGTAGCCGTTCGATTCGGCTAACTCATTCACTGTTTCATTGGTTAATAGGTTTTCACAGGTGTTACCTGTACAAGAACCCATTCCCGGGCATCTTTTGCTGGCCAAAGTCTCAATTTTATATTGGAGCGAATGAACCCCAAAGACTCAGGAATGCATTCCTGGTATAAGCCCTTTAGTGTGAATGTAAGAGTCCCTAAGAGTATGGATTCGGGACCCCTAATTATAAGATCCACCGAGAATGGTTTCCTGTATTCCCGGTGGCCACAAATACCGTCACAGCAAATATCGACTTTTTCGGTTTCGGGGAGTCCCTCGAGCATCACCCCCTTGGAAACACAAGAAAAAATGCCTGTGGCGTTTGGTTGCGCGGACAAAACTGCTGCGGAGAGTACAGGTGCTGATAAAACTGCTGTTCCGCTGAAGAAACTCAACACAAGCAGCATCGGAATCAGAGTGCTCAGAATTGTGGCCGAAATTGTTGGGCGAGGAGGGCGTTCTACCCATTTGAATTTCTGCCGAAGATTGCCACGGGAGGCTCTTTTCCCCATCGGATTTTTGTTTTGGATTTTCTTTACCGACCGATTCTGAAATTGGTTCGACATCATCAGATTTTCCTTCTGGGAATCTAATCGCTCTGTCGCCCAAGAATGGGGAAAAATGCTGCTCACAAAGGAGAAGACCGGCAGAGGGTCGGAACGAGCAGTGGCGACAGGAATGGAGCGAAAGCAAGGGGAGCTTTTACTGGAAAAATCACTGAAGGATTTTTCTTTTGGTTGAAATAAATAAAGAAAGTTTTTTTTTTGTTTTTTTTATTTTTATGGGATTTGTAGGAAAGAAAAAAGGGCGTTTGTTTTGGTTTGGTTCGACATTAACGCAAATACTAAAGCTTAAACTCAAAATTTTTATTTGAATTAAGCATTTTTAATTTATAAAATAGCGAAAAATATAAAACCTTTCTTTTGGATGAAATTAATTTAAATTTTTTTGGCAAATATAAAAAATAAAACCAAAGAAAATTGGCGTTGATACTCACATCAGCAGTACACTTACACAAAGTTGGCTACAAGATTGGAATTATTATAGTGAAGGTTAATTTTATACTTTTTATTTAAATGACGCAAATTAAAAAATAAAATAATTAAAAGAATTAAAAATTTAATTGTTTATTATTAATTTCAAATATGATGCCAAAAAAATTAGAAGGATTAAAGTTAAAATTTTAATAACTATACTAAAATAATATATGACTTTATATAATTTAATTTAATTCTCGTTATTTTTTCCACCTTGAATCCAACGCCTTTTATAGAATAATAAAGTTAAAAAATACAGAAAATAATTATAAAAATGTATAAAATGCCAATAATATTCAATAATTACATTTAAAATATGCAAAAATTAAACATTATTTTCTCGTTTGAATAATATTTGAAAATTTAATTAAAATTTAAACCTTGTTTTGATTTAGTTGATAAATAAATTATTTATGAAATAAAAAGACTAAAGATTATTGTTGTTCACGAAGAAGTTGAAAGACTATAAAACGAAGTCGTCGACAAGATTTAAAATTAAGAAAAAAGAACCTATTGCTAATTTTATTCATAATTTTAATTAATAAAAAAGTCAAAGGATTTCAAATACTATTAAAAAATTAAATTTTTGCTTTTAAATTTTTAATTTTGATCAGTGTTATTTTTTTAAAAATTAAAATGAGTTAGATTTAGGACATTTCAAGGTTTTGTAATCGAATGATTTGGGGTTATGTGTAAAGATTTTTCATCATGTGGAACGAGAAAATAAAACAAATAATTGTTTGTCTTTTTTCTGAAAAGAAACTGCCCTTAATGGTTTGTAATATCAATAATTCAATGAACAATAAATTTTAAATAAATCAAAACTATTTAGCCTATATTTATTAACTCAAATAAAATGCGAAAAATGGAACATATAATTTTAATTTTTGAATGTAAATCAGGACAGCAAAAAACAATTAATGTAAATGCAAAGATTATTTCTAACAAATGAAAACCATAATTTAGTCGTTTTAGGTTTCATTTCTGAAATAGCAAATCGAAATTCCGAGGCTAAAATTTTTTGTAAATTGGAAGAAGAAAATCTTACATTTTAAATAAAACAAAAATGTTAAAAGCTAAACTTTTTAATAAGGTAAATTGTAAAAAAGTAAAAGAAATAAAATTTAAATAAAAAATACAGTGTAAAAAATATTTTACCAACAGGATGGTCAGTTCAGTCGTGAATTTAAAATTTTAATTGTTCAAAGATAAAAAGGGCCAACAAACATACGCCGTAAAAGTATGAATTCATAAAGACATGAGAACTTAAAAAAGTATTTAATAATTTTTATGCACTACATCAATATATATTTGAAAAGGAATTAAATGCAAGAAATTTATT
Organism: Heterodera schachtii; assembly: GCA_023374025.1. NCBI lineage: Eukaryota > Metazoa > Nematoda > Chromadorea > Rhabditida > Heteroderidae > Heterodera > Heterodera schachtii. The sequence goes on from SIJG01000016.1 coordinate 53,477, forward strand.
TATACGCAAATCCATGCATGGCAATGTAGATGTGAATCCGGGGGACAAGGATTAAATAAATAAATAATTTATTTTTTACGAATAAATAAAGAAATTTATTAACCTCGGCTTAAATAAATAATATTATTTTAAAAAATTAACTAAATCGTTAATAACGATAAAGAAATGATAAGTGAATAATCAAAAGAAAGCTCAACTAACAAATAATGTTATAAGTGGGCATGGTTTAATTTAATTATATAAAAAACAAAAATATAAAGTTTAAATAGAATAATTAATTAAATTCTTAAATATAGCTAAAAATTTTGATTACAAAATAAAACTTTATGAAGTCAATTTATGCTTTCTCAGTTTTTAAACATCGAGAAATTTTTTTTGAAAAAAATTCACTTCCGATCTCCGATAATTTGTTTCATTTTGATTTTTTAATTATCAATTGTTCAAAAAAACGATAGCACTTTAAAAAAGAATAAAACTTCACAAAGGTATTTGTGAGTGAGACTATCATATCTCGTGAATATTTCTTTATAATTTTTATTGATATTTGTTGTGTCCGAGCAACAGTTAAAGGGGAATATTGATTTATTCCAAATAAATAAAGCACAGAAAATTGGGAGGTCAAAGGACAATAATAAATGCAGACAAATAAATGGCAAATGAATGGTGGGGAAGCTAAAGAAGGGAAAACAATTCCATATTTATGGGCAGTAAAATGGGCGGGAAATGTGGGCATTTAAAATTCAAATTATCCCCTTAATACACCACAATTCCTTCCCCCTTCTTTGAGCGAAATGCGCCTCACGAGGGGTCAAAAATAACCCTTTGCTTCCTATCACGATTTGATCGGCGCAACGCCTGATCAGGTGCAATTTCCTGCCGAATTTCTTGGCGCGGGCTTCCAATCGGCATTGGTTGCGGTTGTTGTTCATCGTCCGATTCCGCTTCTGCCTCGCTTTCCGATTCGGACTCCTGATCACCAGCTTCAGCTGTCGAAGTCAAATCAGCTTTAAGCTGATCGAAATGCCGGCGCCAAACTCCACGGGGGTCTTTACACGAAACATTGCTGCTCCAATCTTTTCTAAGATTCGTCCCTGCATCCATTTTGGCCCACCATGGTAATTTCGCGCAAAAATTGGCTGCCCAATTTCAAAATTCTTCGCTTTACCAGCCTTTTTAGCATAATTCCTCTTCATTCTTTCGCCGCTTTTACCTTTTGCCATTTTGGGTTCATTCCCCTGTGGTTTTGGTAGGACTAAATCCAATTATGTTCTCAATCGCCGATTGAAGAGCATTTCTGCAGGCGAAATTTCTGTTGCTGCATGCGGCGTGACTCGATATTGCAAAAGAAATTGAGAAACTGCCAAATCCAAACTAATGGAATCGCCCATCATGTGTCGAAGTCCATTTTTAAAAGTCTGGACGAAGCTTTCAGCCAATCCGTTGCTTTTCAGACGGTACGGCGGTGTTAATGTGTGCACAATTCCGCGTGATCGGCAGTAGTTCTCAAATTCATCCGAGACGAATTGTCGTCCATTGTCGGTGACAATTTGTTGTGGCAATCCATGTGTGCCAGATTTGGCGTTAACGATGATCAGCCACATTGTCCCATGAAAGGACCACAAAAATCCATGTGAAGCCTCTGCCAAACTCGGTCAGGCGTTTCCCACGGATGTAATGGAACTTTTCGCTCTTCGGGTGCATCAGATTGGCAATTTTTGCACTTTTTTCGTTTCATACAAAAATTGCTTGGACTTTTCGACTCCAAAAATGATTCCGCGGCCTTCTTTTTCAGTTTGCAAATAATTTCGCTCGGCCGCATTCAATGTCCGTGATGCATAGGCGATGACGCCTTCCTTTCCATTTTGACTTTTGTGAAACAGGACAGCTCCGACGCCATAATCAGATGTATCTGTTGCCAAATATAATGGCTGGCTTGGATCGTAATGAACGAGCACCTCTGTCGATGCTAGCATTTCTTTAATCCCTTAAAATGCTTCATGCTATTCACTTCCCCAATGCCACTTTTCTTCAGTCCTCCGCAATTGGTTTAATGGCTCGGAAATGGTAGCCATTGGGGGCACGAATTTGCCATAATAATTGACCATATCCAAAAAGGATTCAAGCTCCTTTAAATTTTGGGGTTGCGGCATTTTGCGAATTGCTTCCAGCTTCTCTTCTGAAGCATGGACTCCGTTTTTGTCCACTCGGTGTCCCAAATATTCTATGCTTTCACGCATAAATTCGCATTTGTCCCGTTTAACTCTCAGTCCATTTGCCTTGAGCCTATGAAGCACCTGCGCAATTCGGCCAAGATGTTCTGCCTGCGTTGGCGCTGTGATCAGTATATCGTCGAGATAAACTGCCACTCCTTCAATTCCTTGCAAAATTTCGTCCATGACCTGCTGGAAAATTGCCGTTGCTGACGCTACGCCAAAAGGAAGTCTCGTAAATTGGAACAATCCTTTGTGCGTGCATACTGCCAAACACTTTTTGGCTTCATCATCCAAGATCAGCTGCAAATAGGCGTCTTTCAAATCCACTTTTGAAAATTTTGACCGCCATTTAGCACGCTGAAAAGGTCGTCCGGTCTTGGTAGTGGATATTGGTGCACGTCCAACCATTGGTTGACGGTCACTTTGTAGTCACAGCAGAGCCGAATTTTTCCATTCGGTTTTGGTACAATGACCAAAGGTGTGGCCCAATCGCTGTTGTTTGTCGGCTACAACACTCCCTGCTGTACCCACTGATCCAAAATCTTCTCCACTTCGGCTTTTAGCGCAAATGGCACAGGACGAGCCTTACACCTTTTTGGCTGCACTCCAGGCTTGAATTTTAAAGAAATTTGACGGGTGCATCGGCCCAATTCGTCTCGAAATACTTCTTGAAATTTTTCGAGAATTTTGTCCACCTCTTTCTGATCATTATTCGTGGATCCGATTTGGATTGCGTTAATGCCAAATGCTTTGTTCAAATCAAGGCGCAGTCCGCGAATCAAATCACGACCGCACAAATTCCTCTTATTTCCTTTAACCACATAAGTGTCCGTGTTGATTTGCATGCCATTGTATTCCACATTTACATTGGCCATGCCGAGCACGCCTTTGATCGGAATGCCTCCATAAGCCAGTAGTTCTTGACTTTCCTTCAATTCGGGCTTTCCAATATGGCTCCAATCTTGGCTACCGATGATTGTTACATCTGCACCACTGTCCAATTCGAATTCGGCTTTTCCTTTATGCACTTTGAGTTGGATGAAGCTCGGCGAAACAGTCTCAGTTTTAGCCGACCTTCGCTCCAAACTCGAAATTACTGGTGGCTTCTCATCGTACTGCAGCTGAATTTGCTTCACGCGGTTGCTGCTTTTCCATGGCCGCTGGCCGGGTTTTTGTTGCCTCCATTTGTCTTGCATACAATCGCCCAATGTCCGACTCTTCCGCATTTGGAGCATTTGTCGGCTTTGCCGGGACAGATATTAGCCCAATTTCCGCTTCTTCCACAACGGTAGCATGGCTTACTGTCGGCACTTTTGCTATTGTTGGTTCCTTTGGCGCGATCATATCCTCCTCCTCTTCCTGAAATTTTGGCCACATTGCCTTTCAATGAGTCCGATCCAATCGCTTGAGCGTCCACATATGATTCGCCAGCACAACTGCCAATTCGACGGCATCTTTGAATTTGAGATCTTTGTCCCCTTTTTTGATCAGTTCGGCACGAATTGAGTCGTCGACAATTCCATTGACGAATAATGCGCTTAAGCACATGTCGATGCTGTCCTTGCCCCACTCCGCTTTGGCAATAAGTGAACGCAATTGAATGGAAAAGTCGCGAATCGATTGGCCGGAATGTTGCCTGGCGGTGAATCAATTTATCAACACATTAATCGTATAAGCAAAGAAAAAAAATCTGCCAATCTTTCAACTCTAACAGCCACAAGCAAACAGGAGACAGTGGATGGTGGACCCATTTCCGATGTTGCAATCCTTCAAAGTACGGCTGTCATCAAGCCGACGTTCTGAAATAAATTTATTTAAAATGCGAAAAGTAATGAATCAAAGAATTATGCCAAAGTTTTCCAGTCCCTATGAATTAAAAATTATTTTCCAAAACTTTCATGACTTCAAGCCATTTTTGGTTTTCATATCACAGATCAGATGGAGCAATTGACTTTTTTGATTAACATCAAATGCTGCACTAGCATTATTTTTTGTCAGATTGTAATCAAAATGTCTTCAAATTTTGACGCTATAATTTTAAACGGCGAATTGAGCAAATTTTCAAGAAAAAATTCAACAATATTTTTTCTTCTACATTTTCCGGTTTTTGTGTGGTTCTTAATCTTTATGAATGAATAATACATAATTCGGCACTCGTCCTCATTCAGAAAACGCTCTTAAGAACAGAAAATTGTGCTCACTAGAGACCGGGCATCTGGGGCCGGAGGTATCTCCCGACCGAATCCCGAACACTGGAAAAACGACTGGGACGGATCCCGAGGTCGGGATGAATTTAATCCCGCAGGATCCCGAATAAATCCCGCGGATCCCGATCCCGTCCAGTATCAAGTGCTCACCCAATAAATTTAGTTCAAAAACACACATTACATGGGCATATTTCCGAAAATTTCCGACTTTTTGTCAAAAATTTCGGAAATCGGAAGTCGGATTTCCGACCCCAAAATTGTCGGAAATCGGAATTCCGTGCCATCCCTGGTCCCCAGGTGTCCGTGGGATTTCCGAATGAAATTTGGTGGGTGGATAGACCCTCCATTGGTTCTTAAGAAAAGTGGTTTTATTTTTTGCGGAATGAGCCCAAGTGCCGAGTTATGACGTGCCAAATTTTTTTAATGAATAAAAATAAAAATTGTAAAATATATTAGCACGCAGAGGATTTGAACCTGTGACCAAAAAATTTTTGCAGAACGCACTACCACCACAGCGTTATATGCTTTTAAATTAACAAAATAATATTTCTTTTCTTTAATCGGAAAAAACCAAAAACTTTGGCACGTCATAACTTGGCACTCGGACTCATTTCGCAGAAAATAAAAAAATTTTCTTAAGAACCCAGGGATGCTCTATCCACCCACCAAATTTCATTCGGAAATCCCACGGACACCTGGGAACCTTCCTTTGTGAATGAAAAGTTATTACATTTTATACAGAAAATCGCAATTCGATATTTTTGGGGTATTTAAATGAAAAATTCCTATGTGACACAATTTGGAAAAATAATCTACCAGCGAAAAGCAGTCTTTGATGATCAATCAAAATGTCTTCAATGCGCTCTATTTTGGTTTTGAGTTCCTCGATTGTGTTGCTTGGAAGAAGATCACTGAGTGTGAGTGTTTTGCCGGTCAACGTTTTTACATAAATTTAAATCCATGCCGATTCTGTGCATGAAAAATGGAAAATGTAATTTAAAAAAATAATAATGACGAGGGATGAGAATTTAATTCGAAAGAAATCACGGCAATTATCTGCTAATTATTGGTCCCATAAATAAGGGAAAAATGGAGCAATAATGATATTTACTTAAATTCAGAAGTAATGAAATACCTTTAATTAAATCCATTTAAATATAAAAAGATTACAAAAACATTCGTTTCATTTGTCATTAAATTTAAATTTTATAATTTGACACTCACGAATGATTGTACATAAAATAAAAATAAAAGGTAATTGTTAAATACATCTGACATAATAAACTACAAAGTTAATTTAAAAATATCCAACATTGAATCATAAAATCAATTTTTTAAGATTCAGATAAAAAACATAAAAATTTAAAATAAAAATTAGAACCAATACTAATATTAGATCTGAACCAAATTAAAAACCTCCAACCATCAAAATTACCCACAAAAAAATTATATTAGGTCTTGATTAATTGGGATATTCATTCACTATCATAAAGATCAAAAATTATGTGTCAATTCAACACACATTCTGTTTTTGTAAAAAAAACAACAACAAAAATTAAAACGAACACAATAAAGAAATAAGACAGACCAATTAAGTTATCTAAAAAAAAAAAAACTCAAGAAAGCATTTTGGCAAAGAATGAATTTTAATTAAAATATAAACAAAAAAAGCATAAATTCTATTTTGAGAATTTAAAATAAAATACATCGGAGTAAACCATAAAATTTATAATTTTTGATGAAGGTTATATTGAAGTCATTAATATTTCGTTTTAAAGATTAAACAATAATTAAATTAATAAAATGACAAAAAGTTTTATAATTGGATATTTCACATTTTAACCTGTATCGGTTCCATCAGTTTCCAATGTAAAAGTATTAACCGCCATTATTTTCATAAAATTTATTTGAAATAAAGGTTAAATAACTGGAGTTTGTAAATTTATTTGCTGTTTCTGGACATCTTATACGATAAAAAATATAAACATGTATTCATAAATCAGTTATAAAATATAGAATAAAGACCCATTTTTGTTAAAAAACAGTTAATAGTTTAATACAGACAAACGCAAAAATATTTATCACAATCATAGCGTTTTTGTCCCTTATTTATGTAGCAAACATCATGATTATAGCAACAGCGGTCAACTATAATAAAAAAAATATAATATTATAACCTTGTCATTCTAGACAGACACTTCTTTTCACGAATAACAAATAATAAATCGAATAGTTTGTATAATAATATTTATATTATATTAAAGTGGCGCTTTTTAGGAAACGCGTCAGCATGTATTTATATTAGAACATTTTCCTTTAAATTTTCCATTATAAAATAATTTAATTATTACTTTCATAAATTCATCTTATAGAAATTCTTTTATTTAATTATTACTTCGAATAAATTATACTGTTATTAATTAACTTATTTATAGAAACGGTTAATCAATTTATTTTTAATTATTAAAATAATTAATTTAAAAATTGTTTGAATATTTTTTATTTGCTTAATAACAGAAAAAATAATTATTTAAAAAATTATATTAAGGCACAATTTTTTAATAAGTTGTATTAATCTATATTTTGTTTTAATAAAATTTAATTTAAAATACTCAAACTACTTGAGAAATTAAAAGAAGTATCTGAATTTATCGCATCTTTAAGTTTTAAAACAAAAAGTTATATAAATTATTTTGAAAATTTTGGAAAATAAATTTACTATTTAATTTTAAAGAGAAAAAAAAGAATAAAAAATATGCAGATAAAATTAAAATTGGTTATACCAAACAACCAACATCGTTTAAATTCAGCATTAAACCTTTAATTGCGCGTGAGAATAAATAATAAGAAGCAGATGAATAGCATTTTAAAATATAAAACAAAAATAAATAATTCAATAAATTGCCAAAAAATAATTAATTGAGAAACTCTATGTATTTAATACTAATTAAAACATACAATATTACAAAGTTAAAATAATTAAATGATCATAAATCAGCTCTTGATTATGGGCAGATTTTTGCCTAAAATCTCACACAACATTAACTCAAAGAAAAATATTATATTAAAAACGTGCTGAGCCGATCCACAAAAAAACTCAGTGATTGATTTGGTCATTTTCCGGAAGCCGATCGCACCACTTTCGGGGCACCAAAAGTGCCTGATCCGGAACCCGGACCGGCCCGGTTAAGAACAATTTTTCGTTCAGTTTTTCAAGGGCTATCTCCCAGACCGGGTCAGGTTCTTAATCCGTTCACTAGGAGCCCGTCAGAGGTCGGGCAGCTTTGCCGGAGGACCCTCAGCCACGCCCCCGACCCTGGCGATGGCCAACCCAAGTTAAGCGTGACGGTACCAGCGGCCTTTTTGTACAGCTCGATGAGCTCTACAAAAGGTATCAGTGGCGCCCGGCTGAGTTTACTACAAATGGAGAAAATTGGCGAGAAGTGATGTGAAAAATTGAAAAATTAAAAAATATGAAAATGACTTGCATCCGACCGTACATTAGTATTAACCGGACGGCACCGTGATTTTGTGAATTTAAAAATTATATTTATTTATTAAATTTTATCGATCACTGAGTTTTTTTTGTGGATCGACCTAGCAACTATTAAAAATGATATGTTATAATTAGCTTTAATCGGCCATTATTTATTCAATTAAATTGAAAATTAATAAATAAATTGATTAGTGTAAAAGTCTTAATAATTTAAAAATGACTTGAAAAAATATAAATTATTTGTATACAAAATTCTTTTTCAAATTATGATAAAATAATTAATACAAAAACATTTAATAATAAGCTGAACATAAAATACTTTAAATAATTAAACCTATTTTCATGGCCTGTTTAAATTCATACAAATAAGAGAAGAAGTTAAAATAAAATTAACTAAAATTATATTTATATTTAATAAAATAATTAATTAGTTAAAAACCAATTAAAGATAATATTTAATACTAAACCGTAAACAATTTTAACAATAAAATTGCATAAAAATATTTTTAATAAATTGAATTTTAGAACTAATTTTAAAAAAGTATAATTTTTCAATTCAAATTTTAATTATTCACCCGCGTAATTTCAAAACATTTCTAAATGAGAAAAATTCAAGTAATAAATAAATGATTGCAAGTTCTGGCTGCATAATTAAAGTCAGGAATTACATAATTTAAACGAGAAGCATATCGATGAGATAAACAGCATTTTCAGCATGTGAAATTTAAAATATTGTAACACAAAAATATAGTGTTTAATAAAATAAATATTTTCTTTAATTATAACTGAGTAAAAATCAACATTTAAATCAAAAAAGTCATTTTATTTTAAATAAATTAAGAACTATTCATAATTCCCAAAAATATATAATATTTAATGAAACAAAATTATTTATTTTTTAAACATTGTATGTGTATTAAAGTACAGAAGAAAAACGAGAATTTTTTGATAGTGAACTCATCAAATAAATTACAATAATATTTAATAGATTTCAATTTAAGAAAAATAAATATTAAAGCAAAAAATAAAATTAGTTAAATTTTAAGAAAAAAATATTCTTAAACTTGAAAATTGCAATTTTTTTTAAAAGAACATCGAAAATAAATTATTATAAATTGTATCTAACGGTTAAGAATCAATTTATTCGGGTTTGACATTAAAATATGTAACTATGCCATTATTTTAATTTTTGATTTTTTTAAATTAAAAAAGTTTTTTTATTTTACAAAAAGTCAATTAATATAAAATCTATTACAAATTAGAAAAATACCAAACTAGATACACACTAAAAAATAAAAAATAATACTGTTCTAAAGTTGAATAAATTTTAAATATATATGGAAATGTATAATAAGTAAAACTCAAAATTCCCTCTAAAAATTACTATTTAAGATTTTAAATCGAAATATTAATTGAATATTAAATAAAACGTTTTATTTGATTGAATTTAATTATAATTTATTTTACAACTAATATAAAAAGACATATAAAGAGTATTGGCGTTGACACTTCAGCAGAGACAGCAGCTATTCATGAAGTAGACCACTTTTTTAGAGAAAATAAGCAAATTTTAATTTTAACAATTAATTATTTTAAAAATTTTTCAATTTAATTAAAAGATCAAAAAATAATTATAAATAATAAATGAACATAAAAACTGAAAAAAATTTTCAATACTGATTTGGCCTTAATTTTATTTCTTTATAGATAAAATTTTGTAATTTTTGCAATGTAACTCACCAATTCTTGCATCACATACATAAACTATAGTTGTATACCATGTGGTCCATGTTAGTAAAATAATCAAATTGAATATGTATATAATAGTTAGTGAAATATTTAATTAAAATTATCATGACACAAAAAATTCAGGATAAACGGGTCCATAATGCCCAAATTAAAATATATCCATATTTTTTTTGTAATGATGTAAACAAATTCAGAATAATTTCTACAAATATATTTTTTGTAAGCGAAAATATTGAAAAGTTTCAAAACAAAAACAAAAAACATTAATTTTAAATAAAATTTATTTAGAGGCCGTCAATTTCCTTCAAAACGAAAAATACACCCCAGAACTGCTAAAAATTTCAGAAAAATATACCCTAAGAATCGGCAAAAAATTTCAGAAAAAACACCCACAAGAAAAGAAAGACTTTCAAAAATTCATCTCCAAAATTTATTTAGTTGTTGTGGTTCTAAAATTTATAAAATTTCTGTCGCAAAATCCGCGCCCTTTCAATTATCGAATAATAAACCGTACAAAATTTTGATGTAAACCAATATTTTTATTTTTTAAACGTTTATTTTTTAAAAATTAAATTTTATCCATTATAGGTAATTTGTTTTTATGAGATTATATTATGTAAAAGAATCAATTAATTTATTAAAAAATCAAGTTGCGCAGAGATAAAAGTTTAAAAGCTTTAAAATGTTAACCAATTTAAATTATTTATTTATTTATTTTGTATATTTTTTTACTAATAATCTTAGAAACTTCAAAATGTTACTTTGGCTAATAAACAATTATTTTCTTGTTGAATTCTGTCCTTTTAAAAATTTTATTTATTTTCTTTAGAAAAGAATAATTATTAAAATAATATTTAGAATGTTTTAAAGGAAAATTCAAATATTAAACTTAAGCAATTTTTTTAACATCATTGCCATTAATTACGTGATATATTCATAAACAAGATAGAGATAATATTAATTATTATTATTATTATATAAATTTTAAATAAGAAAACCAAAACATATAAAGTTAATTATTTTATTACCATTAAAACAATTTAAAAAATCAAAACTCTTAGGAAATTTAATTTTATTTTCAATTCAATAAAAATTCATTACAAATACATTAAAAAATTGACATTATTATTTATCATGTAGAATAATTTTTAACTTTCATTTTTATTTAAAAAAGATAATATTTATAGTGTAATTGTTAAAAAATATAATTCGTAAATATATAAATAATATTTAAAGAGTAAATGTAATTGAAAAAGAGATATTAAATTATTTTATACGGCCATGAGCTGAAATAAGTGCTCAGAGGAAGATAATTTTTTTAATATTTTCAACAAATGGATCAAAATTTTGTCTATGTTTTACAATGAATTTATTTAAATGCTTTTAACTAAATTTTTAGAGGCTTTTTATTAAAATATTAATCTATCTAATCTAGTCACTAAAGCTTATTTTGGTAATATCGGCATATGTTTTTTTGTATGTAAAAAGACCGAAACTTCAATATATTTTAATCAAATTTATTTAGTTGCATATTTATTAATATAACGAATTCAGAATTAATATAAATCTATTTTTAATGTGTTTATTGATTTTATGTTCTTGTTTTAGATAATACCTTCCATTAAAGTTATTGTGAATAGTCTTTATTAATTATTAGTTTAATTATTTAATATTTTCAAAGAATTATTTTGTTTAGTATTTTGTATAAATCTTATTAAAATTAGTTATCATGTTGACGAAATAAATGTTGTTGTTGAATTCAACGTTGAGAAAATTTTAATTGTATAATATTTAAATCACCTGATGTAAGTGTAGAAATGCATTTATATAAAAGCAATTAAAGTTTCATCAAAATTCCCTATGTATGAATTAATTCAATTTATCAAGCTTCTCACTGTGATTATTTATGAAAGGCTAATTAATAATTAATTATACCACTAATTTACATGTTTTTATTGAAACAATAAGAATTATTAATGACGCTTATTCCATTTTTAATTAATATTAAAACAAATTAGAATAATTCAAAATATTTATTTTTGGGAATTTTTATTGTATTAAATTTTAATATTATTTGTATGCTCATAATATGTTAGTAAAATTATTGATTAATGAAAATTTTGTAATTCGAATTTTATGTTTTTCTATTTATAAATTTAAATATTTTTGTTAACATTAACATTTATAGAAATTGATTTATCACCTTATATTAATCAATTTCTTTGGTGGTCTGTATTTTTAATAAAAAATTTTCTAAATTTTATTAATAAGTTACCAATAACCTTTTTGTTGCGTTTTTGATAGTAAAAATATTTAAATTAAAAATCTCGTTAAGGAATTATGTCGGATTAAGGCTAATATTATATCATTGCCTTCAATTTTAATAAATAATATTCTTTTGTTAAATGGAATATATGCATAATTTTTTTTCTCTTTTTAACATTTTCTAAATTTATTTAAATTGCTTAGGATGAAAAATTGTTTTCATATTATTATTTTTTAGTATACAATTATGATAATTGTTATTATTTTTTAAATTTAAAAATTATATACTTTATAACTCAAAAAATCATGGTAATTTGATTTCTCGTTTCCCTAAAGACCTATTTACACATTTTATTATTTATTAATTTATCACCGTCTTATTTTTAGTGAAGTTTATTTAATTAATAAATTGTCAGTTATATCATTTTAAATTTCGTCATTAATTTTTCTCATTTGAGATGTCTTGAAGGGTTATTTTTAAAATTATTTTTTCAGAATGCATAGACCATTAATAACTTGATATATTTAATAAATTTTTAATCAACCTACTAAATAAGGCCTTTTGAAATGTTTTAAATCTTTATTTTTTTAATTTTTACTGCATTTCCAATGAATTGATACGCAAATCGAAAACAAAGGTACATGCAAAAGCACCCATGTATTTCTCATTTAATTATGGTGTTAAAGAGTATGTCATACTATTATTTATTTCCTTTTTATTATTAAATATTAATACTAACTTAAAAAAATATTGATGTATTTTGTATATTTATAAAAATGAAAAATGTTTTTCTTAATTTATTTTTTCGTTATATGTAGCTTTACATGTTTTAAAATTTTGATGCTATCTTTTAGTTGGGTACATGTCAACTCGCCGACGCACGACTCGCCGACGGACTAATCTTTTGTTCGTAACTTTTTTCTTTTTCTACCAATTTTTATAAAATTTATGTTATTCGTAAGTTTTAAGTATTTAGAAACTATCATTAAGCAGATGTTAAGCGATTAAATAATTTTCCAAAGAGTTAGAAAATAAAACTCATGAAATTCACATCTTTTTCAATTTTTTGCATAATAAAAATTATAACTCTTTGGAGAATTATTTAATTGCTTAACATCTGCTTAATGATAGTTTCTAAACACTTTAAGCTTCCGAATAACTTTAATTTTATAAAAATTGATGGAAAAAGAAAAAAGTTACGAACAAAAGATTAGTCCGTCGGCGAGTCGTGCGTCGGCGAGTTGAACTGTTCCCCTTTTAGTTAATGAAATATTTACATATTAAAGATCCACTTAATTTTGTCGTTTTGCTTTTTTAAAATTAACCTACTTTTAAACACTATAATTGTCCAGCAGGTGTGCCGGATTAAATAATTTGTAAACGATAAATATTTGATCATTACTTTTTTATTATTTTATTGCTAAGTTTGATTTTATATGATGATTTAAATTTTGATTTAATCTTATTAAATTATTGTAAAATAATTATTCATTCAAAAATGTTAATTTATTTCGAATTGAATGATATGTTGTTACTCAATATCTTCGAAGAATAATTACTTTCATTTCAATTTTAATGCTTTTACGACTTTAAGGGGAATTTATTATTTGATATTTATCAGAAGTTCAAAAATAAACAGTTTTAAAAGTATATGTGGTGAAAGGATTAATTAAATAATTTTCTCTTTTTTTACAATTTTAAAAGAAAACAATAAATAATACAATTAATTTGGTATAATTTTTTTTTATATTAATTATTTCTTCTTAAAGGTAGATTCATATAAATATACTTTGTTGCTTATATGATAATTTTTTACATTATACCATTTGAAAATAATTTGCTACATTTTATAATAATAATTTGTTATTTGTTGCAAAATTGATATTAAATTTTTATTTTTGTTGTTTTTTAATTATAATTTTCGACGCGCTCTTCCTATTGGTTTTTTCTTTTTTGGCACCGTTTTCGGCGTAAAAATATTAATTTAATTATCTTATTTAAAAGAAACAGATGTCTAAAGAAATAATTTATGGTTTTTATATTAAATAATTTAATTTAATTATTAATATTTTACGTCACTCGAATTTCCATAATTTGATATGGTAAATTAATTTTACGCATTTGAGCTCACATTGTAAATTTGTGAGAATTTTCTCAAATTCCAACTTATAATCTCTGAATATTTTTTATTGTTAACTTTAATAAATTTTAAAAGAAAAAATGTTACAAAATAGAGACAAATTCATCATACATTAAAAAGCACACAAAAATTTAATATCTGATCACAAGGTGATTAAATTGAAAAAATTTAAATTAATGAGAAAAACTATTAGAAAAATAAACTTTATATAATAGCATTATTAATGAAATTAAAATTGATAAATAATTAACTAAAAAGTAATTAAATTAATCACCTTAAAGATAGAGATACATTTATACTTGTTTTTCTAATAAATAAGTATGCATTTTTAAATCAGTTCTTTACTTCATTAAAACATAAATATAAAGCATATAATTGAGCTATTTTTTAAATCTTATTTATGAAATACAGGAGAAATCTAAATTTGTATTTCAATGAACAATTTTACATATTATTAATTAGAAATATTATAAACATAAAAAATTCCAAGAATAAATGAATAAATAAAAAATAAATATTTAAAGTTTTTTCCAAATTAAAACATAAATTAAAAAACTTTTTCTTATAAATAACGACGTTAATATTTTTATATGAACCCATATGTAAAAATTCATACGTAATTAGTTTTATATATCTATTACATCGCACTTGAATTATTAATAATAGTTTATTTATTTATTTATTTATTCTTATTGTAAAATAAAACTTTTTCTTCTTGATGTGATCCTAAAAAAATTCCACTACAACATCATATATATAATTTCAAAATAAATATTTTTTAAATACATTTTTAAATAAAAAATGAAATTAAATTAATCAATAAATTTGCAAAACAATATAATTAGCATATTGGGCTAATCCTACAATAAAAATTTTAAAAAATTGAAATTTATAATTGCAAATTATTTTAAAAAAAACTGCAATGCGCCTATGTCCAATATAAAATCGGGATCAAATTTAATGTTTTTTAATCCCTGAAGGTAATCCCACAAGGCATTAATAGCTTTAAATAAATGACATAAATAAACATTGATTTTTATTTATTTTGGCTTTTTGTTTATATGGGTCAGGCGCATTGTTCTGTTGAAATCTCGAAAAAAATGCGAATTAATTTAAATGTTTTAATTTCAATATTTATATCTATTTTATATTTAATTTTCTATATTTCTTTTACTTTCTCTTGTTCATTCGGGGTCGGGGACCGGGGAGCTCGGGGACGGGGAGCAACCCTATTTCAAATATAAAACTAATTAATAAATTTAAAATTATATTAATTAATCAAAGTGCTTTAACTTTTTTCCACAGCAGTATGAAACGAAAATTCTTCAATTGTTATATTATTTAAAAAAAAAGATAAATTATCAGTTTCTAGTGAGATTTTGCAATCAAAAACTTTAATTTCTCTTGTTCATTTCATTTTCTAATAATTTAATAATAATATTTGAAAATGATAAGGACTGATTAATAAATTGATAAATTCATTTTGATTTAAATATTATTATATAATTTTTTTTTAATTTTTTTAATAAAATTAATTTCTGAAAATTTTTCTGATAAATTAAACAAAATAAACATAAAAAGGTATTAAAACTTTTTATATAAAAACAACAAAAATATATAAATAATGATCGACAAATATCGACAAATTTATTCTATTCCTGGATTAGTGTTTTGATTTTGACCTTTGAATTCAAAATTTTCGAAAATAAATTAATTATAAAGTTAAAAAAGAAATCGTTAACAAAGAAAATTTTACAATTTAAAATAATTTATACAAATTTGTAGAATTAAATGATAAAGTTTTTTATTTTACAATATGCTGTTAAATTCCAATATTAAATCACTTTTTAATTTTAATATTTTCTTAAAACGTTCTCTCATTCAATTCATTTCCACAAAAAACTTAATAATTTATTCTTTTAATTTTTGTTATTATTTTTGCATAATTTATCAATTTTTCGTTAATTTTTTTAAGTTAAATTGCTATTCATAATTATTATTAATTAATATATCATAAAATTATAATTTCTTAAACCTGTCCATAAAACCAGTATCGGAACTGTGTGCAGCTTTCTGAATAGATGAGCTTTTAGGTATAGCTTAAATAATTGAAATATAAGTAATTTATAAATGTTAGGAATTACCGTTTTACTACAACAATATAAAACCAAAAGCAATCGAAACAAATAAAATTTTAAATAATTAAATCTTGAAATAATAAGCTGCCAAGAAACAATACAATTCACGCTACGCTACTTTTTTAAATTAGAATAAAAACTATCTTAACCTTATTAAAATCCGTTTACTAAAGAAATGCAATATTACTATTATAAAACAAATTATTGACGAATATTCTTTTTAATGAAATAATATTAAAAGGCTTAATGGATTTATCAAAAAAAAATGACTATTTTTTAACCATTTAATTTGAATTGATAAAAATTACTTTATTTTTATTTTTTTAATTTCATAAATAAATCATTTTAATGTATTTTATTTTTATTTTGCATCATTGGAATGGAATCTTTAACCGAACTGTTCACTTAAATTTTTGAAATTTGATAAGTATAAATAAACCAAAAATAATCAAAAATATTATGACTAAAAAAAATATGAAAGATTTATTAAACTTTTTAAAAACATGGTTAAGTAATAATATATTCACAATATCAAATTTAAAAAAGAATAGCACTTTCTTGCATCGTTAGCACAATAACGCCCAACTTGAAGAACATACAAGATTAAAAATATCCAATGGAAAATTAAATTTTGATGCTAAAAATAATTTAAATAAAAAAATATATTTTTAAAAAATCTAAATATAAAACAGAGTGTTAATTAGTAACTTTAAATTTTAAATAAAAATTATTTTTTATAAAATACCCAAAAAATTGTATTGTATTAAATATTAATTCATATTGTCGGTGCTAGGCAAAAATTTTCGCTATACTAAAATTTCCTTAAATATTAAATTTAACAGAAATATATTAATTTATATCAGAAATATTTATAAATTAAGTCTATTGATAATAATTAAATCAGTTAATAAAAAACACTTTTTATTAAAAAAAACATCTAAATATAATAAAAGATGTTTTTTTTAATAAAGAAACAAATCAATGCAAAATTATTTATTAATTAAATTAAAAAAGATGCAATTAATGATGCGAATGAATTTAAATATTTTTTTATTAAAATATCTTCGAAAAAATATTAATTTGATACAAAATAAACCCTTAGAAAATAAATAATCAGACGTCAATAAAATATTATAAACATATACTAATTTAATTAGCAAAGGTGTTTATAATCAATATTATTATTATTACTATTATATTATATATATACAAAATTGGCAATTCATAAAAAATAATTATGACTATTAAAGCCTATTTTTAAATAATAAAGTGAACAAAAATAAAAAACACATCAAGCTAAAAAATCAGTTTTTATAAAAAAATTAAACTTTTATTAAGGAAATTTGGGCAAAAATACAAATTTATTAATCATTAAGTAAAAAGACAAAATCTTCTGTGACCTCTTAGAAACCGATATTGAAGTGCACATTCCCTAGAAAATTGCGAACTGTTGCATAATGTAGAGCATTTTGTGCTCTTTCCAAATTAGCCTATTCAAAATTACCAAAAATAATTTTCTAATCGCCTATGAATTTTTATCGTAAATTTACCAGATTTTCAGTTTATTTTGGGTGTCCCAACCGATCACTATTAATAAATGATTTGATCAGGTTTCTGTAAAGACTTTTTGATAGGCATCAACAGCTTAGCTTTTTCTGTGCTCTCAAATTAGAGATTAAAAACATTTCAAAGCATATAAAAATAAAAAAACAATAAAATAATAATAAATCATTCCTTAAAAAGATTTACCTCGTTTATGGTAATATGTTTACGAAAATTTGGTTTTTTTTAAATTTTGTCAATAAAATTTACCTGATTTAATTCTTCAAAGTATTGTGACGTTTGTGGCTTTTTTTGAAACATTATTATGGGTCTTTGAATGGTACTTTCATAGATTTGAATGGTACCTTTCATAGGCAAACTACTGTTTGGTAAAAAGAGTGGCACCGGTGAAAAGTAACCATAGTCCATTTTGGGTGGCCATATGCTTTGGAATGTTTTTAATCTCGAATTTGAAAGCACAGAAAAACTAAGCTGTTGATCTTATCAAAAAAATCTTTTACAGAAACTTGATCAGATCATTTCTTCATGGTAATGATTGGGAGACCCAAAATAAACTGAAAATCTGGTAAATTTACGATAAAAATCTCTACAAAAGGTAAATCGACTGTGTTCTAAATTGGGTGTTCACAAACAGTAGTTTGTTTATACCATCCGAAAGCCAATAAAAAGTGCTACAAAAATGCCACAACACGCCACAGTACTTTGACCAATTTAGTGTGAAGTATTTTATTTTTAAAAAAAGTATACAAATATGGATGGGAAAATTTTACTATGTTAAAAAGGAATGCCCATTTAATTTTGTTTTAAATAATGAATAACTAAACTCATAGTTGCATATTCTTCAAGTTTATTTTGTTTTACGTTAATATAAATTAATTAAAAAATTTTAAACCAATTAAAAATTTCTATTTTATTTATAAATTTTTTATTATGAAGATAAATTAAATGTCTGAAAAAAGTTAATTGGGTTAAAATATAATTATTTAAATGTGGATTTAAAAAACAATATTCGAAATAAGAAATTTCAATCAAAAAATAATCATAAAAAGTTATTCAATAGCACTTATTTATTGTTCAAGACTTTTACAGAAATTTAAAATTTTACAAATTTTATCACCTTGAGTCAATACTTTTTTCCACCACTGTAGTTCCTTTTAAATTTCAATCTTGAAGTTGTTATCAATCATATTAAGTTTGGGTAATTCAATATTCTCTTTCAATTTTTTTACTTCACAAATTGCAATTTCTTGATGACGTTTTGGAAAATAAAAAATAAAATATTTATAAATTAATTCGCATCATGTCATTTCGTTATTTTATATTTTTAATATCTGAAAAAATGAAGCACTCGGGCGGACGCGGCAAATATTCTTAAAAGATAGTTTATTATTTTGCTAAATAAATTTCTATAAATTTAATTAGTAGACTTAAAAATTTTTAATTTTACAAGACCAATTAATGAGAAAAAAACAAAAAAGCAAATAAACTCTAATAATTATTTTTAAAACAATAAAAAATATAAAAATAAATCAATCAATTAAAAAGAAAATTTCAAAATAAAAATTTTAATCACTTAATAATTTTTTAAGTAAAAAATCGACAACGGAAAAAAATATTTTTTTTTTAAAATCTAATTCAATTAAAGAGGAATAAAATAATCTGACCAGATTATCTAAAAAAAAAAGTAGAGGAGACTGCGAATTTTTTTTGTTTTTTTAAATTTGCGAGAAAAATAAGATATATAAATAAATTCTATATATGATTTAAAAATAATATGAGAAAAATAAATGTGAAATTAATTAAGAGAAAATAATATAAATAGTTACCCAAATCTACGAAAGCAAAAATTTATATAAAAAATATTCACTTTAAAAAACCAATTCACTATTAAATTTATATATTTATTATTTCGTAAAAACAAATACTATTAATAATATAATTTTTAAAACATTAGACACATAAATAAAATAATAATCGTAATTCTTAAGCTTATTTATTTAACTGTATATTTGATCAATTTATAGTTGATAAATAATTGTTAAAAAAATTAATTTTAATATTTATTTAAAAAATTTACTATGAAACTTTAAACAAAAATATCAACAAAAAAAAACAAATACATTTTAATGGATAACAATTAAATGATTTTAATAATTGTACAACGAATATGCTTTAATTTTTAAAATTATTCAACTAAAGAATTTAGTAGATTAACCGGTTAAAACGGACAGCAAAATGCTTTTAATGATTCTTGTGACCGACCCAATAAGTTCAAATGGAAAAACAAATTTAAATAAATTGTCAGTAAAGGTAAAAACAAATTATATATATAATACCAAAAGCATTAATTGAATTTAAATAAATTTTTATTTATCAAAAAAATTATATGGAAAGGAAAAACAATAATAAATAAATTATATCAGTATTAATAATATAGAAAAGTATTTAAGCTGTTAGTAGTATATGACCCCGAAAGCGAGCGGGTATGTTGCGGGTGTTTACCGCACAAACCCGTGCCTATGGGAGGGGGGTGCAACCTTTGATGTTACCGCCGCGGGTTTTATTGACCCTATTTGAGGGCGCAACCCTTTGCAGTTGCCGCTCAAAATCAAAGTGTTCCAATCCCGAGCCTAGGGATGGTGTTCTTTGAAGTATGCCGCCTGGGGATTTACCCAAATCCGTGCGGGTGTTTTTTTTTCTGCCCCGCGCCGCGCAGCGCCGCGGAAGGTCATCAATCATCCACCTGTCACAAATGTGACAGGTGAAGGAAATTCAATTTTTCTTTGCAAATTTAAATCTTTTTGATCCCAAAACTTTTGGGGCGGTTTTATTTTCTCAAATCATGAAAATTTTTTTTGATCCTGAAATTAAAAAAACTCATTTTGAAAATTTGCCAAAACCGTGCGGTTTTTTAACACCCCCTCCCCTCCCTCCTCGTCCGCCCCGCGCCGCGATGCCGCCGCCGCGCATTTGGAAGAACTGTGAATTAATTGTGATTGGCAGCAAATAATGCCATAAAATTATTGAATTGGACAATAAAATTAACTAAATAATAATTAATAATAATCTAAATCGAATAAATAAATCAGGATGAAAAAACTTTTCCAAAAGTAGGACAGCTGTTAACCAAAATTGATTGATTGATTTTTTTCAGCTTCCATTATTTCGCAATCTGCACGTGACTTTGTGTTCCAATTATTTCGCAATATGGGACCAAAACTAGGTCACCTTGAAATGGTTAATGAATTTTTTATTTTTTCCACCATTCACACATTGGCGGGTGAATCATTTGAATTGTCGTCCAGGGATTTTTACCGCAAAATCCAGAACCTATTTGAGATATGAAATCCTTTGTAGGTGCCGCTCTGGGAAATTTTTCCGCATCTATTTTAAGGATTTCGAACTTGAAGCCCCAGGGTATTTCTCAGAAAATCCCATACCTATTGGAGCTGGTTGAACCCTTTGAAGACGCCGACTCAAAATTAAACCCATGGTTGTTTTTGTGAGCATGTTCACAAATCACAAAGATATTATAGGAGCTTAACGCTTTAAAGTCGCCGAACAACCGAACTCACATGGATATTCATTCTCGCCAAAACCGTGCGGGTGTTTTTTGATGTTTGCCATGTGAAATTTATATGTTGTAACATAAATTTTCATTTAGTGATGTCATCATAAATTTAATAATTGATTCTAAAAAAGCAAGCAATTAATAAAATTCTCTCAAATTGTTAGCTAAAAAAATAAAACTAAAAATAATAAAATAAATTACTTTACATTATTATAATTGACAAGAAAAATAATTCGCACAAGGGAAGGGGCGCGAACTGTTAGTCGGAAAATGCATATGTGTTATATACCATTGGATGAAGCAGGTCGGCTTCTATTGTGAATTTTTAATATTACGGGAAAAGTTATGAGGCCTCAAAAAATGAATTTTTGGCTTTATTTCACTTAAAATTGGTGGCTCAGTTGGTTAAATTCGCATTTTTGGAGCTTGGGTTCAAATCCAACATAAAAATAAATAAATTTTAATTAATGTATAATATAACTAATAATTTAAAAATCATTTTTTAGATTAAAAAAGTATGATATTTTTCTTTAGTGAAAATAAGCAAATAGCAGTCAATTTGAAAGGTTGGGGAATTAATAGAAAGTTGACAGAGCTGGAAATGGGCTCTTTGGCCAAAATTTCGAAACTTTTTGGGTTCTTGCTATATGCCCGGCCCGTAAAATTAAAAATTCACAATAGAAGTAGTCCCTGCTCTATCCAATGGTATATAACACATATGCATTTTCCAACTTACAGTTCGGGTGGTTCCTTGTCAGCGGCATGAGGGGATATAGCAAAGACCAGAGATGTGTGAGAATTTCACCCTAATTTGGCTTCTTAATAGCATCAAAACTTTTTATTAAAAAATTGTTCATAAACATTTTTGTTTTCTATTCGTTCTGATACCTATGATACTCATAAGACTATTAGAAAAAATATTTTTTTTAAATCGACAGGATATTTATTGCATTTTATGTTTAATCATGCGCAAAAGATTTTAAAATTTTGATGATCCAATAACGAATAGCTTTATATTCGCTTCCGTATGCTATTTTTTCTGCTGAATATTCTGTCGCTCAGCTGACATAGAGCTCGAGAATTAATGAGAAACCAATAATTTTAATTAATTGTTTTAATTTTAATAAAAAAGTTATATTTATTAAACTAGAAAAAAACTTATTTAAACCAACAGAAAAATATATACGTAATTGATAAACAATTGATAGAATCATAATTCCTCTTATTAATAACATTGAAAAATGATTATATTTGGCAGATTAATTGTAAATCAGATTGGAAAAAAGCTGC
This sequence comes from Heterodera schachtii, assembly GCA_023374025.1. Classification (NCBI taxonomy): domain Eukaryota; kingdom Metazoa; phylum Nematoda; class Chromadorea; order Rhabditida; family Heteroderidae; genus Heterodera; species Heterodera schachtii. Next base: position 76,110 of record SIJG01000016.1, read on the forward strand.
GAAATGACCGAAATATGCTGTAAAACGCAAAAATAACCAAATATATGCATTTATTCACTAAAAACCCAAAAATATGCTTTTATATGTTTTATTGTTAAAAGATTTAAAGATCTCTTTCAAATATTTGTTGAACATTTTTTCCTTAAAGTATTTAAATTCTGCCATCCTTTAGTTTATTATACCAATTATAACAATAATAATTTCTTATAATTGTTTTATTAACTTTTTAAATTTTTAATTTAATTAGCATACTTTAATTCACCAGCGAAACTGCCCAAAATTTGAAAAAATTAATAATTAATTTGGCGAAAAGTCCTTTAAGGGCTTAAACTCAAAATTGCTCAAAGACGGTTGGAATCGGTTTAAAACGACCTAAATTTCGTGCGTTATTAGGCGTCGGATGGTTAATCCCCATCGAAAATAACATTTCTGTACCAATTTTTTTTAAATAAAAAATAGCAAGCACGCATCTAACTTGCATTTTTGTCATCATTTGCAATTAAAAATTTAGGATATATTAAAAATTATAATCCATTCACAGAGATGAAAAGCGAACCGAAAGTACAACACAAAATTTAATAGAGAGCGGTGCAAGAAATTATTATAAGAATACAAGCTCTAATTTGCAGATATTAAATAATATAAGAAAAGGAAAAACTATTGACAAGTTCCATAAAGAAACAAAAAAAAATTTAGCTAAACAATAACTTCTATCAATTATTTCATAAATAAACTGATTAAACAAAATTTTAAATGAAAGAATATTATGGAAATTTAATTTAATCCTTAATTAATATAAATAAAAATATTAACATTTATCTAGTTTTTTATTTTTAGCAACTAAAAAACTATAAATTTTTGAAAAAAACTATTTTCAACTATTCTTGCTTATGAATAAAAATTTGATATGAAAAATGAAATAAAAACGAAAAATACACCCCAATAATCGACCCGAAAATTTTTCGTTATGAAATAAAAAACTTGAGAACATACAAACAAAAACGGCTTAAAGTTTAATAAAAATAAATATAAGTTTTGATAAAACTTTTTATGAATTCATTCGAATTAAATCAAGAAAAACAAAGAAGCTAATATTGAACAAGAAAATAATAATAAGGAATTAAAAAATATTTGCAATTAATAATAAAATACATTAAAACAATTTAATTTAATTAATTTTTAAAACCAAATTAGAACTAACCTAAATGAAAATATTAAAATTGAAAGATAAAAATACATTTATCACAAATTTTGGGTAATGTGACAAAAGTGTGTTTTAAATTATTAATGAATTGTGTAATAAGACCATAAATTTTATTGTAATAGTTCATAAAAGACAAAATTGGCAAATGATTATTCATTTTTCAAATTATTTTTAAACCTGTACAAAATAAATAAAATCGTTAATTTAATTTACAGATTATTTTTAAGCTAATATTTATGCTTTTCTCAGCCGACAATCACAAAAAACCAAATCGCTCACGATTTTTATTCAAATTATATTTAAATTTATTTAAAAAATCATAAACAAAAAACATAATTAAGGAAAAAAATTTAGCGACATTAACTAATTTAAAAACTTAAATTAGACTAGCCTAAAAGAAAATATTAAAATATAGAACTTGGTGCTTTTTCTAATAGGCGTTGTCATTAATTCCGGGGTGTAATTCACTTTACTTAAGGCAAACACGAAACATCAAAAAAGTTTTAATTACTAAATTCCGGGGTGGAAATTGCTGCTGTTGTGGTGAGGTGTCAACAAATGTAGAAATAGGGACAAACAAATAGAGAAATTTACTTAAAAGGAAGAGACAAAATGCCACACACAAAACCAGTAATTTAAATATTCACCCAAGATACAAAAAGATATTAAAATCGAATATTATTTATCATTCAAAACAAATAAAGCCTGTAAACTTTGAATAACTTGAAACCATTTTATATACTCTTGACAATAAAAAAATATCTATACGAAATAAATAATCATAAAAAGAAATTGTTTTAATTATTACTATAGAAAAATAATAATTAGATGGAAAAAGGGGACAACAAAAGACTTCGCAAATTCTTTATGGAAAAAAAATAAATTTACGCAAAATAAGTAATAAAAATTAAAATGATTATATATTCTAAAAGCATTCATTCATGGTGTAGAAAAAGGTGGAGACATATGCAATTATAAAAGTCAAATAAATAGCTAATATAATTAATAATTTTTTAACCATTTAATTAACTAAAATTAATATATTTCTTGTAAATTGAAGATGAGAAAACAACACACAACTTAATTTGGTCAAAAAGAAGAGAAATTACTAAAATTAAAGAGACAAAATAAAAATATAAAAAATGCAGTGAATTAAATGCCAAATCCAGCAGGGACTCATTGACCGCACTATATAAAGCGATAAAATTACGAGAAAAAAATTGGTAAATATCCATCATAGGTCCCAGATTTCAAAATTAAAAACATTTTATAGGTTTTCTTAGGTGCTGAAACGCCTAAACCATCAAAAAAACTTCGCGGCTAAAATTATAAAAAATGAACAAATAAAATCCAATAATAATCAACGTAGGACCAGAATTCTTAATTAATTAAATACTTTAAATATTAATAAAACATTTATTAGAAAAATTTCACCTAATTACTATTTTAATTGTTATTTTTATAATAAACTAGAGGGATTAAAAAATTTAAATATTTTGAAAAATATGTTTTATTCGAGAAACATTTTAAAAACAAATAAAAATTTACTAAAAAATGCACTTTTAAATTTCTTGAAAATCATCATTAGAATATAAAACAATTTATTCTGCAAAGATTTTAAAAAATTATTTAAAAAAATAAACTTTGACATGAATGTAGTATGCCTCATTAAATAAGATAAATTAAATTTGTTTATTAAGTATCAAACTAATTTTGAATATACTTATATTAAATATTAATTAAATTAAATCAATAATTTAATTATATTACGTTGCAATGAAATAAAATCGTCATCTCATCCACGTAGAGCACAAGTTTGAAGTTAAATAATCAAAAGATAATGAAGGAATATTAAAAATTGAATATTTTAATTAAAAAATCCAAAATTTAAATAAAAAAAATATTTTAACAAAAAATTGAATTTAATTAAAAAAAAATAAACTAAAAAAATATAAGAATTTTTCCATTGTTTTTAATAAATTGACAGACAATCTTTTTCTTTTTAAATCGCTCTTATACAAAATTAATTAGGTAATAACTAATTAGTTATCAAAAAATTAAATTACTGGGAATTTAAATAATCCATTAATGAGAAATTAGCACAATTTTGCGATAACAATTGAACAATCAAATAAAACGTTAATGAGGTATAAATTAACTTTATTAATTAAAGTTCATATTAAATACAAGCTCAAAAGAGAAAATATCAATTTATGTTTATTTATTTATGATAAAAAGAGAAAATATCAATTTATGTTTATTTATTTATGATAAATTTGGGCTAAACAATTAAAAACAGTAAATTATCAAACAATAAACATTTGTTCTTTTATTTTAAAAGTAATATAAAAAAAACATTCAAAAAGAATTGGTGTTGAACATAAGAAGCACGGCTTTACAGGAAGTAGGGCACAAGATTGGAAATATTATAAGGAAGGTTGATTTATATGTTTCGTTTAAATAACTCAAAATTAAAAAATAAAATATTAAGTGAATTAATAATTTAAATTTGAAAAAGTTTAATTGTTTATTTAATTTGTAATGTGAGGGCAACGAAATTATAAGAATTATATTTAATAATAAAATTAATCTGATAAAATGAAATTAATGTAGCAATAATAAAATAACAGTTAAATCTTCGGATATCTGTTTGTTATATAATATGATTTTCCTAAACTAAATATAATTCATTATTTTTTCAATCTTAAATCCAACATCTCTTATAGGTTAACAAAGTAAAAAAATGTTATCAAAAATTTTGAATATACTTATAATAATAAAACTAAAACAATTATTTAATTAAATTATTAGAATGCTGAAAGGAAAGAAATCTTTATCCAAGTTGAGCACAAGAATTGAAGTTAAATAATCAAAAGATATGAATGAATATTAAAAATTTAAAATTTTAATTAAAAATTCAAAATTTAACTATTAAAAATGATTTTAAAAAAATTGAAATTTAATTTTGTAAAAGTAATAAACTGATTATTAATTTAAATAGCTTATACATTATTAAAAATAAAATTTAAATGGTTATATTTTTATTAGCCATTTTGTGATTTAAATGTAATTTTAAAAATGAAAATAAAAATTTATACAAATAAAATAATGTTAAGAAAGAAAGAAAGTAAAAGAACCACTGGATGTAACAATTTATGAATCTGTAAAGCGTACTTCAATTGGCAGAAAATTATGTACAATTTCACATAAACAAATTGAACGGACACAATGATTGATTTCGACAGTAATTCTAAAACCTAAAATGTAATAAATTATTTCGATATTTTAATATAAATTTGTATGAGTTAATTTTGCAGGAAAATACAATAAGGGCTATCTGTCTGCAAAATTTCATAAAATTAATAAATTTCATACATTCAACATTAATAATATCAACATAGAAAAAAAAAATTTGTTCTAAAAAGTCCTAATTTTTTATTTTCGGTGATTTATTAAAAACTTTGTGAAAGTATATGATAATTAAATTAATAAATATATGAATTAATCCGGAAATACAATAGAAATTTACGAGTAAGATTTTTGGATAATCTCTTTATTCAAAGTTAATTAAAATAATTATTGATTGTTTTAAATTGATGCTATTGTTATTCAATTGTATAATGAAATATTAATAAGAAAGAAATTTGAACAGATGACTATTATTCATTAATTTTAATTAAAAATGTTTCAATGGAACTTTATATAAATTCACAAATATTTTTTAGTTATAAATTAAAATTTAAAAAAATTGATCCTCAATCCATTTCTTTTACTTACCTCAGTTTCAATCGTTTCAATCCAAAAACATGTTTGAAACAAAAAAAGAAAATTTTTATAATACAATTAATTATCAAAAACTATAACAAATACTTTTCATTAAATTATTGGAATTAAAACATTTATTAATTAATTTGCATGTTTAATAAAAAAATAATCAAATTAAATATAATAATAATTTAAAAAGCATAATAATTTAACATCAAAATCATAATTAAATTAAATACAACTATTTTTATATTTTGGTTGACTTAACTAATCATAAAAATTTAAATTGAAACATAAATTATTTGATTCTTTATTAACCATAGATGAAAAAACAAAAAGCTATCCATTAAAATTTCAAGAAAAAGAAAACAATTCCATTATAATCTTATTATGGCACATACTCCTCAACTTAAATCCACTTTACAGTAAGATTAGTGATCCAATATTCATCGTAGTAGAAACATTAAGTTGGTTTGATAAAATGTGAAATTTAATCTGATAAAAGCAAAAACATTGTCGGAATTGAAAATAATTAATAATTAAATATTTATTAATTAATAATGAAATTTTAAAAAAGAAAATGATAAGTGGCTAATTTTATTTATTCAATAATTTTAATTAATTAATAAATGATAGAATACTTTATAATTCACATATTATCAAACTAATTTTTAATTATAAATTTAATGATTAAAATATGACCTATTTACTAATTCTTATTATTTGATTACAATAAAATTCCATTGATATCAAGATTAGACTATCATACATTTTTAATTGTAGGAAAATTTTTGCGGGAATTTAAAAATGTCTAATTCTTATAAAAGAAACTAATATAAAAATAATAAAACATTTCGAGAAGATGAATTAAATAGAATTTGAATAATAATAAATTAATATTTTATATTAAATATTAAAAAATACTTTAAGGCAATTTTAAATTTTTTTGGTTTCAATTTTTAAAAGGTATAAAATAATAATTTTATTTTTAATTTTTTGATTTTTTTTTATAAATACTCACTCATTGATTGATTTGAGAAAACAAGAAATTAAAATAAACTAAAAATTTAAGAAAATAACACTAATATAATTGTAATATTATTTTAAAAAATATGAAATAGCCAAATACAATTTTTTTTTTCCTCTTTTTGATGGTCTAAATATTAATGAAACGAAATATTTTTGAATAAATATTAAAAAACCTAATGAAGAAGAAATTGTTTAATTGAGTAAATTATATCAAAAATCAATTTCAGGACAATTTAAAAGATTGTGTTGACGAGATTTAAATAAATTTAAATGTAAGTGCAATACTTAAAGAAAATATTAAATTAAATAAATAATAAGATTATTAAAACAACAGAAAATATATACATTATACAATTTGTTAAAATTCAATAATAATCAAGAAAATAATTCATTAAATTGTTTACTATAGAAATAGAACAAATTGAATGGGCAAACGAATTAAAAGCATGGAAAAAAGTAATTTATCCAAAATAAGTAAGTAAATTCATAAATAAATAACCAATTATTACATAAAAGGTAAAAATTAAAGCGTGTAAATTTATATAAAAACCAATTTAATGGTTGATTATATTAAAATTAACATGGACATTTATACAAATTATAAGTCAGAAAAATGAAATATAAATAAAAATAAATTGGATAGTATAAAATAACCAAATATAATAAGAAAACTATGATAGATTAATAATTTAGTTATTTGATAGGGCTATAAAAAAAAAAGAAAATGTATTCCATTCTTAATATAAATAATTGTTTTCATTGAAAAATAATTTTAAAAAATCATTTTTTAACCTATTAAAAATAACAAATTAATTTAATTAAAACCTTTATTATTAAATAAAATGAGCATACAATACTGCGCGTGTACATATGTTTACACGAGATAGGCCACAAGATTATAATGAAAAGAAAATTAATTTCGAAGCTTAATTTAAATATTATAAAATAGAACATATTAAAAAAACAGAAAGATAAAGACTAGATTGGTAGAAGTAATTTAAAATGAAATAAGAAAAACAAAATGGCAATTCATATAAAATATATTTTAATAAAATAATTTCATTAATCGGTATTCAAAATTGTTGTTTTTATTTAAATTTTTTACGAATCGCCAAATATGTAAATCATTTAAGCTCAAATTCTCTCTATCCATTTTATTCACATTTGTTAAAATATCTTTAATTAATTTAATCATATAGCAATTCTTGAAAAATAAAAAAAAGGGATAAACAAAAACTTTTATTTAATGCAAAAATAGAACAAATAATAAAAATAATCAAAAAAGCTTTTTTAATAGTTCACAAAATAAATGAAATAACACATGATTTTTTAAAATTAAATTTTTATTTCAAAAAATTAAAAACTTATATGATTAAAAGGTCAAGTATTTTTCCTTACTTTACTACTTTCTACAATATTTATTTATTTTTTATTATAATAATAAAAAATAAATTATTTTATTTTTTTATTAAATTTTAATTAATTAAAAAGGTTAATTAATTTATTTCAAAGAAAAAAGAATTATTAATAAACTTGATGTTGAGTAAATAAAAATAAATAATCAAATCCGTCCAAAAATATTAAATCTTTGTGAGACAAACGCATTTTAATAATACATTAATATTTAAAAAAAATAACATTTAATAATAAAAATTCATTACCAAAATTGATAAAAATTTATAATTTTAAGAGAGATTAATAAATGTATTAATTTTTTAATACAAAAATAAAATTAAAAATCTTACAATGCAAATTAAATTTTCATTTTCTGTAATTATTAATATAAATTTTGTAAAAAAAAAATTTATGGGAGACAAATGAAAATGATTTTATTCAAAAGAAAACCAAACTTTCATTTTAAATGAAATTAATATAAAATGATCAATTAAAGGTAAATAGCAAATTATTATTAATTAATATTTTATAACCATGAAAATATAAGTTGATTGAAGAGCACAAACAACGAAGACCAGATAGCAAGATTGGAGTTTAAAATATTAATCTACGAGATAAAATTCATTTGATGATATAATAATTATTTAATAAAATCTTTATTTAGTTCAATCTTAAAACAAAATTATAATTATAATTTTAAACTGAAATGTACAATCAAATTAACAACGATAACTTCAAAAATATTCAATCAACAAAAGTAGATAGAATTTCTTTGAAAATTTGAAAAAAATGAAAATGGGTTGAGAGAAGTTAATTCGATTATTTACATTTCATAAAAAATTTTTCAAAGAAGCAAATTATAAAATTGCATTAGAAGAGATTTATGAAAAAATTTAAAAATTGATCATATTTTTAAATTTTTGTATGCCATAATATTTAAATATTAATTTCAATAAGTAACAAACAAGCGTCAATAAGTAAATTACTTTTTATTAAACTAATACTCAAAAAAGAACCTAACAATTTTAACATTTACGAACAATTAATTAATAAATTGTAGATTTTAAAGTAAAAACAATTCATTATTAATTCATATTTTATAACCATGAAAATATAAATTGATGAAGAGCACAAACACCGAAGATTTTCTGTATATGTGGCATTAAAGGAGGTAATTGTTCGTATTATTAAAAACTTTAATTTTAATTCTGACTAATAATCTAGGGTAATATCATTTTTGTCCCTCGAATATTTTTCTTTTTAAAAATTCGTAACAATTTTCTTTATGCATGATTTTATTTATGCTCTTCTTAATTTAATGTTTAATATTATGTATTATTTCATTTTTTACCCGATTTCCGCGTTTTAAGTACCCAGAGTACAAATCTAAGACCATATTCGGACTATTTTACAATTAAATTGATTTTGTGTAAATTAAATTTTTATGAATTATTTGCAACTTTTTTGAAATAAATCCATTTTTGTAAAAGGCCAGTAAGAGTAAGGTTCTGAAAGCAAAAATATGAGGATTAACAAAATAAATTGGGGTTGCTGTTGTGAGCATAAAAATGCTATCAATTTCGACCAATTTCAAATCCGAAGTCAAAAAAAAAGATGAAAATTCAAATTTTTAAACTTGGGTTTTTTGTTCAATTTTATGTTAGAGAATCGGAATAAGCAAAACTGATCAGTGACACAAAAAGCATTCGGGACAAATTTAGGATATTTTTCAAGTTTGAAAAAAATTTTTTAATTTTTTGTCGCTGAGCCCATTTTAGATAAATAAATTTTATATAATAATTTGAACAAGTATCATTGCATTCTTATTAATCCCTATTAAAATATTTAAAAAATTTTTCAACAAAAAACATTTGTTTTTTTTATTAATTACATGCAATTTTTATTGTTATTTTTCATTTCATGTTGAATTACTCGTTTGAATTGAATTCATCATTACAATTCCCTTTTTATTTTAGCTTATTACAGAAATTTTCTTTTTATCATAATAACTTTTTCAAAATTGAACATATAAATTCGTTCCCTGGAAATGATAATAAAAGTAAATATTAATCGTTATAAAATATATTTTGTTAAAAATGCACAATGGAACCAAAACAAAAAAACAAATATACAAAGATGCATGAAAAATAAATAAAATATTATATATATATATATAAATTTCAATAAAATGCTTTATTAACTCAGCCAACAAACCATGAAAACATTGTTATAAAAATATGAAGCAGAAGAATATAAAAAGTAAATAGGTACTAAATTCAAAATAAATATTAAATAGCGTTTTTAATTTAGCATAATTTTATAAAAATGGTATATGAATATATAGAGAGAGAACTGAAATTTATACCCACGTTTTCATTAATGGAAATCAACAAATTCTTTATTAGTATACTTTTATATTTTATATTTTCATTTAGATTATTTTTGGATTATAACTTTTTTCTTTCTTAACCAAATTAAACAAACTTTTTTGAAAATTAACGAAAATTTTTGAAATTTTGCAAATAATAATAAACACACAGAGATATCGAACAAACCAACAATGCTTAATTTGATTGACAATGAATAAAGTTATAGTTCTAGAAATTTTCCGACGACGTTTTGGGGTGAACCGGATTTTTTTGTCCATTGAACTTTAAGCGGACTAGTTAAATTAATTTGTTAATAATAAATTTATCAATTAGAAAATAGTTTCGAAAATAATTTTGTTAAATTTAGTTTTAATTAATTTTTTTAGTAATGTTTATGATTTAAACAAAAGTGATATTAAAAAAATACTTTGGTTTTGTCGTGTTTTAATTTATTGACTTCTCATTAAAAAAAAAATTTATAGGCCAATGAAATTTGGTGTCATAATTTTGGACTTGGCCAAATTATATAGTATTGTACCTTTTTATCATTTAATTAACATATTTTTTAAATTTAGTTTTTGTGAAATTTATTAAAATTCGAAAAATAAATTACTCAAATTTTAGCAATTTAGAATTGCTGCTATCTCTGAAATTTTGAATGTGATGAATATAGAAATTTTATTAAATTTAATGAAATATTAAGATGGAAAAATTTAATATTAAATTAAAATGAACTCGTTTATCGCTTTTTTGGGGTTTTATTTTTCAGATGCTTTCTCATTTTTATTTTTTATTATAATTTTTAAAGCCTTTGACCTCTAGTTTTTAGAATTTTACTTTATTTCTTATTTCTAAAGAAATATATAATAGCCATTTTATTTTGTACAAGTGTATTAATATAATTGAAATATAACACTTAAATTGAATAAATATTCTTAAATTAATAATGAAAAAATAAATAACTATTTTTTATTAATTTTTTACGTTATAAAACAATTTTTAATTGTAAAAAATATATTGATAAATCAATATATATCTAAAAAATATTTTTATTTTTAATAACTTTTATGATTGGATTAATTTGGTTGGTTTTTAAGTTATGGAATCAAGATTTATCGAAAAAAATACTAATACAATATTGTGCCATATATTAATTTAAAAAATAAAAAATTCTTAAAAGTTAATTAATTTGTTTTCTATCATTTAAAGAAGTTACTATTGAAAAATTTAACCATTATAATAATGAAAAAAAGTTTAATATTAATTGAACAATAAACATATAGGTAAATTATTAAAAGTTAATGTTTTTATTGCAAAAGATAATCGCATGTTTTATGAATTAAATTTGTGCGTATTTAATTAAAATATTTATTTATTAATATTTACCTTTGATATTTATTGAACATATATTTTTTTCATTTTTGATAAATTATGGCTTAGTAAATGGCCCTCATTATAAACTCTAATGAATTTATAATAATGAAAATAATGTTAGCAATGATTTCAATTAGTAACCATTTTTGTTGGCGAATTGGTTGACAAGTAAAATTAAAATTTTTTTCCTTTAAAGATGTTCAATATTATGCGCAAAAATTTTAGAAAGAAAAAATTTAAAGTTTTCTTGAAATCCGAATTTAATTAAACTGGGTAAATTAACCACGCTAAATCCTTATTATGAGCCTATATATTAAATCAAAAATCCTGTATAATTGTATAAGGTCAAACAAACTGTTAATTTAACATATATTTATCACTTCACTTAATCAATATATCTTTATGTATAATTAACCATCTTTTCGATAGTCTAATAGTTACTTACTTATAATCGCTATAAAAATTAATAATTTACAGATATTAAAATTTACAATTAATTAAATAATTCGCTCTGATAAATTTTTATAAACTAAGAAATAAGTGAAACGAATGTGTCAAGAGAGGACAAACACGTTAGAGACGCTGCCCAAGATAAAATCTATAGGATTTTATAAACATATAAATATAAAGAAAAGATCAAAAAGATTTATTTAATAAAATCAATGGCAAAATTTAATTCATTTAATTATTTCTGTTTTATTAAATTAATAAAAGAATGTTTTTTCATAAATCAATAATAAATTTTTACACAGAGATTCAAGAGTAATTCATCTTACAGAAATTCTTTTTATTTAATTATTAATTTGAATAAATTATACTATTTAAATTAAATTCTTTACTGAAATGGTTAATAATTTCTTTAATTCAGATAATTAAATCTAAAGTACTGGTTTTCTGGTTACTTGATTTTGTCATAAAATATTTTTATTGTTTATCCAATGTGACGATCCACTTTTTGTAAATCCCATATTACTTAATTTAGCACAAAATTTAAGAAAACGCATTGACTATCATTAAAAACGATAAATAACAATTTTAAATAAATTTATATTTTATTAAAATTTCAAATAAATGCAAAATATATTAATTCTATACTTGCATATTCCAATATTTGACGAAAAAAAATATAAATTTTAGTTTATTGCTAATATATTAAAAAAATATTGAAGAAATCCAAAACAATTTTTACATTAATACAATAAATAACTCAGATAAAAGCAATATATATTTAGGAAAATAATGCGCTCTTCCTGAAAACAAATTTGCTTTTTTAACCGAATTTGTTTTTCGCTTTTCCAACAAATTGGTCATTTTAATCACTTTATTTCTTTTGAACATTTCACTTTATATTTACTTTAAACATTTCACTTCAATTTTTTTTATTCATTTTTACAAGACTCAAGCAACTTTTTGTAGGAAAATAATCTTAATTTTTTTTTAATGGTATGATAGTTTATTGTTAATCTTAATCATGTCCACTCCACCCTACTCGAATGTTTTTTTTCTCGGTAATTTTATAATTTACTGTTGATACCTTTAAATAAATAATCAATGTACATTTAATACCTAATTATTCAACATCGTTTGTTGTATTAATTAATGATAATGCAAATTTTATTTTCAACAGTTAAAGAAGATTAAATTTTCTTAGTTTTTTCCAATTTTTCTTTTTGATTTTTCATATTATTTTAATTCAATTTAAAGAATGTTGTTTTTTGTAAATTTAATTTCGTTTCTTTTCAAAAAATATCTTATTCGTGGAATTTTCAATAAATAAAGTGAAAATTCATTTTTCAAATTAAAATTTATATGTTTTTACAAAATACTTTAATTAAATTACTTTAGGATAAATTCTTCCATGGTTTTTCTTTATTGGTCATCTCATCAGAAAAAATAGCTAAAAACAATTCATAAAATATTAATTAAGCCACCAAACTTTGCTAAAATATTCTTTTATATAATTTTCATTACTCACTGAATTAAAAAATGATTATTTATTAAAAAAATACTATTTGGGACCCGATTTGTATGGATTTCCATATTTTTCAATCGTGTAAATTCGAAAAATACACTCCTAAATATAGGAAATTAATTTTTCTTTTATGTGTAATTTGTTTGTTTTTTGATATGGCATTTCTGATCAATATTTTTTCTAAATAACTATTTTATTAACAATTTTTTCGTTGCAGAATTGACTCTCTAATTCTTTATTTTTTTTATTGGTCGATACGTATTATTGCTTTTTTTTCAATAACTACTTTTCTGAGAAAATAAATCTAATTTCATACCGGAAATCTTTTTTATCATTGCATTTTGGTCATGATTCACGTGTTAATCCACGGTCATGATTTAAATGTTAATTCACGGTCATGATTAACGTGTTAATTCACGGTCATGATTCACGTGTTAATTCACGGTCATGATTCACGTGTCAATTTACGGTCATGATTCACGTGATCATTCAGGGGCGAATTAAAGGTAACGGTCTAATTCCACTATCCATAATTAATTAGTTATTTAAAACAACGGAACTTTTATGAAATAAAAAAACCACTTATTAATTAATCATTTAACAAAAGAAAATTTTATGAAACTAATTAAATTTATCCTAATAAATAAAAAGATAATTGAATAAAGCAAATTCGAATAAACGAAAAACTAATTTTACTAGTTTTGGCCGGCCTTTTAAACATTTGGATCCAAATTAAAGTTGATAAATAATTGAGACTCTAATAAACCAAATTTAAAACAAATCAAATTAAAAGGCACGAAAAAAATATATAAATTAGTCAGAAATTAATAGTATGAATAAATAAATTAAATGAACAACACCAAAAATTAACGCACATATAATTCAAAATATTAAAAAAAAATCAAAAACGTTTTTTAAAAAAATGATATAATTAAATTTTTTGTTTTCTACTAAAATGAATTTTTATAAATTTTAAAATCACTTATATAAAAAATGAATGATAAAAATATTAATATATTTTTTGCTTAAAGTAAATGACATAATTATTCACGAAATAACATTTATACATTTTGTTTTTTTTTGAATAAAATGCTTTTTAACTTTAGAATCGCATAAAGATGATGGAATTTCTTTTTTTAAATATTAAAATATACTAATGAATTTATATTTATTTTTTATTTAAATTTTATTCGAAAAAATCATTAATTATAACCAATCTGCATCTTGTATCATTTAGAAAAATTAATAAATTTAAAATCAAATGTTATCTTTAAAATTTCTTTGCTCCATAATATTATTAGAAATGAAATTAAAGATGCTGTAATGAATTCACAAAATAACTTGAAAAAAATAAAAAACATAAGAAGACTGATTGTTAAAATTTAATAATCATTCATAAATATAATAATCTTTAATTTATATTAAAACAATCTATTAATTATTTATTTTAAACGCTTACCTATCAAATTTTTGTTTTTTTAATTATTTTAAATTGCAATGTGAATTCATTTTTCGTTTTCTTTTTTGCTCCGTGAAGACTTAAAGAATAGGAAACGATAACCTTCAAATAAAAAAAAAATCTAAGAAACATTTCCTAAAAATGGCGTATCCGCTTAAAGTCTCTAATGGAAACTTAAAGCAAAAATTATTTATAAAATATTATATTCTTACAATAAAATATCATAAAAAATACTATAAAGCATATATTTATATAATGAAAACAGATTAATTTTATTAGTTCAGGTAAAAATTAAAATTACCAATGATAATTAAATCTAATATTAATAATAATTATCGGTAACTTAGAAAATTTAATAAAATAGAAAAAATAGTGCGTAACCAATTCATTAAATCATTTATTCATTTTGACAATTTTTTATTTAGTCAATTATTTTAGATTTCATTAATTATATTTTGCTATTTCTAATTTATTGCATCTTGTTTATTTATGCTTCGTTAAAATAATTGAAAATTGTTAAACATCTGTAAGTGTTACTTTATTAAATTTCATTAGGTTAATATAAAAATTTTTTAAATAATTTTTCATTTATATTCCATTTTTTCTACTTACAAAATCATTAAATTATTAATCATTAAATGTCATTATTAATAAAAATATTTTTTATGGAGATTGAAAAATAATACTAAACAAGAATATTTAAAAAAAATTTTTATTTAGCTAAAAAAGTCAATAACAAAAAAAAATAATTAAAAAATTAATAAATAAAAAGAAAATTACCAAACTATAATTTTATTTATTCAATTGTCATTTATTTTTTTAAAATAAATCATAGAAAACTTAATAATATAGAAAGATTAGAACTTCTTTTAATAATTATGATTAAACCATACTTATAAATTTAATAAGAAGTACCTTCAAAGTCCTTTTTTCGTTTTGATTCAAAGGCAATTAAAAAAGGTATACAGATGAAACGAAAAAGTGATTAAATAGAGCAAAAATTATTATTATTAGAATACACTAAAAAAAGGATGTTTGTATAATAAAATTGTCCTTAATGTGAAATTATCTACATATAAAAAACTTAAAAATTTTACCATTGTATTATTTCTTAGCATTCTAAGCTTTTATTTTTTGAATGTTCTAGTGTTTATAACTCTTAATTTCTAAAATACCTTTTCTTTATTGTTCATATTGACTTTTTAATATATATATTTAAATCTTTTTTAATGACCATATTACTAAATTTATTAAAGAGATATAAATAATATTTTCATTTGTAAATGATTATAAATTTTATTAATATTCTTGAAATTGTCGAGTTAAAAAAACATATTAAACAATTCTAACTCTATCAAAAATAATATATTAAAAAATTATATCAAAAATAATATATTAAAAAATTAAATTACAGATTCAAAAGATAAGTTTATTTGCTAAATAAAGAGCAGGCTTTCTCTATAAAATGAAATAAAATCTTTTGGTTGAGTATCTACGGAACGATACATTATGCAGTTTGACAAATATAAACTAGTAAAAATGATCATTTTAATAAATTTTTAATTGAAACCAATGTTAAAGGAATATTCATTAAAATTAATGAACATAATTTAAGTATTTATGTCAAAATTCAAATTTCTTTTAAGTTTTTGAATTTAAGCGGAAAAGCACAAACACAATGATTATTTGTGTGTATAACAAATGAAATCGTCCAGTCGAGAAATTGAATAAATAATATTAATAATATTAACATAAAACTTAGAATTAAAACAATTTAAATAAATAAAAATTCGATTTATATAAAAAACAATTCAAAATAAAATCATAAATTAGAAAAAAACATACTTATATATTCATTATTCTTCACTAGCATAAATTTAATTATAATTAAATATATTTTAAAAAGACAAAAGAAATTAAACAAACAAAGATAGATTTGTTGAATAAAACAATACGTTTTTGATAGGCTTTTTAGTTCACTAATTTTAACTTTCTATCATTCGTTTTATTTTTCAGAAATTCATATTAGATGATAAGAATTAAAAATAAATTTTAATTTTATAATGTTATTTGTTAGCTTTTTTTATTGTTTAATGAACAATTCATAAATTTTCATATCAGAATTAATATTTTTTAACAATTACCAATCGACAAAAGCCTCAGCAGAGATGTCAACTGTGACACGATTAATTGTAGCAATAAATTATTTGAAAAAAATATTTAATGAAGCGATTATAAATACATATGTTGTATTTTAATTTTGTTAGATTTTTTATATTTGGAATTCTAAATTATTTTTAAGGTTTTTCTTAAAAAATATAAAAAATTTTAAATAGAACTGCATATGTGTTATATACCATGGATAGAGCAGGGTCGACTTCGATTTATTTTTATTTTACTAAAGAAAAACTATTATACATTTTTTAGTCACAAAATGAATTTTAAATTATGTTATATTATAAATTAATAAAAATGTATTTATTTTTTATGTTGGAATTGAAAATGAGCTCCAAAAATGTGACCAACTGAGCCACAAATTTTTAATGAAAACAATGCCATAATTTCGATTTTCAAGTTCCCATAATCCATTGTTATATAAAAAATATAAAAAGCAATGAAAGAGCATTGGAGTGGGCAATTCTGCAAGCACTGCAATTCACGAAGCTGCGTACAAGATAGATTTATACTTAATTTAAATACTCAAATAAAAATCATTTGAAAGATAATTTATTAAGAAAAGTATAAGAAAAATTGAAAAAATAATATAAATAGATACAATTTGTTTAAATTTATAAAAATCTGTAAAAAAGGAATAAATTTTATAAAAATAAATTAAATACTATACCCATATTTTGGTTACAAAATTATCTCTAAAAAAATTAATTGTTTAATAAAATTAAAATATAAAGTAAAAATTAAAAAAAAATTATTACATACAAAACAAATTTATTTTTAAAAAGTTTGAAAAATATTAATTAATATTAAATATTTAACTGCAATTATCAGCCGAAAATCTATTTTTATTTGCCAACATTAAATGTTAAATGTTTTTCGTTTTGAAAAGCCAAAATATTTATCTATTTGTAGCATTATTAACAATAAAAAAAATATAAACAAAATCAAAAAGTTCATAGAAATATTTTTTATAAAATAAATGTTTAAATTAAAGAGCACTAAATAAATTATTGTTAAATGTTAAAATTTAAAGTTATTTTTGAAATAAATTTTAATTATATAATTAAAAATTTGGGACAAGCAAGCAAAAATATGAGCTCGAATATTAGCTCATGTCATAAAACCGGTCGGCTAGAGCCCGTCAATTGTCTACCGAGCCAAGGGCGGAAATTTCAAACTTCCGGTTTTTATATTTCGTTATTTTATGCTAAGTTTAAAACAAAAAATTTTTTGCATTTCTAAGTAACTATTAGACGATAAAAGTGGTTAATTAAAAATGGTCAAATTAATTATATTATGTGAATTATTTCGGGCATACACCACCCTATGGCCAAGTAATAATGAAAAAAATAAATAAAATATCTTAATAATTATTATTTAAGGTTGCTCAATTAGTGCAACCAATGCTCATCAACGCGGCACAACAGCAAATTGAGGTGCTTTACTCTGTTTTGCGTATTAAAATTTATAAATTGCTATTTCAGGAGCCTTTCTGTGTGGATGGCACGCACAACCTTCAATTTTTGAATAGATGCATTTCGCAGTTGGGTCAGCTGTTGCCGTATGTTTAATTTACAAATCAATCGATATTAATGTTGTTGATTTTTTTAGCCAGCTGTGTCTCAAGGTTGCTTCGATTGCCCACCGTCCTGCACAACAGACACCAGCGGGGCCACTTCCCGTGACCAATTGTGTGCTGCACACGGGTGATGGTCACCGCGTAGAGGTCTCGGGATGGCAGGCGCATGCGGATGCCCTGGCGCCTTGTGTATTGGCAGCGCCTACTGGTTCACCAACTGCGTGGCCCGTGCCAGGTACCAGCGACGCGACTGCTGGTACCGCGTTAGCGTAGGAGGCCCCAACGCACTGGTGATGCCGCACGTGTCCATACCGGTAAGTTTTTTATATTTTTATCAATAATAAATGTAATTTTAAATAATATTAGCCAATGCAGAGTGCACAAACGATGCCGCCGGTTCAGACGGGGGCGGGGATATCGGAGGTAGTGGGACGAATAAAATAATAATAATAAATTAATAAATAATTGCATTTCAGGTCACTGTTCCTGCCAATGTGCAGCTTGGACCACCTGGTTACGCGACACCGATGTTGAGGGCATCGATAACAACAAAAACAATGTGAGCAACGATTTTTGTAGAAACAAGAAAAAATTATTTTCTTCATGTCCAATAAATAATTCATGAATTTAGGTCAAGGAATTGCGAATATTTTTATCTGTATAAAAATTACTTTTTTAAAATGTTAATTTTCTTTTCTAATTAGAACATATTCCTTTGCGTTTTGATGAATGTAAGTAATGCATATCCTCTGAATACGTAATTTTATTTCCTTAAAATTATTGTTTAAATAAGATTATCTTGTTAAATATAAGAACATCATGTTGATAGATGAATATATTTAATTTTTGAGATAATTGAAAGTGTATGTTTATTGTAATTCAATTTTTCTCTTAATTATGTTTTTTCTTTTATTTTTTGTTATTAACAAAATAATTCATAAATTTAAAGCTAAAAGATTAATAATAATTGAAAAACCAATTTGTCAGCAAAGGATAAATTTGAATTTTTATTTTTAATTTCTCTATTTTACAAGATTATTTTAAGTAAAAAAATATACTTATTCACTTTTAAAGATGAAAAAATAAACAAAATAGATATTTAGAATAAATTATATTGACTAATTAAATGATTCTGACGAAATAATGCCTAAATGTGAAGCTAAAAAGTTTCGTAATAAATCAATTCATTTTCATCCGTACAAGAAATCATTTAATAAGATTCATACAAAATATATTTTTGAAAATTTAAAAAAATAAATGAATTTCTAAACTAATAATAATATTTTACCGATGCATAGTAATGGAAATCTGTAACAATTAATAATTTATCATATTAAAAAATGGATGATCAACAGTAAAAAACTTTTTAAACTTAAATTATAAATAAAATTCATAAGATATATAAAAAAAAAAGTCAAATAGAGCTCTTCAACTATAAAATACTTTTAAGTAAGTAAAAATTTAAAAGAAGCAAATAATTAAAATTAAGGTACAAATTCATATTAATAAAATTAATATTCAAGAGGCCCAAATAATTTCAATAGGTTGTTGGCTTTCTTTTTAGTGTAGGATTTGTTATAATTTATTTTGGTTTCTGTCCGCAAACAAAAATACATCGAAAATTTGAATGCATATATTTAATTAAATTTAAATTTAGATATATATAAAAAAAACGCACAATTTTTTCATAAATTGGCCCAAAATCGCAAAAATTAGAAATTTTGTCAAATACGTTCCCACCGGAAAGAGATATCAGATCACGATTGTGCGATTGGCTGTATATTTAAAATTATCACTAATAAAATTTAAATGCATTTATAATTATCTCAATAATTACAGCAATATTCGCTTTAACTTGATCATTGGAATAAAACCATTGCTGGAACATGAGATATAGAAAAATTAGAATCAAAAACACTCTTAAATACATAAAATTACTAATTAAATATTAAAGAAAGAAAAGTATTATGCCTGGCAATAAGTAAAAAAAATAAAAGAAAATAAATGTTTAAACAAATTACACAAAAATAAAAGGTTTAATTTAAATTCTTTTAAATTGTAAAATTAAATTAATAAAATATAGCTTTAAAAATGTTAATTAAACTTTATGGCAAAATTTAAATAAAATTTTATTGATTAATAAGAATAAAATTTTTTATGAATTTTTTTTCCTTTTAAATTTTAATTTTTAAGTTGTTATATTATTGTTATCAAACATATTCAATTTTGTAATTCGGCCTTTTCTACTTTTCTATTTATAATTTATTTATTTTGGCTAATTTTATTAATTTAATAAATAAAAGAAAACTTACTGAAATATAATTTGGATTCAAAAAAATGTAAAAAATTTTATTAAAAATTTCTAATTCTTTAAAAATATTTAAAAAATAAAAAATAAAGTATTTTTATTGCAAAATATGTTACTAAATCGTGCCATTTTCAGATTTTGTCGATCCATAAAGAATTTTGGATTCATAGAACAAATTGAGCACTTTAAATTTCAATTTCTGAATAAATTATAAAGGAATTATTAAAAGTCTATACTTTTGCTAATAATTCTCTTTTTTAAAAACCAAAAAAAGATGAATAAATAAAATTTGAAACATTAAATAGAAAATTAAAATTGCAAATAGCTAATTAAATTTTTAAACGTAATGTTTGTTTTCCTTTATCAATGGCGATCGAATATTTAAAAATTTAATTTCAGCAAAATAATCTTTTTGCTGGTCACCATTTTATGTTAAAACTTATACAAATAATTTCAAAAAATTAACAAATTTTAATAAAATAATAATAGAATTGAATGGCAAAGAACTAATTATTTTATATATTTTTTTAAAATGAATTAAAACTGGTAAATTGTTGTTTTAAATAAACTTATATTTGGCTTGTAATATAAGAAAATATATTTTAAAAATTAAAAAATTAAATCTTAATAAAAAAGAGACCTAAGAATTAATTTTATAAATTAATGATAAAAGAAAAATAACAAAGCTTGCTTTCATATGGCGAAAAACAAGCGGAACTAGTCAATTTAATTAAAATAATTTTCTAAATATAAGAATTTCCATTATTTCTACCAAATTATTTAGATTTACTGTGATTTTATTTTAAAAACTTTTTATTATTCAAAAAGTCTTATATAGTAAAATTTAATAATGTAATAGTAAGAAACTGGAATAATCTTCCAGTGGTAGCGGTGCAAATTAATAAGGCAAAGGAATTCAGGAGTTTATTAAAAGCAATGAGTTCTGAGAGGAAATTTCATATGCCATATTTAATTTGTTCGAATTAATTTGTTTTTTTTCTGATTCCCACCATGTAAGAGCACAATTGTTCAACAAAATTCACTGTTTGAAATATATTAAGAATAAACAAAAAAAATGAATAACAAAAATATTAAAATACAATGTTTTTAAAATATTAAATTCAGAATAAAAAATTTTCATAATTGAAAAGAATTAGATGAAATTATTGCATCAAGCGAGAATTTAAATTGATTTCATATTAATTCAAACGGAATAAACAAATAAAATGCGATTGAAGATTAAAATACCTAATTCCATTACATCTTTAAAAGACACGAATAAAATAATATTTTTAATGCAAAGAATAATACAATTAATGATTATTTTTAATCATATATTAGAGTTTATAAAAATTATAAATTACCTTTACATTTTTGAAATTATTAAGAATTTAAAATAATTAAATAATAATTAATGATTAATAAATAAATATATATCTTTCTTATTCGTGTCTAATTTATTTTCTATTAATCGCGATAGAAAAATATATACTGAATTGAAATTTTTAATTTAATTTATAATGGACTTTCATAGATTTTGAAGAATTCGATAACAAAACAAATTTTAGAAAATGTAAATAAAATTCAAAATTAATAAAGGGAATCAACTTTT
This sequence comes from Heterodera schachtii, assembly GCA_023374025.1. Classification (NCBI taxonomy): domain Eukaryota; kingdom Metazoa; phylum Nematoda; class Chromadorea; order Rhabditida; family Heteroderidae; genus Heterodera; species Heterodera schachtii. The sequence goes on from SIJG01000016.1 coordinate 98,351, forward strand.
AGTATATACCAATTTATCTGATGGAAAAATTTAAAAAAATTCTTTAATCATATTCTCTCATAAATATGAATTTAAAAAATTAGAAAGATCTCGCACTATTTTTATTTCATCCAAATCAGGATTAAATTTACGAGACAATTGAATTAATTAAATATGAATTTATTTTAATTTATCTAAATAAATTATCATTAATGTTTTAGTTTTTAAAAAATTTTTTTGTTGCCTTATATATTTGTACTTCGCTAATTCTAACCAGTTCATTTTTTTATTATAATAATAATTCACACTTGACATGAAAATTAGATTTTTTTAAAAATTAATTTACCAAAACATCGAAATGACAAATTATAAAAAACTATAAAAAAAATTAGTATAAATAATAAAATTTTAAAAAATCAAAACATAAATCATGACAAATCGAAAGCACCAAATTGTAATCTATTTAAAAAAAATAAATACAAAATAATGAATAAGAAACCTTTTATAAAATAACCAGTAATAAAATAAATTATTTGCTTAATTAAATAGCTATAATGCGAAGCAATAAATTAACTAAAGAATAAATCCCAGTTTAATTCTTTCGTTTACTTGAACTTTTAATTATCTTAAGAATTAAAATAATATTTTTAAAATAAATTTATAAATGATATTAAACAGACTGCAAAAAAATACTTGGTAAAACTAAAAATGAAAATATTTAAAGAAAATGAATTTTAACAGTTAATTTAATAATTTAAGTTAAATAAAATAGCCAATGATGTTATACGAAAAAAGGCCTCATGTGACTTCTCCTCATGAATATCCTTGGCAGTTTATTCTTATAGGTTTCATTATTTTAAAGAATTTTATTTTCATTTCATTTTTTACCATTTAAAGGGTTTATTTGTCTTATATAATTCTTTAAAGATGTTTTAATTACTTTTTTTAACTCGAATTTTCATTAAAATATTAATAGTGAGTTTTCAGTATTTCTGTAAGAAATCTTCCAGCTGAATATATAAAAATATATATTTTACATAATATTTATTGAAAAAATGAGTGTACTAATATATAAACATACATTTTTAACAATAATTTAATATAACAAAGCTCCAAACTTATATTGTGAAATTTTATTATTATAATTGAAAAAAGGACAAACAAAATAACTAATAAAAACATAATTACATGAAAAAAGAAAGGAATAAATAGAAAATAAATTAAAAAGAGGCAAAAAAATCACTTATTTTAAAAAATATGCTGGAAACTATGCAAAAAACGGCGTACTCATCATGTGAGTAAATCAGCGCAGAAAATTAAAAGCATAAGTAATAAATATCAGATAACAAATAAAAAAATGAAAATTTGAAACATTCCAAATTGTTAATTGTAAATTTTTAATATTTGTAAATTATTAATTTTTATAGCGATTATCAGTAAGTAACTATTAGACTATCGAAAAGATGGTTAATTATACATAAAGATATATTCATTAAGTGAAGTGATAAATATATTTTAAATTAACAGTTTGTTTGACCTTATTTTACCAGTATTTTTGATTTAATATATAGGCTCATAAAAAAATGATTAAGTTTATTTAAAAGTGAATAAATCTTCTTTAATGTTTTTACTTGGAATTTTGTTTTGTTTTTTGACTAAAGATAATTTAACTAATTAATAAAATCCTTTCATTTTTATATATTTTTAATTAAGCTTTATAAATGAAGAATTTTTATATGATTAACGAAAAGAAAATTTTTCTGGTTAAATAAAAAAGATTTTTTGAAAAATATGAAAGTTTTATTTTACAAAATAGACTTTTATTAACAATAAAAAAAAATATAAACAAAATCAAAAAGTTCATAGAAATATTTTTTATAAAATAAATGTTTAAATTAAAGAGCACTAAATAAATTATTGTTAAATGTTAAAATTTAAAGTTATTTTTGAAATAAATTTTAATTATATAATTAAAAATTTGGGACAAGCAAGCAAAAATATGAGCTCGAATATTAGCTCATGTCATAAAACCGGTCGGCTAGAGCCCGTCAATTGTCTACCGAGCCAAGGGCGGAAATTTCAAACTTCCGGTTTTTATATTTCGTTATTTTATGCTAAGTTTAAAACAAAAAATTTTTTGCATTTCTAAGTAACTATTAGACGATAAAAGTGGTTAATTAAAAATGGTCAAATTAATTATATTATGTGAATTATTTCGGGCATACACCACCCTATGGCCAAGTAATAATGAAAAAAATAAATAAAATATCTTAATAATTATTATTTAAGGTTGCTCAATTAGTGCAACCAATGCTCATCAACGCGGCACAACAGCAAATTGAGGTGCTTTACTCTGTTTTGCGTATTAAAATTTATAAATTGCTATTTCAGGAGCCTTTCTGTGTGGATGGCACGCACAACCTTCAATTTTTGAATAGATGCATTTCGCAGTTGGGTCAGCTGTTGCCGTATGTTTAATTTACAAATCAATCGATATTAATGTTGTTGATTTTTTTAGCCAGCTGTGTCTCAAGGTTGCTTCGATTGCCCACCGTCCTGCACAACAGACACCAGCGGGGCCACTTCCCGTGACCAATTGTGTGCTGCACACGGGTGATGGTCACCGCGTAGAGGTCTCGGGATGGCAGGCGCATGCGGATGCCCTGGCGCCTTGTGTATTGGCAGCGCCTACTGGTTCACCAACTGCGTGGCCCGTGCCAGGTACCAGCGACGCGACTGCTGGTACCGCGTTAGCGTAGGAGGCCCCAACGCACTGGTGATGCCGCACGTGTCCATACCGGTAAGTTTTTTATATTTTTATCAATAATAAATGTAATTTTAAATAATATTAGCCAATGCAGAGTGCACAAACGATGCCGCCGGTTCAGACGGGGGCGGGGATATCGGAGGTAGTGGGACGAATAAAATAATAATAATAAATTAATAAATAATTGCATTTCAGGTCACTGTTCCTGCCAATGTGCAGCTTGGACCACCTGGTTACGCGACACCGATGTTGAGGGCATCGATAACAACAAAAACAATGTGAGCAACGATTTTTGTAGAAACAAGAAAAAATTATTTTCTTCATGTCCAATAAATAATTCATGAATTTAGGTCAAGGAATTGCGAATATTTTTATCTGTATAAAAATTACTTTTTTAAAATGTTAATTTTCTTTTCTAATTAGAACATATTCCTTTGCGTTTTGATGAATGTAAGTAATGCATATCCTCTGAATACGTAATTTTATTTCCTTAAAATTATTGTTTAAATAAGATTATCTTGTTAAATATAAGAACATCATGTTGATAGATGAATATATTTAATTTTTGAGATAATTGAAAGTGTATGTTTATTGTAATTCAATTTTTCTCTTAATTATGTTTTTTCTTTTATTTTTTGTTATTAACAAAATAATTCATAAATTTAAAGCTAAAAGATTAATAATAATTGAAAAACCAATTTGTCAGCAAAGGATAAATTTGAATTTTTATTTTTAATTTCTCTATTTTACAAGATTATTTTAAGTAAAAAAATATACTTATTCACTTTTAAAGATGAAAAAATAAACAAAATAGATATTTAGAATAAATTATATTGACTAATTAAATGATTCTGACGAAATAATGCCTAAATGTGAAGCTAAAAAGTTTCGTAATAAATCAATTCATTTTCATCCGTACAAGAAATCATTTAATAAGATTCATACAAAATATATTTTTGAAAATTTAAAAAAATAAATGAATTTCTAAACTAATAATAATATTTTACCGATGCATAGTAATGGAAATCTGTAACAATTAATAATTTATCATATTAAAAAATGGATGATCAACAGTAAAAAACTTTTTAAACTTAAATTATAAATAAAATTCATAAGATATATAAAAAAAAAAGTCAAATAGAGCTCTTCAACTATAAAATACTTTTAAGTAAGTAAAAATTTAAAAGAAGCAAATAATTAAAATTAAGGTACAAATTCATATTAATAAAATTAATATTCAAGAGGCCCAAATAATTTCAATAGGTTGTTGGCTTTCTTTTTAGTGTAGGATTTGTTATAATTTATTTTGGTTTCTGTCCGCAAACAAAAATACATCGAAAATTTGAATGCATATATTTAATTAAATTTAAATTTAGATATATATAAAAAAAACGCACAATTTTTTCATAAATTGGCCCAAAATCGCAAAAATTAGAAATTTTGTCAAATACGTTCCCACCGGAAAGAGATATCAGATCACGATTGTGCGATTGGCTGTATATTTAAAATTATCACTAATAAAATTTAAATGCATTTATAATTATCTCAATAATTACAGCAATATTCGCTTTAACTTGATCATTGGAATAAAACCATTGCTGGAACATGAGATATAGAAAAATTAGAATCAAAAACACTCTTAAATACATAAAATTACTAATTAAATATTAAAGAAAGAAAAGTATTATGCCTGGCAATAAGTAAAAAAATAAAAGAAAATAAATGTTTAAACAAATTACACAAAAATAAAAGGTTTAATTTAAATTCTTTTAAATTGTAAAATTAAATTAATAAAATATAGCTTTAAAAATGTTAATTAAACTTTATGGCAAAATTTAAATAAAATTTTATTGATTAATAAGAATAAAATTTTTTATGAATTTTTTTTCCTTTTAAATTTTAATTTTAATTTTTAAGTTGTTATATTATTGTTATCAAACATATTCAATTTTGTAATTCGGCCTTTTCTACTTTTCTATTTATAATTTATTTATTTTGGCTAATTTTATTAATTTAATAAATAAAAGAAAACTTACTGAAATATAATTTGGATTCAAAAAAATGTAAAAAATTTTATTAAAAATTTCTAATTCTTTAAAAATATTTAAAAAATAAAAAATAAAGTATTTTTATTGCAAAATATGTTACTAAATCGTGCCATTTTCAGATTTTGTCGATCCATAAAGAATTTTGGATTCATAGAACAAATTGAGCACTTTAAATTTCAATTTCTGAATAAATTATAAAGGAATTATTAAAAGTCTATACTTTTGCTAATAATTCTCTTTTTTAAAAACCAAAAAAAGATGAATAAATAAAATTTGAAACATTAAATAGAAAATTAAAATTGCAAATAGCTAATTAAATTTTTAAACGTAATGTTTGTTTTCCTTTATCAATGGCGATCGAATATTTAAAAATTTAATTTCAGCAAAATAATCTTTTTGCTGGTCACCATTTTATGTTAAAACTTATACAAATAATTTCAAAAAATTAACAAATTTTAATAAAATAATAATAGAATTGAATGGCAAAGAACTAATTATTTTATATATTTTTTTAAAATGAATTAAAACTGGTAAATTGTTGTTTTAAATAAACTTATATTTGGCTTGTAATATAAGAAAATATATTTTAAAAATTAAAAAATTAAATCTTAATAAAAAAGAGACCTAAGAATTAATTTTATAAATTAATGATAAAAGAAAAATAACAAAGCTTGCTTTCATATGGCGAAAAACAAGCGGAACTAGTCAATTTAATTAAAATAATTTTCTAAATATAAGAATTTCCATTATTTCTACCAAATTATTTAGATTTACTGTGATTTTATTTTAAAAACTTTTTATTATTCAAAAAGTCTTATATAGTAAAATTTAATAATGTAATAGTAAGAAACTGGAATAATCTTCCAGTGGTAGCGGTGCAAATTAATAAGGCAAAGGAATTCAGGAGTTTATTAAAAGCAATGAGTTCTGAGAGGAAATTTCATATGCCATATTTAATTTGTTCGAATTAATTTGTTTTTTTTCTGATTCCCACCATGTAAGAGCACAATTGTTCAACAAAATTCACTGTTTGAAATATATTAAGAATAAACAAAAAAAATGAATAACAAAAATATTAAAATACAATGTTTTTAAAATATTAAATTCAGAATAAAAAATTTTCATAATTGAAAAGAATTAGATGAAATTATTGCATCAAGCGAGAATTTAAATTGATTTCATATTAATTCAAACGGAATAAACAAATAAAATGCGATTGAAGATTAAAATACCTAATTCCATTACATCTTTAAAAGACACGAATAAAATAATATTTTTAATGCAAAGAATAATACAATTAATGATTATTTTTAATCATATATTAGAGTTTATAAAAATTATAAATTACCTTTACATTTTTGAAATTATTAAGAATTTAAAATAATTAAATAATAATTAATGATTAATAAATAAATATATATCTTTCTTATTCGTGTCTAATTTATTTTCTATTAATCGCGATAGAAAAATATATACTGAATTGAAATTTTTAATTTAATTTATAATGGACTTTCATAGATTTTGAAGAATTCGATAACAAAACAAATTTTAGAAAATGTAAATAAAATTCAAAATTAATAAAGGGAATCAACTTTTAGTATATACCAATTTATCTGATGGAAAAATTTAAAAAAATTCTTTAATCATATTCTCTCATAAATATGAATTTAAAAAATTAGAAAGATCTCGCACTATTTTTATTTCATCCAAATCAGGATTAAATTTACGAGACAATTGAATTAATTAAATATGAATTTATTTTAATTTATCTAAATAAATTATCATTAATGTTTTAGTTTTTAAAAAATTTTTTTGTTGCCTTATATATTTGTACTTCGCTAATTCTAACCAGTTCATTTTTTTATTATAATAATAATTCACACTTGACATGAAAATTAGATTTTTTTAAAAATTAATTTACCAAAACATCGAAATGACAAATTATAAAAAACTATAAAAAAAATTAGTATAAATAATAAAATTTTAAAAAATCAAAACATAAATCATGACAAATCGAAAGCACCAAATTGTAATCTATTTAAAAAAAATAAATACAAAATAATGAATAAGAAACCTTTTATAAAATAACCAGTAATAAAATAAATTATTTGCTTAATTAAATAGCTATAATGCGAAGCAATAAATTAACTAAAGAATAAATCCCAGTTTAATTCTTTCGTTTACTTGAACTTTTAATTATCTTAAGAATTAAAATAATATTTTTAAAATAAATTTATAAATGATATTAAACAGACTGCAAAAAAATACTTGGTAAAACTAAAAATGAAAATATTTAAAGAAAATGAATTTTAACAGTTAATTTAATAATTTAAGTTAAATAAAATAGCCAATGATGTTATACGAAAAAAGGCCTCATGTGACTTCTCCTCATGAATATCCTTGGCAGTTTATTCTTATAGGTTTCATTATTTTAAAGAATTTTATTTTCATTTCATTTTTTACCATTTAAAGGGTTTATTTGTCTTATATAATTCTTTAAAGATGTTTTAATTACTTTTTTTAACTCGAATTTTCATTAAAATATTAATAGTGAGTTTTCAGTATTTCTGTAAGAAATCTTCCAGCTGAATATATAAAAATATATATTTTACATAATATTTATTGAAAAAATGAGTGTACTAATATATAAACATACATTTTTAACAATAATTTAATATAACAAAGCTCCAAACTTATATTGTGAAATTTTATTATTATAATTGAAAAAAGGACAAACAAAATAACTAATAAAAACATAATTACATGAAAAAAGAAAGGAATAAATAGAAAATAAATTAAAAAGAGGCAAAAAAATCACTTATTTTAAAAAATATGCTGGAAACTATGCAAAAAACGGCGTACTCATCATGTGAGTAAATCAGCGCAGAAAATTAAAAGCATAAGTAATAAATATCAGATAACAAATAAAAAAATGAAAATTTGAAACATTCCAAATTGTTAATTGTAAATTTTTAATATTTGTAAATTATTAATTTTTATAGCGATTATCAGTAAGTAACTATTAGACTATCGAAAAGATGGTTAATTATACATAAAGATATATTCATTAAGTGAAGTGATAAATATATTTTAAATTAACAGTTTGTTTGACCTTATACAATTTTACCAGTATTTTTGATTTAATATATAGGCTCATAAAAAAATGATTAAGTTTATTTAAAAGTGAATAAATCTTCTTTAATGTTTTTACTTGGAATTTTGTTTTGTTTTTTGACTAAAGATAATTTAACTAATTAATAAAATCCTTTCATTTTTATATATTTTTAATTAAGCTTTATAAATGAAGAATTTTTATATGATTAACGAAAAGAAAATTTTTCTGGTTAAATAAAAAAGATTTTTTGAAAAATATGAAAGTTTTATTTTACAAAATAGACTTTTTCTGCACAATTTAGACTAGTAGAATACGAATATGGCGTTAAATCTAACCTCTCTTTTCGTCCTGAGTTTGTACTGCTCCAACTCCATGCATGAAGTTGGAGCTGTACTGGTTCAGAGAGAACTCAAAGATCAAATATAAGGCCATAAGGATTTAGCGTGGTTAATTTACCCAGTTTAATTAAATTCGGATTTCAAGAAAACTTTAAATAAATTCATTAGAGTTTATAATGAGGGCCATTTACTAAGCCATAATTTATCAAAAATGAAAAAAATATATGTTCAATAAATATCAAAGGTAAATATTAATAAATAAATATTTTAATTAAATACGCACAAATTTAATTCATAAAACATGCGATTATCTTTTGCAATAAAAACATTAACTTTTAA
>SIJG01000016.1:106959-510422 GCA_023374025.1 Heterodera schachtii
TTTGGTAAACCTTTTTGACCACAACTTCTTTGAGACACAAGAAATTTTTTGAAATTTTAAAAAAAATAAAGGACACTTAGAGCTATCAAATGATATCAAGAATGTTTAATTAGGATGCTTCTTGAAAAAGTTACAGTGCCTTAAATTTGTCAAATTATTCTATGGTCGTGTCTTTTTTTGTGGTCGTGTAAACTTAAATATAGCCAAATATAATTTTATTATTAGCTTATTATTCAATTATAAATTTAAATAATTATATTAATTAATTAAAATCATTTATTCGGTACTGAAATGACCCGCCCCTTCCGATCACCCATCACTCATATTTTTTTAGCTTCGCCCACACTCATACTTTTTTAGCTTCGGCTCACCACGCCTTCAATTGCTTCTACAGTCACTGTTTGGTTTTGCGTTTTCATGCCACAATTTAATTAACAATTGTTAATCACAAAACTAAATTTTATTAACGCTAAATTAAATTTATTCTCAATTTTTAAACTAAAATTTGTAAAGTAATTAATAAAATTTTATTGAATTTTTATTTTATTTTTTATATTTATAAATTTCACACAAATAAATCCATAATTACATTACTAAAAGAAAGAAAAACATTTGAGCAATAAATGCATTGAATTAAATGCTAATTACCAATTTATTGTCGTTTAGTTAATTTTTTGAATGATTAGAAAATGTTTCAACGTTCATTCAAACAAATAACATGTAAAATGTTGACAAATATTTCTTTGCCAATTGTTTTGCTGGTTTTTTATTCCATCAACAGCAAAGTTTTGTTTTTGTCATGCCAACCAAGTTCGGACTTTGCGGAATGCGGCATTTCCAACTTCGATCCTCAATTGGCCAATTTGTCAAAAATGGCAATCTGCACAAGTCATGTACAAAAGAGAAGGAAAATTCGAATTATAAAATAATAAATTTTAAAAAAGTGTATAAAGGGCAAGAAGTTGGGGATGACATGGCATTTCCATGGCGGTGCATCCCAAAACGTCGTCGGCCGAAACGTCGTTGGAAGACTTTTTGAACCATAACTTTGTTCATTGTCAATCAAATTAAGCATTGTTGGTGTTGTTCAATAGCTCTGTGTGTTTCTTATTAATTTGCAAAATTTCAAAAATTTTCAAAAAAAAGTTATGGCCAGAAGGAACTCAAAAACCTAGTATTTCGAACTTTTTTTGCATTGATTTTTTTTTGTGCATGAATAAAATTTTTTGAAAAGTTGCAGTTTAATAGCATTTTTCAAATGCTTTCGAATAATAGCAAGAATGTTTAATTTGGTTAAGAAAGAAAAAGATATGGTCCAAAAATTTGTCCGACGACGTTTTGTCCTACTCCGTTTCCATGGATCGTCCGACTGACTAATTTATTTAATGAATTGCAAATTATTTAATTAAATTAATTCTTCAATTTGTTGCCTTCTAATTAGGGCAATTATTATAATTAATGTTTTTTATTTATAATATTTTACCATTTTTTAAGTGTCGTATTTCAGCGAAACAATTATCAGTCCCCGACATATTTTGATCGCATTGCATTGTATCGAGCACAATGTTGCAAAAAGTGAGATATTAAGGGTAATTAAAATTAAAATTACGTTTATCCTTTACCTTTTTGATATCGAAAAATCTATGATTTTTGAAAAGTTTTTTATAGGCTAAAAAAACTTTTAGGAACTATGAAATGATACCGTAGATAATAAGTAAAAGAAGTAAATATTTAAATAATTTGCAAATTGTGAGGAAGCGGATAAAAATGATAAAAAGACGAATTTTGAATTGATTTTTGATGCTTAGCTTTATTAATTAGTCTTCTATTTTAAGTCCTCGACAAGCAACAAGAGAATTCCTGGATGAATTTTTTTTTTTGTGTGGGAATTGAAGTTCTATAAAAAACCTGAAAATTTTTATTTATCGGAATAAAAACATTCATTGGTAATTATTTTTGAGTTTTTTAATCTTTGTTTTAATTAAACGTACTAAGAAGATAAAAGGCATCAATTATTTTAGGATCAGATTAAATTCTAAGAAATTTTCAGATCTCACTTGGCTTAACTCAGAAATCCCATAGGAAAATTTTTATATTTGGTTTTTTTAATTTTGGCAAATCAATCCGCAAAAATTTGTTTGCAAATTATTTTCAGTTTTTTTTAAATTATTTTTTTCTTGTTTTATGGAATTCTTTTATAAACTCATTATAAATGTTATGGTTGCACAATCAATTTTAAACATTTTTTAAAAATTCCAATAAATTTTATTTATATTTTCAGGCTCGAATGATCAGCAGTCCACCTTTATTGTTGCTGATTGGGGTCGTACTTGTCCAGCTTGGATTGGGAAACCCACAAATGGGGAAGTGAATTGCAAAAATATTTAAAAAGAATTTAATGAAAAACATGGAAATGACCAATGTTAATCCCATAAAATGCACTTTCTCGAGCAAATATATTCTTTTGTTGAATAGTATAAAATAATTTTGTCCTAATTAAAACCAAAATTTCATGAACAAGCCAACAAAATGAAAAATTTATAGTTATACCGCATAAAATTAACGGCATTTTATAAAGAAAATATTTAATATTCGTTATTTTCCAAGAAAATACTCTCCAATTAAAGTTTATATAATTTTCTATAGTGGTACAAAGCAAAAACAAAACAAATATCTCAATTTGTTATTTGTTTGAATTATGAGAAAATATTATTTATAATTTGCACATTTTATGATTCACTGGAAAAGCATATTGAAAATGAATAATTTTAAATTCACAATGTTATTTGGTTTGTTCATTTTTATTTATTTGTTTTTCCAATAACCGATTCACAATTACAAATATTTTAAATATTTTTTTTATATTATTAAAGCTAAAAAATGAAATTGGTGTCTGATGATTTGATTGTCATATACCATCTGTTTTTACTCGTTCCGCCAATTGTGATCGGTGAATGCCCTTCTGGCGAAACAGACTGTTCAGAAGGTCCGGCGTTCAAATGCCGGTTTGGCTATGGCAATATTGGGCACGCCGACGACAAAATTGATCAATGCGAGGCTTGTTTTTGCAAGGACGACCCCTACTGCGTTACAAGCATATGTGACACGAGTAAAAAAATAGTTTTTATTTAAAAATAATAAATAAAAAAGAACATTTTAATTAAGTAATTAAATTGGAAGTAGTTTTTTGCAGAAAAGGCTGAAAAGAATGAGAAAGTGTTTTACGCGTTTTGGTGTGCTAATAAAACTGACTTCAATGGAAGTGGATACTGCAACGAAAAAATGAAAAAATTTTACCCAAACAAAGTGGAAGAGAATTTCAATTGCTTTTGCCATTTGGGCCCGGAGTGGGAATCGATGTACAACCGTAATTTGTTCCCGAAGGGTCAGTTAATTGAATGAAAATTCAAATATAACTTAATATGACAACCAACTTATTCATAAAGAGCAATTAATGAGCAACTGATTAGAGGACTCTGATTTCTTTGACCGAAAAGCACAAAAAATGGGAATTGGACCACAAAAACATTTGAAAGTCAAAATATTTCATTTCTTTTTTATTTTTCTAAATACAATCCAATTGATCAAAAAAAATAAATTATTGCTAAGGTTTTGAAGTTTAAATTTTATTGAATGCATAATTTTGATAAATGAAAAAAAGTCAATTAGTCGTAAATATGTGACCAAAACTAATCCGAGCGGCATTACTGAAAATGTTTTAAATATTTTTAAAAGCGACATACATATTCACCATTTCGGTATTTATTTGCAGAAAAAGCACCCGATGACCTTCAACATTTGTTCAGTTCGCCAACTAAAGACAATTCCAATTCATCGTCAATAAAAACAGGCCCATTGCTTAATCTGTTGCTGATCAGCAACAGTTCAATTAACATTTGATATTTTCGGATATAATTCATTTATCTTTTATCTTCGGTTTGAATTTTAAGTTTTGTTTCTGACTGCTGCCGGATTTGATCTGTTTATGGCTGAAGCCTGCTGATGGAAAAATGATGAAAAAGCTATGACAAATTATTTTTCCTATCCTTTCTTATCCGACGGTAAAAAATGGAAAAAGTGCAAATTAATATTTTTATGGATAATGTGTAAAATTAATATTCTTTTAATCTTCAAACTTAAGTCAATTAGAAATAAAAATAAAATCAACTTCACTTTGCGTTAGCCATGTTTTATTTATTGCCGCTTTTTCATTTTTTACCGATGTCCCATTTCATAAATTCGTCTCGCGCTGAGTCCATTTTCCAATTAAATCGCTAAATAAGTCAAATGCTTGTTTTTTAGAATTTATCAAAGTCAACAAAGCAACTGTTAAATGATTTTAATATATTTTTGTTTCATCCATCCCATTTTGTATCAATTAAGTCAAATTTACCTGCCATTTAAAATATTGACTTTTTTGCTATCGTTTAAGTTTTATTAGCATAAAGCATCCCCCCCCCCTTAAGCAGCAGAAGAAAATTTGTCACCGCAAGAAGAAAAGAAAAATGATGATTAAGCATGTACAAAAACAACGGAAATATGTACACAAAAATTGGCTCTTCCTTTTACGGAGCATTTTTTCATTCATAAAAAACCAGCGGCCTCTGGCCGTTGTGAAAGCGCCGCGGGGCGATTTGAATACCTACGCTAGTTTGTGAAATATATACATAAATATGTACAAAAACCCTAAATATATACTAAAATGCAAATAAAATATTTTAAAATTGTTATTTTTTGGGAAAAAAATTTTTCGTAAAGGGGTCAAATAGGCACAAAATGCCAAAAAATTATCTAAATAGGCTTAGAATCACTTTTTAAAGAAATTTATACAAATATAAAAAATTCACAAAAAATGTTTTGACATTCCCACTTATAAAGTACTATTTTTTCAAAACTATCTTTCCTTATATGTAAAAAGGAGATTTTCCTCCTTTTTATGATCATTTTTATTTGCAAAAAGCATTCCTCTTTCAGAGGCAGAAAGAGAAAAGTCATCTCAAAAAATGGAAATGATGATTAAGCATGTACAAAACAAAAGAGAAAATAAATTTGAACAAAATTGCGTATTGTCAAATTGAGTTTGGGTCAAGCACGGCATCGCTTTGGGAGACAAATAAATCACCGAAAATAAATGTAAATTTCAAAAGATTTAATTGCAGAAAAAACTATTTTTAAGGATGATGGCACCATTATTTCTTCTTTTTTTTATCATTGGAAATTGGTTTTGTGCAAATCGTAAAAAAGACATTGACACCACGACTTTGCCTTTCCAGTAAGTTAAATTAATTAAAATTTATTTAAATATCTGTAAAAGTTTAAAAGCTAATCAGAATTTTGGGTTTCAGCCCAGCACAATCGCCAAAAATTAGTCCTACAATTGCTTTGATTGTGCCGCCTCCAACGCAGGCATTGCCTCCGTCTTCGGCAACAATCGCTTCGCCAACAACGGACGGCAGCGACACATGGCTCTCTTCTTGGTTCAATGTTGGCATCATTATCCTGCTCACGTGCATTTTGATAATCCTTGTCATTGTGCTGTGCCTACAGTGCCGTCTCTTCTACCGTACTCGACAACAGCAGTTCGCGCCAACGAATGCTTCTCCATGCCAAAACAGTTCAGCAGTTTCATCACAGGCAGCTTCTTCGCCATGTACGCCTTGTGCTTGTGTGCCATTGCCAATACCAACTTCCGTGCCAATGCCCTCCTCTTTGTCTGCTGACCAGTCACCACCGTCTCCAATACCACTTCAAACTTTTGCAACCTCTCTTCAGCACCACTACCAGGCCCGTAACGAGAAAATGAAAAACTTTCGGATTTAAATTTTTTATTTGCTCAAAAAAATTAGAGAAAACTTTGGCAAAATTTTTCATTTTTGATAATTTTAGGTCAAATTTTTGAATAAATTTAAGGGAAGAATGGACCGGCAGTCCCGATAGGCACTGCCGGAGACATTTTTTAAATTTAGTGTTTTTCATTCAGGGCGGGACAATTACCGTGCCAAACTTCTGCTCATCATCGTCGGATCACTCACCGACTCAAATGCCAACTCAAACTTTGGCTCCATCCCTTCGGCACTATGGACAGCAGTTTTTGCCATCATCATCAATGCCATATACAGCTGACCACCGTCGTCCACAAGTGGTTGTTCCGTGCCGTTCCGCTTCGCCTTATGCTGACCACCGGGAACCATCGCCAATTGGCCGTGCCGTGCCATTTTCATCAATCTCCGACAACCCACCACATTTCGCCCTCTTTTGGTGCCCATTCGATGCCTTGGGAATCTTACGAATACGAATACATGTACGAATATCATTTGTCGGAAGAATATTTCCAGCGCAAATAGTCTAAGATTAGAATAAGCCGTTCAATTTGATATTTTTAAATTATTATGTGGATTTAATTTCAAATATGTGATAATTTGTTAATTAATTTGTTTATTTAATCCCATCTGTATTCTCTTTTAATTGCTTTCTTCCTTAAATATTTCAATATGTTAATTATTATTTATTGATTTGATACTTAATCCTTTCATATTTAAAATGGTACTTTCATATGCCACCTTAGGCGTTTAATAAGCTTTTTTTTTCTTTTCAATTTTGTTTATTTCAATAAATGTCCAAATTTGCGTTTTTATGGTCACATGCTTTTTTTAATATTGCAAGTTTTTTGTAAAATTCTAGAGTCAGGCAAGCGGTGATTCAGGAAAATGCCAATGTTTTTTGAAATGCTCCAGAATGGTTCAAATATTTGCATAAATGAATAATGAACATAAATCGATTTTTCTATCTTTTATTTTTTGCAAATTTTAGAAATTTTATTTTTTTTGTAGAGAATAATATACATATATTTAAATTATTGAATGATACACGAATGAGAATTTTTATTTGATTTAAGCAATTTTATAGTTTTATTTTTTATTTTATACCCCTTGACTGATTTTAGGAACGCCGAACACTTTCTTGTTAGATTTAGCTTTTATTAAAATGAGGCGAAATGATGCTTTAATAAAGGCATCTGATTTTTCATAATTTTGCTTGTGTAATCTACAATATTCAGCTACGATTTCACTTTAATTAGCTTTTTAATCAATACCGTATCCCACTAGTTAATCCGGCTTAAAATTCTATTTAGATAAATTTATTAAAAATGGAATTATGAGCAAATTAGAAATATGATTAGGTACTTTTTGCTTTTATTTTCCAAATGATTCATAAAATGGATTATGCACTACTCATCATTTGTGGAGAGTTAACATTTTGTTGGTTGTCCATTTCATTTATTTATCCAATTCACCATAATTCCGTAATAATAATTAATAATTTTAAAAATGAAATTGACATCTGCGCTGCTAATCACTTTTCATTTGCTTTGTCCTATTCCGGTGGTGTTCAATTACGTGTGTGATAAGGCCTTCCATGCTAATTGTTCTGACGACCCGTCAGTGTTCAAATGTCGCATTAACCAGGGCTTTGTTGGGCGTGCCGATGACAAAATTGATATATGCGAGGCTTGTGTGTGCCCTAATGACCCGTACTGCGTTACAGTTTTATGCGATACAAGTAAATGGTCCAGGTACCCGACCGGGTCCAAGACTAGGATACCCTGTTTTTCAAAACCTGGATTGGGTTTTTTGAAAACCAATATCCGGTACCCGACCCGGTATGTCCGGGTCCAAAAAATACACTGGTAAGAATGGGGGTCTGGGTCAAATTGTTGACCAAAGCTGTGGAAAGAAAAATAAAATAAAAATAAATTAAATATTAATTAAATATTTTCTTTAAAAAGGTTCTTTTTTATTGCTCCTTTGGCTTAGTAATTAATCACTTGGATTCTGTTCGTTCTTTGTTCAGTTCAATTCTTTTTCATAGCGATCTCTTTTGAACCTTTTTTAAGCTTTTTGTTGAAAACTGTTATTTTACCATTGCATAAAAAAGCTCAAAAATTTTTAAATAGAATGACTTTCTTCTTTAACAAAAAAAAGTTTACAAAAAATTCGTAAATTTTTTAAATATAATCAATTTTGAAGGATTTAACCATATATTGCTTGAAAATTTGTTCATTTTTTGCCCAAACACCCGGACCCGGCCAAAACCTAGTTTTATATACTCACTTTGGCTCACATTAAAATTAATTGGCATTTTCATTTAATAGAAGAAAATGCACGTGCCCTTTTCCAGAAATGGCTGAAAAAGACTCGCAAGTGTTCTATGCGTTCTTTTGCTTTAACGAAACTGATCGAAGTGGCCCTGACTACTGCACAGAACGGATGATGGAAGCATATCCAAAAACAGTGAAAAAGCATTTTAATTGCTTTTGCCATTTGGGCCCCAAGGGCGAATCGATGTACAACCGTAATCTGATCCCGAAGGGTCAGTTAAACACCAAATTATTTTATTTTTTCTAAGTATAATTTATTTGAGCAAAAAGATGAATTATTGCAATAGTGTTGCATAATTTTGATAAATGAAAAAAAGTCAATTAGTCGTAAATATGTGACCAAAACTAATCCGAGCGGTAATTACTGAAAATGTTTTAAATATTTTTAAAAGCGACATACATATTCACCATTTCGGTATTTATTTGCAGAAAAAGCACCCGATGACCTTCAACATTTGTTCAGTTCGCCAACAAAAGCCAATTCATCATCAACAAAAACAGGCCCATTGATTAATCTGTTGCTGATCAGCAACAGTAAAATTTGGGATCAATTAACTTTTGATCTTTTCGGATAATCATTCATTATCTTTCATCTTTGGTTTGAATTTTAAGTTTTGATTCTGAATGCTGCCGGATTTCATCTGTTTATGGCTTAAGGCTGCTGATGTAAAAATGATGAAAAAGCTATGACAAACTATTTTTCCTATCCTTTCTTATCCGACGGTAAAAAATGGAAAAAGTGCAAATTAAATATTTTTATGGGTAATGTGTAAAATTAATATTCTTTTAAAAATCTTTAAACTTAAGTCAATTAGAAATAAAAATGAAAATCAAGTTCACTTTGCGTTAGCCACGTTTTTATTTATTGCCGCTTTTTCATTTTTTACCGATGTCCCATTTCATAAATTCGTCTCGCGCTGAGTCCATTTTCCAATTAAATCGCTAAATAAGTCAAATGCTTGTTTTTTAGAATTTATCAAAGTCAACAAAGCAACTGTTAAATGATTTTAATATATTTTTGTTTCATCCATCCCATTTTGTATCAATTAAGTCAAATTTACCTGCCATTTAAAATATTGACTTTTTTGCTATCGTTTAAGTTTTATTAGCATAAAGCATCCCCCCCCCCCCTTAAGCAGCAGAAGAAAATTTGTCACCGCAAGAAGAAAAGAAAAATGATGATTAAGCATGTACAAAAACAACGGAAATATGTACACAAAAATTGGCTCTTCCTTTTACGGAGCATTTTTTCATTCATAAAAAACCAGCGGCCTCTGGCCGTTGTGAAAGCGCCGCGGGGCGATTTGAATACCTACGCTAGTTTGTGAAATATATACATAAATATGTACAAAAACCCTAAATATATACTAAAATGCAAATAAAATATTTTAAAATTGTTATTTTTTGGGAAAAAAATTTTTCGTAAAGGGGTCAAATAGGCACAAAATGTCCAAAAAATTATCTAAATAGGCTTAGAATCACTTTTTAAAGAAATTTATACAAATATAAAAAATTCACAAAAAATGTTTTGACATTCCCACTTATAAAGTACTATTTTTTCAAAACTATCTTTCCTTATATGTAAAAAGGAGATTTTCCTCGTTTTTATGATCATTTTTATTTGCAAAAAGCATTCCTCTTTCAGAGGCAGAAAGAGAAAAGTCATCTCAAAAAATGGAAATGATGATTAAGCATGTACAAAACAAAAGAGAAAATAAATTTGAACAAAATTGCGTATTGTCAAATTGAGTTTGGGTCAAGCACGGCATCGCTTTGGGAGACAAATAAATCACCGAAAATAAATGTAAATTTCAAAATCTTTAATTAAAGAAAAAACTATTTTTAAGGATGATGGCACCATTATTTCTTCTTTTTATTATCATTGGATATTGTTTTTGTGCAAGTTATAAAAACGTCATTGATGTCACGACTTTGCCTTTCCAGTAAGTTAAATTCATTAAAATATATCTAAATGTCTGTGAAATGGTAAAAGTTAATCAGAATTTTGGATTTCAGTCCAGCACAATCGCCAAAAATGAGTCCTACAAATGCTCTGATGGCTCCGCCTCCAACGCAGGCATTGCCTCCGTCTTCGGCAACAATCGCTTCGCCAACAACGGACCGCAGCGACACATGGCTCTCTTCTTGGTTCAATGTTGGCATCATTATCCTGCTCACCTGCATTTTGATAATCCTTGTCATTGTGCTGTGCCTACAGTGCTGTCTCTTCTACCGTACCCGTCAACGACAGTTCGCGCCAACGAATGCTTCTCCATGCCAAAACAGTTCAGCAGTTTCTTCACCGGCTGCTTCTTCGCCATGTACGCCTTGTGCTTGTGTGCCATTGCCAATACCAACTTCCGTGCCAATGCCCTCCTCTTTGTCTGCTGACCAGTCACCACCGTCTCCAACACCATTTCAAACTTTTGCAACCTCTCTTCAGCACCACTACCAGGCCCGTAATCAGGAAATGAAAAACTTGCGGATTTAAATTTTTTATTTGCTCAAAAAATGGACCGGCAGTCCCGATAGGCACTGCCGGAGACATTTTTTAAATTTTAGTGTTTTTCATTCAGGGCGGGACAATTACCGTGCCAAACTTCTGCTCATCATCGTCGGATCACTCACCGACTCAAATGCCAACTCAAACTTTGGCTCCATCCCTTCGGCACTATGGACAGCAGTTTTTGCCATCATCATCAATGCCATATACAGCTGACCACCGTCGTCCACAAGTGGTTGTTCCGTGCCGTTCCGCTTCGCCTTATGCTGACCACCGGGAACCATCGCCAATTGGCCGTGCCGTGCCATTTTCATCAATCTCCGACAACCCACCACCATTTCGCCCTCTTTTGGTGCCCATTCGATGCCTTGGGAATCTTACGAATACGAATACATGTACGAATATCATTTGTCGGAAGAATATCTCCAGCGGAAATAGTCTAAGATTAGAATAAGCCGTTCAATTTGATATTTTTAAATTATTATGTGGATTTAATTTCAAATATGTGATAATTTGTTAATTAATTTGTTTATTTAATCCCATCTGTATTCTCTTTTAATTGCTTTCTTCCTTAAATATTTCAATATGTTAATTATTATTTATTGATTTGATACTTAATCCTTTCATATTTAAAATGGTACTTTCATATGCCACCTTAGGCGTTTAATAAGCTTTTTTTTTCTTTTCAATTTTGTTTATTTCAATAAATGTCCAAATTTGCGTTTTTATGGTCACATGCTTTTTTTAATATTGCAAGTTTTTTGTAAAATTCTAGAGTCAGGCAAGCGGTGATTCAGGAAAATGCCAATGTTTTTTGAAATGCTCCAGAATGGTTCAAATATTTGCATAAATGAATAATGAACATAAATCGATTTTTCTATCTTTTATTTTTTGCAAATTTTAGAAATTTTATTTTTTTTGTAGAGAATAATATACATATATTTATAATTATTGAATGATACACGAATGAGAATTTTTATTTGATTTAAGCAATTTTATAGTTTTATTTTTTATTTTATACCCCTTGACTGATTTTAGGAACGCCGAACACTTTCTTGTTAGATTTAGCTTTTATTAAAATGAGGCGAAATGATGCTTTAATAAAGGCATCTGATTTTTCATAATTTTGCTTGTGTAATCTACAATATTCAGCTACGATTTCACTTTAATTAGCTTTTTAATCAATACCGTATCCCACTAGTTAATCCGGCTTAAAATTCTATTTAGATAAATTTATTAAAAATTGAATTATGAGCAAATTAGAAATATGTGATTAGGTACTTTTTGCTTTTATTTTCCAAATGATTCATAAAATGGCATTATGCACTACTCATCATTTGTGGAGAGTTAACATTTTGTTGGTTGTCCATTTCATTTATTTATCCAATTCACCATAATTCCGTAATAATAATTAATAATTTTAAAAATGAAATTGACATCTGCGCTGCTAATCACTTTTCATTTGCTTTGTCCTATTCCGGTGGTGTTCAATTACGTGTGTGATAAGGCCTTCCATGCTAATTGTTCTGACGACCCGTCAGTGTTCAAATGTCGCATTAACCAGGGCTTTGTTGGGCGTGCCGATGACAAAATTGATATATGCGAGGCTTGTGTGTGCCCTAATGACCCGTACTGCGTTACAGTTTTATGCGATACAAGTAAATGGTCCAGGTACCCGACCGGGTCCAAGACTAGGATACCCTGTTTTTCAAAACCTGGATTGGGTTTTTTGAAAACCAATATCCGGTACCCGACCCGGTATGTCCGGGTCCAAAAAATACACTGGTAAGAATGGGGGTCTGGGTCAAATTGTTGACCAAAGCTGTGGAAAGAAAAATAAAATAAAAATAAATTAAATATTAATTAAATATTTTCTTTAAAAAGGTTCTTTTTTATTGCTCCTTTGGCTTAGTAATTAATCACTTGGATTCTGTTCGTTCTTTGTTCAGTTCAATTCTTTTTCATAGCGATCTCTTTTGAACCTTTTTTAAGCTTTTTGTTGAAAACTGTTATTTTACCATTGCATAAAAAAGCTCAAAAATTTTTAAATAGAATGACTTTCTTCTTTAACAAAAAAAAGTTTACAAAAAATTCGTAAATTTTTTAAATATAATCAATTTTGAAGGATTTAACCATATATTGCTTGAAAATTTGTTCATTTTTTGCCCAAACACCCGGACCCGGCCAAAACCTAGTTTTATATACTCACTTTGGCTCACATTAAAATTAATTGGCATTTTCATTTAATAGAAGAAAATGCACGTGCCCTTTTCCAGAAATGGCTGAAAAAGACTCGCAAGTGTTCTATGCGTTCTTTTGCTTTAACGAAACTGATCGAAGTGGCCCTGACTACTGCACAGAACGGATGATGGAAGCATATCCAAAAACAGTGAAAAAGCATTTTAATTGCTTTTGCCATTTGGGCCCCAAGGGCGAATCGATGTACAACCGTAATCTGATCCCGAAGGGTCAGTTAAACACCAAATTATTTTATTTTTTCTAAGTATAATTTATTTGAGCAAAAAGATGAATTATTGCAATAGTGTTGCATAATTTTGATAAATGAAAAAAAGTCAATTAGTCGTAAATATGTGACCAAAACTAATCCGAGCGGTAATTACTGAAAATGTTTTAAATATTTTTAAAAGCGACATACATATTCACCATTTCGGTATTTATTTGCAGAAAAAGCACCCGATGACCTTCAACATTTGTTCAGTTCGCCAACAAAAGCCAATTCATCATCAACAAAAACAGGCCCATTGATTAATCTGTTGCTGATCAGCAACAGTAAAATTTGGGATCAATTAACTTTTGATCTTTTCGGATAATCATTCATTATCTTTCATCTTTGGTTTGAATTTTAAGTTTTGATTCTGAATGCTGCCGGATTTCATCTGTTTATGGCTTAAGGCTGCTGATGTAAAAATGATGAAAAAGCTATGACAAACTATTTTTCCTATCCTTTCGTATTGGACGGTAAAAAATGAAAAAAAAAATGCAAATTAAATATTTTTATGGGTAATGTGTAAAATTAATATTCTTTTAAAAATCTTTAAACTTAAGTCAATTAGAAATAAAAATGAAAATCAAGTTCACTTTGCGTTAGCCACGTTTTTATTTATTGCCGCTTTTTCATTTTTTACCGATGTCCCATTTCATAAATTCGTCTCGCGCTGAGTCCATTTTCCAATTAAATCGCTAAATAAGTCAAATGCTTGTTTTTTAGAATTTATCAAAGTCAACAAAGCAACTGTTAAATGATTTTAATATATTTTTGTTTCATCCATCCCATTTTGTATCAATTAAGTCAAATTTACCTGCCATTTAAAATATTGACTTTTTTGCTATCGTTTAAGTTTTATTAGCATAAAGCATCCCCCCCCCCCCCTTAAGCAGCAGAAGAAAATTTGTCACCGCAAGAAGAAAAGAAAAATGATGATTAAGCATGTACAAAAACAACGGAAATATGTACACAAAAATTGGCTCTTCCTTTTACGGAGCATTTTTTCATTCATAAAAAACCAGCGGCCTCTGGCCGTTGTGAAAGCGCCGCGGGGCGATTTGAATACCTACGCTAGTTTGTGAAATATATACATAAATATGTACAAAAACCCTAAATATATACTAAAATGCAAATAAAATATTTTAAAATTGTTATTTTTTGGGAAAAAAATTTTTCGTAAAGGGGTCAAATAGGCACAAAATGTCAAAAAATTATCTAAATAGGCTTAGAATCACTTTTTAAAGAAATTTATACAAATATAAAAAATTCACAAAAAATGTTTTGACATTCCCACTTATAAAGTACTATTTTTTCAAAACTATCTTTCCTTATATGTAAAAAGGAGATTTTCCTCGTTTTTATGATCATTTTTATTTGCAAAAAGCATTCCTCTTTCAGAGGCAGAAAGAGAAAAGTCATCTCAAAAAATGGAAATGATGATTAAGCATGTACAAAACAAAAGAGAAAATAAATTTGAACAAAATTGCGTATTGTCAAATTGAGTTTGGGTCAAGCACGGCATCGCTTTGGGAGACAAATAAATCACCGAAAATAAATGTAAATTTCAAAATCTTTAATTAAAGAAAAAACTATTTTTAAGGATGATGGCACCATTATTTCTTCTTTTTATTATCATTGGATATTGTTTTTGTGCAAGTTATAAAAACGTCATTGATGTCACGACTTTGCCTTTCCAGTAAGTTAAATTCATTAAAATATATCTAAATGTCTGTGAAATGGTAAAAGTTAATCAGAATTTTGGATTTCAGTCCAGCACAATCGCCAAAAATGAGTCCTACAAATGCTCTGATGGCTCCGCCTCCAACGCAGGCATTGCCTCCGTCTTCGGCAACAATCGCTTCGCCAACAACGGACCGCAGCGACACATGGCTCTCTTCTTGGTTCAATGTTGGCATCATTATCCTGCTCACCTGCATATTGATAATCCTTGTCATTGTGCTGTGCCTACAGTGCTGTCTCTTCTACCGTACCCGTCAACAACAGTTCTCGCCAACGAATGCTTCTCCATGCCAAAACAGTTCAGCAGTTTCTTCACCGGCTGCTTCTTCGCCATGTACGCCTTGTGCTTGTGTGCCATTGCCAATACCAACTTCCGTGCCAATGCCCTCCTCTTTGTCTGCTGACCAGTCACCACCGTCTCCAATACCACTTCAAACTTTTGCAACCTCTCTTCAGCACCACTACCAGGCCCGTAATCAGGAAATGAAAAACTTGCGGATTTAAATTTTTTATTTGCTCAAAAAATGGACCGGCAGTCCCGATAGGCACTGCCGGAGACATTTTTTAAATTTTAGTGTTTTTCATTCAGGGCGGGACAATTACCGTGCCAAACTTCTGCTCATCATCGTCGGATCACTCACCGACTCAAATGCCAACTCAAACTTTGGCTCCATCCCTTCGGCACTATGGACAGCAGTTTTTGCCATCATCATCAATGCCATATACAGCTGACCACCGTCGTCCACAAGTGGTTGTTCCGTGCCGTTCCGCTTCGCCTTATGCTGACCACCGGGAACCATCGCCAATTGGCCGTGCTGTGCCATTTTCATCAATCTCCGACAACCCACCACTATTTTCGCCCTCTTTTGGTGCCCATTCGATGCCTTGGGAATCTTACGAATACGAATACATGTACGAATATCATTTGTCGGAAGAATATTTCCAGCGCAAATAGTCTAAGATTAGAATAAGCCGTTCAATTTGATATTTTTAAATTATTATGTGGATTTAATTTCAAATATGTGATAATTTGTTAATTAATTTGTTTATTTAATCCCATCTGTATTCTCTTTTAATTGCTTTCTTCCTTAAATATTTCAATATGTTAATTATTATTTATTGATTTGATACTTAATCCTTTCATATTTAAAATGGTACTTTCATATGCCACCTTAGGCGTTTAATAAGCTTTTTTTTTTCTTTTCAATTTTGTTTATTTCAATAAATGTCCAAATTTGCGTTTTTATGGTCACATGCTTTTTTTAATATTGCAAGTTTTTTGTAAAATTCTAGAGTCAGGCAAGCGGTGATTCAGGAAAATGCCAATGTTTTTTGAAATGCTCCAGAATGGTTCAAATATTTGCATAAATGAATAATGAACATAAATCGATTTTTCTATCTTTTATTTTTTGCAAATTTTAGAAATTTTATTTTTTTTGTAGAGAATAATATACATATATTTATATTATTGAATGATACACGAATGAGAATTTTTATTTGATTTAAGCAATTTTATAGTTTTATTTTTTATTTTATACCCCTTGACTGATTTTAGGAACGCCGAACACTTTCTTGTTAGATTTAGCTTTTATTAAAATGAGGCGAAATGATGCTTTAATAAAGGCATCTGATTTTTCATAATTTTGCTTGTATAATCTACAATATTCAGCTACGATTTCACTTTAATTAGCTTTTTAATCAATACCGTATCCCACTAGTTAATCCGGCTTAAAATTCTATTTAGATAAATTTATTAAAAATTGAATTGTGAGCAAATTACAAATATGTGATTAGGTACTTTTTGCTTTTATTTTTCAAATGATTCATAAAATGCATTATGCACTACTCATCATTTGTGGAGAGTTAACATTTTGTTGGTTGTCCATTTCATTTATTTATCCAATTCACCATAATTCCGTAATAATAATTAATAATTTTAAAAATGAAATTGACATCTGCGCTGCTAATCACTTTTCATTTGCTTTGTCCTATTCCGGTGGTGTTCAATTACGTGTGTGATAAGGCCTTCCATGCTAATTGTTCTGACGACCCGTCAGTGTTCAAATGTCGCATTAACCAGGGCTTTGTTGGGCGTGCCGATGACAAAATTGATATATGCGAGGCTTGTGTGTGCCCTAATGACCCGTACTGCGTTACAGTTTTATGCGATACAAGTAAATGGTCCAGGTACCCGACCGGGTCCAAGACTAGGATACCCTGTTTTTCAAAACCTGGATTGGGTTTATTGAAAACCAATATCCGGTACCCGACCCGGTATGTCCGGGTCCAAAAAATACACTGGTAAGAATGGGGGTCTGGGTCAAATTGTTGACCAAAGCTGTGGAAAGAAAAATAAAATAAAAATAAATTAAATATTAATTAAATATTTTCTTTAAAAAGGTTCTTTTTTATTGCTCCTTTGGCTTAGTAATTAATCACTTGGATTCTGTTCGTTCTTTGTTCAGTTCAATTCTTTTTCATAGCGATCTCTTTTGAACCTTTTTTAAGCTTTTTGTTGAAAACTGTTATTTTACCATTGCATAAAAAAGCTCAAAAATTTTTAAATAGAATGACTTTCTTCTTTAACAAAAAAAAGTTTACAAAAAATTCGTAAATTTTTTAAATATAATCAATTTTGAAGGATTTAACCATATATTGCTTGAAAATTTGTTCATTTTTTGCCCAAACACCCGGACCCGGCCAAAACCTAGTTTTATATACTCACTTTGGCTCACATTAAAATTAATTGGCATTTTCATTTAATAGAAGAAAATGCACGTGCCCTTTTCCAGAAATGGCTGAAAAAGACTCGCAAGTGTTCTATGCGTTCTTTTGCTTTAACGAAACTGATCGAAGTGGCCCTGACTACTGCACAGAACGGATGATGGAAGCATATCCAAAAACAGTGAAAAAGCATTTTAATTGCTTTTGCCATTTGGGCCCCAAGGGCGAATCGATGTACAACCGTAATCTGATCCCGAAGGGTCAGTTAAACACCAAATTATTTTATTTTTTCTAAGTATAATTTATTTGAGCAAAAAGATGAATTATTGCAATAGTGTTGCATAATTTTGATAAATGAAAAAAAGTCAATTAGTCGTAAATATGTGACCAAAACTAATCCGAGCGGTAATTACTGAAAATGTTTTAAATATTTTTAAAAGCGACATACATATTCACCATTTCGGTATTTATTTGCAGAAAAAGCACCCGATGACCTTCAACATTTGTTCAGTTCGCCAACTAAAGACAATTCATCATCAACAAAAACAGGCCCATTGATTAATCTGTTGCTGATCAGCAACAGTAAAATTTGGGATCAATTAACTTTTGATCTTTTCGGATAATCATTCATTATCTTTCATCTTTGGTTTGAATTTTAAGTTTTGATTCTGAATGCTGCCGGATTTCATCTGTTTATGGCTTAAGGCTGCTGATGTAAAAATGATGAAAAAGCTATGACAAACTATTTTTCCTATCCTTTCTTATCCGACGGTAAAAAATGAAAAAAAAATGCAAATTAAATATTTTTATGGGTAATGTGTAAAATTAATATTCTTTTAAAATCTTTAAACTTAAGTCAATTAGAAATAAAAATGAAAATCAAGTTCACTTTGCGTTAGCCACGTTTTTATTTATTGCCGCTTTTTCATTTTTTACCGATGTCCCATTTCATAAATTCGTCTCGCGCTGAGTCCATTTTCCAATTAAATCGCTAAATAAGTCAAATGCTTGTTTTTTAGAATTTATCAAAGTCAACAAAGCAACTGTTAAATGATTTTAATATATTTTTGTTTCATCCATCCCATTTTGTATCAATTAAGTCAAATTTACCTGCCATTTAAAATATTGACTTTTTTGCTATCGTTTAAGTTTTATTAGCATAAAGCATCCCCCCCCCCTTAAGCAGCAGAAGAAAATTTGTCACCGCAAGAAGAAAAGAAAAATGATGATTAAGCATATCAATACAAAACAACGGAAATTTGTGCACAAAAATTGGCTCTTCCTTTTATGGAGCGTTTTTTCATTCGCAAGAAATGCGAAAATTAAAGCACATTTTCATTTACATTTTTCAAATAATAAAATTCTAATTGCATTTATCGTTGCCATTTTAAGCCAAGTTCCTTTTAATTAATAGGGATACGATTTTTAGGCTTTAAAAATTGCCTAAATAGGTATCATTTAGGACCTAAAAACCCCAAAAATAGGCTCTAAAAACCTTATTTTTAGGTGTAAAATAACAAAATTATTGAAAAAAAATAAATAAAAAAATTAGGCCAAATCAGTATTGGCTAAAAATTTTTTGTCAAAAAATAAATAAATAAATTTTAAAGATGAATTTTTGAGAAATTTTTCTTTTCTTAGGGGTATATTTTTCGTTTTTATTGAATTTTTGCTAATAAGTTTGGGCAAAACGCTAAAAATAGGTCAAAATAGGTTTTTTAAATTTTTAAATCATTTTAGGCTCTAAAAATAAAGCCTAGAAAATAGGCTCTAATACCCCCCCCCCCCCCCCCGCCAAAAAAAAACTTGTTTTTCGTGCGTTTAGGCCACTGGTAGCTCAGGAAAAAATAGGCTAAAACCTAATAATCGTATCCCTATTAATTTCTGTATGTTTGAATTTAGAAAAACAAAGGCTAATTTTACCTGATCAAATTTTTTAATTATCAGGGAAATGATGGCATCTTTACTACTAATATTTCTCTCTTTTGGGCTTAGTTTATGCATGCAACAAGGACAGCAGGAAGAAGTCATAATTGTGACGAGCCAGTAAATTTGACTAATAATTTTTTAAAAATAATTCGGCCAAAAATAAGAAAAGATAGAGACCGAAATTAACGCTAAAAAATAAACAATTTCATGGCCAACAAAATGGTCCATTTTCTTTGAAATGACTTTTTTAATGATTCAATGGACAATAAGAATTTATCTTAGGACGTGCACACAAAATCCCGAAATTACATTCAAAAAGGCATCAATCCGCCTCGGGACTTGTCTCAGTCCAATAATTTTTGCGTAATAGTCTTGAATTTGAAAATAATTACCGAGATGCAATTCGTATTATCATTAATCAATTCACAGCCCGTCACAATCGCCAAAAATGAGCCCTGCTGCAACTACTTTGATTGAGCCGCCTCCAACGCAGGCATTGCCTCCGTCTTCGCCAACAACGGACGGCAGCGACACATGGCTCTCTTCTTGGTTCAATGTTGGCATCATTATCCTGCTCACGTGCATTTTGATAATCCTTGTCATTGTGCTGTGCCTACAGTGCTGTCTCTTCTACCGTACCCGTCAACAACAGTTCTCGCCAACGAATGCTTCTCCATGCCAAAACAGTTCAGCAGTTTCTTCACCGGCTGCTTCTTCGCCATGTACGCCTTGTGCTTGTGTGCCATTGCCAATACCAACTTCCGTGCCAATGCCCTCCTCTTTGTCTGCTGACCAGTCACCACCGTCTCCAATACCACTTCAAACTTTTGCAACCTCTCTTCAGCACCACTACCAGGCCCGTAACGAGAAAATGAAAAATTTTCGGATTTAAATTTTTTATTTGCTCAAAAAAATTAGAGAAAACTTTGGCAAAATTTTTCATTTTTGATAATTTTATAGCAAATTTTTGAAAAAATTTAAGGGAAGAATGGACCGGCATTCCCGATAGGCACCGCCGGGAGTTTTTTTCATTCAGGGCGGGGCAATTACCGTGCCAAACTGCTGCTCATCATCGTCGGATCAATCGCCGTCTCAAATGCCAACTCAAACTTTGGCCCCAACTCTTCGGCACTATGGGCATCAGTTTTTGCCATCAACATCAATGCCAAATGCTGCTGACCAGCGTCGTCCACAAGTGGTTGTTCCGTGCCGTTCCGCTTCGCCTTACGATGACCAATGGGGACCATCGCCAATTGGCCGTGCCGTGCCATTTTCATCAATTTCCGACACCCCACCACCATTTTCGCCCTCTTTTTGTGCCCATTCGATGCCTTGGGAATCTTACGAATACGAATACATGTACGAATATCATTTGTCGGAAGAATATTTCCAGCGCAAATAGTCTGTTTGGGGAATTATTGTAAGAGGAGCCGCCGTTCCATTTTGCGTATTTTTAAATGCGTTGAGAAAATTAAGTTAAAATTTAATTTGTTTAAATTAATTTGTTTATTTTCACATCTTTGTTCTTTTAAAATGCATATAATATTGTTTGAAAAAATGGCCGTCGAATTAATTTTTAAAAAAGCGTATCTATGTATGGATGGATATTTGAACAGTAGGCAATCTGCTAATGAATTCAGACTAACAGTGTCCAATTTCAAAATGTATTTGTGAAGTTGATTTTTTGAAAATTAAATTGTTTCCATAAGAAAACAGTGCATGTTTTGCACATCAACTCAAGGTGTGTGCTATGACGTTAGCAAAAACCCATCAAAATGGGCGTTAGTTAAAAAACCTTCAAATGAGATTTTTTGATAAAACTTAGCTCAAAAGTAACTACTTTTCAAATCTTGATATCTTTCGGTAGCCCTATGTGTTTTCTATTATCTTGCAAAATTTCAAAATTTTTCAGAAAAAAAGCAGCTGACTGTTGTGAGTTGTGACTAATGACTACAGAAAATCACATTTCTTCACAAAATCCCCAAAAATATTCCTTTAAAATGGCAGCAAAAATTATTAATTTGCGCATTCAAAGAATAATTATATTTAATTTCTCCTTCCAAAATGCAAAACAATTATTTTAAAAATTGCATAATATGAAGCAATTTTTAAATATATAATAATCTCCAAAATATTTTAGAAAATGTTGCTAAAAATTTATATTGCAATATTTTTGCAAATTGTTTTCAACAATTTGTTTTTGTCATGCCATTCAAGTCCCGACTTTTCAAAATGTGGCATTTCGTACTTTGAGCCTCTTTGGTCAATGTGCCAAAAATGGAAACAGGAACCTATAATGTAAAACAATAATTTGATTAATTTAATTTAAACAAATAAATTAATTTTAATTTCTTTTTCAATTAATAAATTTACAGATTTACATGGGACAAACGGTTGAGAATGATAATTCTTTGCCGTGGATGGCCTCGCTTATTTTGGGAGGAAGTATTTTAATTGTTTTAAAATTAATGTGTGCCAATTGAGAATATTTAAATCTTTTTAGAATTTTTTTAATTTTTAAAATTCTTCAATTTTTTAAGAATTTTCATGCTCTGCAACAATAATCGGGCCAAATTTTGACGGCAATGCATTGTGTTAAGGGCAGCGATTTTGATATTGGTGAGAAATTTTAAAAAGTATAATTAACACTTCATTTTATCATTATGGACATATTAATTTTATTTTGAAAATTTATCGATAAAATTCAGATTTTTATTTTGTCAATTTATATTTTTCCCCTTTTTGACAGAAAAACTCCAAATTTCTTATGGAAGTGTCAATGTTTCAAGCCAACCTCATAAATCTGCTGTTGATTCCATTCAATTGCATCCAAAAGCGAAGTTTTATCAAATTTATGATAATTTTGGCGGTGAAACGCCAACGGCAACTTTGCTTCTGCACGACATTGCAATAATTAAAGTAATTAATTTGTAGACTCATAATCATTCTGTTATTATTAAGGTTAAAAATGCAATTGAATTTGCACCTAATGTTCGACCAATTTGTTTGTTTGTTGGTGGGAATTTGGAAAGTATGTATAAATAAAAATGAATCCAAATTAAAATACTAAATAGATATTTAGGAACATAGGATTAAAAAAATTCAATACTATTATTTTTTTTTATTAAAATCAATTTTAGGTCTTTAAATAACATCTATTATTTATTATTATTATATAATACATAAACCTAAATTTAAGGTTCATCCCACGAAAATTTTTTCGAGAATAAATCAAAAACAGAAAATTCTAAATTTATTATTGCCGGTTGGGGAATGACTCGGCCAATGTGCTTGAAGGACAAAAATAATAATTACACTCGAAGTGATCAATTGATGTATGGCAAAATGCAAATGATTTCGGAACAAAAATGCCGAGCAATGTCCAATGAACAAAAAAATGTAAATTAATTTTGTTTTTAAATTTTAAATTATTTAATTTAGCATCCGAATGGTCTGCTGGCGATGACGACGAAATTGAATCGATGCTAAATGAATTTGAAACATACGGGTTGGACGACAACATTTGTGTGGTGCCCGAGCCAAGCATTGGCGAACCGGTACGGTAGAATTTATACTGTACAAACTTACAGTATGCAAATGAACTTTCACGTGGGAAGAAAATGAATAGAAAATAATAATTGTTTCTGTAGGGTGACAGTGGTAGTCCATTGATGCTAAAAATTAGCACAAACAATTGGGTTCAAGTTGGCGTGGCAACCAAAACAAGCTGCAATGATAAATACCCAACAAACACCGAAGGACTCTTTGGTAAAGGCACTTAAAATAATTTTATTTAATTTTACAAAAAAAAAAAAAATAATAATCGTCAACGCATTTTTTCTTTATAAAAACCATTTTATTATTTTTTATTTAGATGTAGGATTGCACGGGATTGGTCATGAAAAAACCCTGACAGGGGCCTAAATACTAAGCGACTATGATACCAAAGAAATAAATAAATATAAAATTTTTTTTTTATATTTTGCATTTCCCACGATCGTCCATTAATTTTTGGCTTCCCATTCGTAACCTGGTTTTCAATCCCGATACCGCCGGGATTGTAAAGTTGGGATTAAGAGTTTTCATTCCGGGTTTATTCCGGTAGGAAGCCCTATCTCGTGCCGGTAGTAGTCAGTTTGTCTGGCCCTTTCCGTCTGAACCAAATTTTCAGGAAATAACTTTTTCAAAATCAGGCAAAACTTTTACAAAATTTTACATATTTGGTATATTTGAAAGCCTTAAGTAAGACATTGTTAAATTAATTCTTAAGACATTGTTAAATTAATTCTAAGTGATGAAGAAGAAGAAGGATGAAAAAATAAGTATTTTTATGTTTTCTTTAAAGCTTTTTCAGTTAGTTAAATCGAGCAAGAAATACGGGGGTGGGTAGGGTAGCGATTTTACTCCTAATTAGAGCATTCACCCCCATTGGAACATTTTTTAAAAAATAACGAAAATTTTAAAAATGGTCATGAAAAAAGACATTTTCGAGAAAGAATTTTTGAGAAAATTTTCCATGTAAAAAATAGCGAATTTGCACAAAATAAGCGTCTAGACATTAAGCATAACACTAAAATTCCAAATCATCTGATAAGCATTAAACCAAGCTATTAAGGCGAATAATTTTAGGCATTATCCTAAAAATCTCAATGTCCCTTTTTCCCATATTTTTTAAATTGGCCCAATTTTTAAGCTCGGCGCCCCTGTAAGAATATCTATAATATATACATATTTCTTATTCCATCAGCTCAATACACTCCGATTGATTGCGCATGGATTGCCAACGCAACAAATGGCGAAGTGAAATGCGTAGGATGGTAAAAAACAACTGCACATAATGACGAATATGAAAATTTGAATGACCAAATCACAATTATTAAATGCGTTGTGCAAAAATAAAGCCTAAGCTTAAGCCTAAACCTAGGCCCAAGCAAGCCTAAGCCTAGGCCTCGCCTAAAGCTTAGGCCTAAGCCTGAGCCTAGGTAGCCTAGTCTATACGAGTTGCCTTTTGTAAATTCTCGTAAAGCTGAGTTGTCCATCAGCTGACTGATCCTGACGCGATCAAAAATCCTTACTGTTTGACCAATTAAATTTAGCAATGAAAAAGCACTTTTCCCCCTCAACCAATTAGCCATGGTTTTATTAGTTGTTTTTGTTGATTCGTGTAATAATTTGTCATCAATTCATTATCGTTGCTGTTGTTCTCTCTTCTCTCGGCAATGTTTTTGTCTCTGTTCGTCCATTTGTTGTTCCATTTGTGCCAATTCCTCCGTCTGTTGTTCCCTTTTCATGCGCATGTTTTGCTCAAATTTGTGGCGTTCCTTCTCGAATTTGCGTCTCGTCTCCGCCATCCGTCGCTCCCATTCCTCCCGCTCTTCCTGGTACTGCTTGGTCTTCTGCTCCTCCCGCTGGTGATATTTGGCCTCTCGAGCACCTGCGCTCAAAATAACAAATTAATACCAAAATTTAGCTCTTTACGGGATTAATAAAATAAATCTGGTTGATAATTCGTGGATAATATATATTCGATTTTAACCGCGCTATTTGGCGTTTTCTTATATAAATATATTTTTTAATGTTAATTTGAAGCAACAAAAATAATTATTCTGTTTTTTTCTCCTTTGATGTGAAAGAAATCAATAGAATTGCGAGGTGAAACGAATGAATGAAAATGAATATTGAACAACAATTTTCCAATTTTCGTGAGTGTTGAACACTAATTATGAAGACTAATTACTGAGAATAGGATTTATATTTATGAAAACGATAATAAAATAATTAAACAAATATTTAAGAAACACCAAACCATTTTATCAATGTTGAAAAAAAAATATTATAAATAGCATATAAATTAAAATAAATTTTTGTTAGCATTTTGTCATAGTTTTCGAAAGTGCGAAAATATTTAACAAAAACTACTAAAATAAATACTGAAATTATGTAAATATTTTCTAACAATCCAATTGATATTTCGAGATTTAATTATTCTTAAGAGAGTTTTGATTTTTTACTGAGAATTCTTTCCATAACACTTCAAAGTGAGCAGGATAAAGAAATAGGCAAAAATTTTCAGGGTTAAAATTCTTTTAAAAAAAGAAAAAACATTTGCTTCTTTTCATGCATCTGGAAAGAGAACCAGAGTCTAAATGGTTTATAGCTCATATTACCTGCGAATTGGCATTTTTATTCAGAAGCATTCTCAAAAGACATTGGATCTAAAATTTATATCTGATAATAAAGCATTGATTATTTACATAAGTGTGCCCATGCTTATGTGGCCTGGGTCAACACCAGCAGAACTGTTGAATTAGCAACAATAAGATTGCATTTGTTTACAAAGAATACATTCGGTATTCTGTATGTCTTTAAAAAGAATGTCTTCCTTTTAAAATAGAATTTTGTTCAATTTGCAAATGAAATTTATTTGTTCGTTTTTATATGTGTAAATCTTAAAAAAGCACTATTTGTGAGGAATTGAAAATATGAGCACTCCCTAATTAGTACCTCCCCCTGAAATTTACCCCCACACCATTCTTAAAGTGGTTCAAATAAGGACGCTTTGTATAAATTTATTGTATTTTATGATGAGAATTTTGAAAAATCAGTGCTGAGTAAGGGTTCAATAACTACATCCGGACTATGTTTTAGGATTAAAGATCCTGTTTCCCGGACTCCTGTGTGATGTTTAAAAATTTGCCATAATCAGGGCTAAATCCCTGAAAATATTTTTAATTCCAAAAATTTTCTTCGTAATAGATTTTTTGAAGGATTGATAAACAATTCAATCAATTAAAAAAACTCGACAACGTGTTGTGTTGTTTGGCGTTTTGAAACGACTTAAAAAATTTTCAAAAAATAGAACTCCTTAAAATCGACCTAAAATTTAAAAAAAAACATCTCTAAGATTGGAAAATTCATCCGCCACATTTTTTTTCTTGACAAAATTTTTAATTTAAAAAAATGTCAATATTTGCTAAGAAAATTTTCTAAAGGAAATGTACCTCATTTGCAACAGCAACTAGTGAATAAAAATTATTTTTGCTTAATTTTTGGCTGAAAATTATGTCACTATTCGTCACTATTTCAGATTTTTTGGTATTTTTAGTCACACAATTTTAGTAAAATATTTCGAGCTTTTTCATCACTAAAAGTCGCATCCCTAGTTATCATTACCCGATGGTGTGCAACTGTTTTAGCAGTTTTTTCTAAACGAATTTTCTCTACAATTTTATTTTACAATTTATTTATGTTTGCCCGTATTTACCTCTTTTTCTTTTAATGTATTATTCAATTTTACAAAACATATTTTGCCCAATATTTTGCATAAAAAATTGTAAATAACAAGAAATATTAATATATGATACGTTTTTACATTATTGAATGCGTGGCATCATTTGTCGGTCTGATGTAAGCTAATCTAATGGCATTTTATAGCATACATATTTAAGTAAAAAAAACACTTAATTTTTAATAATTTTACAAAAAAAATATTTTTTAATAAAATCCATTAAGCAACAAACATAATGGCCATCCTTCTGAAGTTTGTTCTGTTCCTCTCAATAATGGCAATTTTCTGCGATTGTATGGACCCCGGCAAAAATGGGAAAAGCGAAAAAAAAGGTACAGAAATTAACTGAAGAAAAGGAATAAATTAAAAATAAAATAAAAGAAATTTAGCAAAATAATTTTTTTTCTTTTGAAATTTTAGACGTTGTAAAACAAAAAGTTGACGAAACGAAAATTGAGCGGAAGGAAGAGGAGGGGAAAGGTGAAAAAATAAATTTAAAAATAATTTAAAAAATAAATATTTAGGCGCCAGTGAAGAGAACAAAGGCAAAGGCACTGTGATGGCTGACCCCAAAAAGGAAGGTGAAAATATTGTTAATTAATTACTATAATTGTGTTTTAAATGAAGGCACAGCGACAGTGAAAATTCCGCACCGTTATGGAGCAGTGACGGGGATGAGTGGCCAAAATGCCAGTCCAAAAGCCTCTCAAATTGGGAGCCCTAAAAACAGTCCAAAGGGCACTCAAATTGGAAGCCCAAAATCCATTAGCAGTCCTAAATCAACACAAATTGGTAGCCCAAAAGGCATTCAAATTGGGAGCCCACGAAAGGAAAAGACCAAATTGTCTTCAGCTGTTGGCTCTTCTGATTTCAATGTTATCGGCGAATGTAAGAAGTCATAAATAAGCAATTTGAAGACAATTCAAAAAATTTAATTGATAATTTAGCAAAAGAAGCGAAAAAACCAAGCCAATTCAAACCGAGTCCGTCCAGAAGCCAAAATAAACGCGAACAGCAGCGACTGAATGTTACTATTGGAGAAGCGGGAAGAGGTAATTAATGAAATAATAATTATTAATTGTTTCTTTGTTATGGCCTAACGGCATATTTAGGAACGTTTATTTAAAAAAGTAAAAAAAAAAAACTCAAAGTTGGCCGCTAATGCCTATCTCAGACGCTATGTTTATTATGATTGATTAGGGCTGGTAATAAATGAAAATCCATTTTCTTTTCCCTGGACTATTGGAGGCATGAAACGAACAAAAAACATGTTTTGTCTTGGTTTGAATCTTCTAGACTTCCATTACAACGGCCCCCATCAGCAAAAATGGCCTTTTGACCCATAAAGACTAGAAAAGTTTCCGTTATTTTTAAGTAAAAGTTTCTCGAGAATATTGTTTAAATTTAAATTTTTCTTAAAAATGGAAATTTCTGTCAAAAATAAGCTAAAAAAGTGGAATATTTCATTTTCGGTCAGTTTTCACTAAATTTAATAAATTTATATTTATTTGTCTTTTTTTTCTTCTATAATTATTTTTTATACCGTAGTCATCTATTTTAGAGACTTAAATTTAATGGTTTTGAAGAAATTTGAAAAATTTTCAATTAAAAATTATGTCCATATTTTGCAATTTTATATCAATTTTTCGCGATTTTAGGCCCATTTTTATGGCCATATTTCGCAATTTCATATCAATATTTTTACTAGCCCTAATTATGATGGATTTTTATTAAAAAAAATTTTCATCATCGGAATTATTAAGTTCAATCATCAAAAAGAGTGTCGAGCAAAGACACCTTTAGTCCGTCAAGGAAGGAAAAGGAAGAGCAAATGCGACGTCTAACAGAGGGGGAAGAAAACGAAAGTGAAAAAAACAAATGAAATTTTAAATTTATTATCTTTTAGGCTTATTTGATGAAGAATTTGATGATTCGAACTAAGAAGATCAAGGAACACAAATCACTATGGCAAAAGACCTTTTTTAGTGATTTTTGCACTTTCCCATTTCTAATCCATCTGCATCAATTTGTTAACTTTAACCCACTCAGATGCTATTATAATAAAATTTAGGTTTAAAAATGGCAAAAATTAAGCCTGTCCCCAATTTCTAAAGTAAAAAATCCGTTAAATTTGTTACAATGTTATTTTTGGCCAGCGAAATAATGCATTTAAAGATGGATGCATTTTGAAATTAATCCCATTAGCCGATTTGTATAACCACGTACATTCGTCGAATGCTCTCAACTTTACGCAACAGATAAAAATGCACAGAAGAAAGAATCTATCACAAATCATTCTTTCGTGCCTCTTTTTTCCTCACTCTTTCAGTGCTTTCTGCTGATCATTTCCTCCAAGGTCAGTTTGTGTTGTAGCATGATCATTGTCTGTTGGATATTCCACCGTAGAATCTGGAAAATGGTTTGTCAAATTACTAGTTTCCATTCACCACGAGACCGAGAGCCGAAAAAGTTGGGATTGCGGGATTAGTCCCGGACAGGGTCCCAGTCCAATTTAACCCTAGTTTCTACCTGAATCTAGGCATTTTCTTAATTAATAAGGAAATTACATAATTTTTAATGCTGTTAAAAAAGATTGTCTGGTGTTGACAATGTGTGCAGGGTTGTTAGTAAAAATCATTTGAATCTCATTACTCATAAAACTTATGAAATCTCGGGAATAACAGGAAGCAAAGGGTTTTTGACACCTTAAATTTTTATTTTTTTTAAAGCGGAACCTTCGGGTTCGGCAATAAATGTCGGAATCGCTTCGCTTTCGGTTTCCACGTCAGTCGTATTACCTAAAAAACATCCCTTAATCTGAATCAAAATAGAAACCCAAAATATTAGTGGTTTAATTATCTGCTTCATAATCAAAATTAAAAGAATATTGGATATAAAAACAACTCTTTGTGGGTCGTCCATTTTTCAAAATCAATTCACATGAGAGGGTATTGCAAAGACCTGTTCAAATTATTAATCTTTTTTTCTTCGGTTTTTAACCTTTACATTATAAATTACGTATTGCCAAAAATGTTGTCTCTTTAGGTTTTTCGTTTTGTCGGAATTCTTATCCGTTGAGAAGGACCATACCGCAGCTATGGCCGACGCAATTTAGTAGACGGTTATGATGTGATAAAGAATCCGAACAAGAATAAACTGTTTAATCATCTTAGCAAATCTTTGCAATATCGTCTCAGGGTCGCGGTCGTTTCGGCGCCAAGCCAAAATTTTAGAAAAAATCAAACCAACGAGAAATTTTATTTTTTAATGGAAATTGGGTACTTGCCGTTTGGGGGCCCCCACATTCATTTAAATTAAAAAACTTCAACAAAATTCGCACACCATGCGAATTCATTCGATTATATTTCGGCCCAAGTTGTTTATTTTATGACTTCCGAATAGCTGAAGCGCTGTTTTTTTTAATATTCATCGCGCTTTTTGTTGAAGTTTTTAATTTAAATAAATGTGGGGCCCCCAAACGGAAAAGTACCGGAAATTGTGCATGGGGGCACCTTTACACTTTCGTAAATCATGGGTTTGAGGTGCGAGTTACTTCCTTTTCTTTTGGGGACCACCTGCAGTTTCATAGGAAATAACTTTTTTCTCAACTTTGTCGATGATACATTCAGAGTATCAATCGGAAGCTTGAAATACTTATAATTGGGTTATAAATTGTATGGAATTACGTATTTTTCTGTACCCATGCTATAAAGAAAGGAGCTAACAATGGCATTTCTACGTTAATTTTTGTGGTTTGGTGAAGCTTTTTTGTGCATATATTTATAAATGCATATTTTGGAGTGTTTCCAATCGTAGAAACATAAAATTTTGTTTGTATTTTGTAGCAAATTTTCGCCATATTCGTCTTCCACGCAAAAAACTTTCCAGCCCACTAGGGATTTTCTCGATTTAAAGCCATTTTAAGGTTTTCCAGATCTCCCTAAAGGGAGACGGAAAATGCGACACTGGAAAATGCGACACAGGCGGAAAATGCGACACCGAGAGAAAGTTTTTCATTTCAAGAAAATGCGACACTGGGAAAATACG
The DNA here is from genome assembly GCA_023374025.1 of Heterodera schachtii. NCBI lineage: Eukaryota > Metazoa > Nematoda > Chromadorea > Rhabditida > Heteroderidae > Heterodera > Heterodera schachtii. The sequence continues at coordinate 137,855 of SIJG01000016.1, forward strand.
ACACCAAACTTAGATTTTTAAAAAGATAAATTTAGCTTTTTTTTTTTTAAATTAAGAGTCTGAAAAAAGCATCATTACCAAAAAAGATTTGTTATGTGTGGATAAGTGTTTTTTTGTAAGATATTAAAGGGAAAATGGGCGCAGGTTCGAGTCCGTTCCACGGCAATGATTTAAAAAAAAAAATTATTTTTGAAGCAATTGTATGAACAAATCTTCGCACTAAAATTATACATGTTGGTCACTCAAAAGCTCTTGATGAGTAGAAACCCTTTCTACGCAAATGAAAATATTCAAAGACTGATAATTTTATTCTGGTGCTTCAAGATGCTTAACATTTGCTTTAAAAAAGTTTCTCGACATCGAGAGACTTCGAATCATACTAAGAATGTGCAATTGCTTCAAAAATATTTTTTTTTTTGCAATCATTGCCGTGGAACGGACTCGAACCTGCGCCCATTTTCCCTTTAATATCTTACAAAAGAATCATTGCCGTGGAACGGACTCGAACCTGCGCCCATTTTCCCTTTAATATCTTACAAAAAAACACTTATCCACACATAACAAATCTTTTTTGGTAATGATGCTCATTTTCCGGACTCTAAGTTAAAAAAATCTAAATTTATCTTTTTAAAAATCTAAGTTTGGTGTCGTATTTTCCCAGTGGTCGGGACGAGGCTGAGGGCCCTCCGGCAGAGGTGCCCGACCCCTCACGGGCTCCAAGTGAACGGACCAAGAACCGAACCCGATCTGGAAGATAGCCCTTGAAAAACTGAACAAAAAATTGTTCTTAACCGGGGCGGTCCAGTTCCGATCAGGCATTTTTTGTGCCCCGGAAGTGGTGCGATAGGCTTCCGGAAACTGACCAATCAATCACTGAGTTTTTTGTGGATCGCCCACACTGAGTTTTTTTTTGTGGATCGACTCAGCACGGTATTTTATCTTTATTGGGTGTAAAAATCTTTAGAACCCGGAATTTTGAAATGGCCGGGACCGGGACTTGGAAAATTGACCCGTACATGGCCCCGGGACCGGGACTCCCGGTCCCGGTGGTTTGTCCAAAAACCCGGGACCGTGACCGGGCTCCCCGCAAAATCCCGGCGGGGCCCCGGTCCCGTCCGGGCTCTAAAAATATTTTTACTTTTTTTTGAATTGTGCTATCCTTAACCGTCTGGGTCGTTTCATAACAAATGCAAATTTTACAGATTTTCGCGAAAAACTTGCATAAATTTTCTTAAACAAAACCAATTAAATTGACCAAAAATCCTCAAAAAATTGCCATAATTTTCTGAAAACTAGATGCAATTTTCAGAAAAATTTTCATGCTATTAGATCAGATCAATCCAAGAGCTAGCGTATTATACCAATATTATTTAATTTAGTTGTTTAAAATTTTTAACGAGTCTATAAAATTGGCAGTTTTTACAAACGACCATTCACGTGCTCAAATGTCGGGGGTTATCCTCAAATGTTGGGTAGCCATTTTTAGCACCTGCTGTTGATTTCGTTCGCAGGAAACGGTTTTCTCCAAGTTTTTGCTCTCTTGCTTCGTTACGTTCCTTTTGTAGTGCTTTTTTATCTAAAATAATAAAAAGGGACTTATTTTATCAATGTACATAAATAGTACAATAAGGTTTTACTAAGAATAAATTAAGAAAAATGTAAACAGATTTTAACTTTGTTGCAACTTTAATGTGGGATCAGAATTTATATAAAATATTCTGAAATATGCACAAAGTTTATATAGTAATTTACAGAATTTTGGATTTTTTTTTTTTTTTTTTTTGAAATTTTTGACATATTTTTTTAAATATTGAAAAATTGGATTTTTATAAAGAAGAGTAAGCGAAATGAAATTTAAATATAATTCTACTTATTTTTTTTTAGAAATTAATTCATTGATATTTTTTTTAATTATATTTCACGATTTTGTTAAATTCATCATATCACTTCGTTTTACAAGTCAAAGTAAATTCGAAAGTAAAGCACACTCAAAACAACGGAATAGTCAAAGTTTACAGAAAAAATATTTAAACAACTCAGGGAGGCACCCATAGGGTCACCGGACGAAATTTGCAAAGTTTTATTCCAACTTATTAATTAATTAATTATTTTATGTTTACTGTTACCGTTTCTCGGAGAGCCGTTGTTGGGTTTTCTCGGGCTATTAATTGCATTCAACTTGTTCTTTCTCGGGCTCGTTTTGTAAAATTCGGGGGTATCAAGTGCTTAAATTATTTTGCCTCACTTTCTTATTTTATCATTATTTTATTCAATTAATTGATTCTATTACCATTTTTGCATACATTAAAAATTTTTTTATTAACGAATCCTTTTTTTATCATTTTACATCAGTGCACATAAAAAAAATTTAATTTGCTATTGGTTCATTTTGGTTTTAAATCCGGGCTTGCATGAAATTGGATTTAGATTATGGAAATCTCTAACTTCGTAATTACGGAGGTTTTCCCAGTTACGTTTCCAAAAAGTCAATCCTTGACGCAAATTGTAATTTTCATTATTTTTGAAATTATCATATTTTCAAAAAAGTCATTCCTAAAATTCATTAATTCATTCCTAAAATTCTTTAGCGTGTGATTTTTTTTTTTTTTTGCAATTTTTGATTTTCTAAATCTACCGCCACCTTTCGGAGTGTGTGCTTTTTCTGCCGGGCTTCTCGCTGCACCTTTTCCCTTGGGCTTTCCTTAAAATTCATCGAATTTTAGTGCTGAAATCATCTTGTCTTACTTTATTATTTTTTCATAAATCACTTCTTCTATTACCAATTTTGCACTTTTTGTTAATGAAAGCATTTTTTATTCATATTTTAAACGGAAGAAAGCAAGTAACATAACCAAAATCAAAGCCAAAATACCAAAATATTTGAATTGTTTTAAGTATTTTTTTTAAATATAAAAGAACACCGAATTCAAATATTGGGGGACTGAAATTCTAAATTCCGAACTTTATTCGAAGTTTCAAATAGTTTGATGGTGATTATAATTTAAAAACAACTTAAAAATCCACAAATTTTTCGTGCAAATCTATTATGTAATTGGAAAAAATCTATTCATTTCTGTCGGCAACGCGGAACCTGAAATTCATTCAAAAACCCTAATGTGCCCAAAACCCAAAAATGATCAGTTTAGTCATAGCCAAAAAACATTTCTCGTTATTTTTTATTAGGTGATTTTAGCAGATTTTGGCCTGCTGGTCAAAAATGAAAAAATTTTTAGTTTAAAAAACCCTAAAAATTCAGCACTATGCTTGCGAGCTCTGATTTAAAGCTTGCTTAAATCCTAATTTCAAAAATAAATCCGAACCCATTTTTTCATTAAAAATAAATTTAATATAACTAAAATATTCAATTTAGCAGAATCTTTTATGAAAATAAAAAAAAAATATTAAAAAAAATAAAGATGTAAATAGCCACTAAGCCATCGCACAACCTTTGAACTTGAATTCAAATGATACATGGAATTTTGTCAAAATCTTGCCTAAAAACTATCTACGTTGATTTTCATAATAAATGTTAAATTGTATAAAAATTCGATATTTACTTAAAAATCAATATTATGGCTTTTTTAAGTTAATTTTGCCATAAAACTTTCCATGAACGTGATTTTTTAAGTTTTTGTGTGTATATTTTTGAAATCCTGGACGCAAATTGTAATTCATTAATCATTTTTAAAAATTTTGAGTCTGATATATTTTTTATTTTTTCAATTTTTTATTTTTAAAATTTACCGCCACTTTTCGGAGTGCCTTCTGTTACTGTCGGGCTATTCGCTGCACTGCTGCTGGGCTTTCCTTAAAATTCGTCGAATTTTAATGCTGAAATCATCTTGTATTACCTTATTTTTTATTTCATAAATCACTTCTTCTATTACTAATTTTTCTTTAGGCATTTTTAGAAAAATTTGTATGAAAAATTGAAGAAAATTGAAAAATAAACCCCTAAAAATCAACTTTCTTGCCATTTCTTACAGCATTTTTAAAAAATTTTTATTTACATAGAATACCGAAAATAACCAAACCGAATTCTTAATTCGTCATTGGAAAGTTCACTGCTAGAACTATAAAAATAATTTTATCAGAAAAAAAGACCAATTTTACCCTCGAACACCTTAAAATGTATTTGATTTGCGATTTGCGGGCGAAAATGATAAAGAATGAGATTTTTTGGAACTTTTATGCAAAAACACACTTGATTTTTCCAATTTTAACACATATTTTAGCACATATTTTGCATTTTTGGGGTTTTTAGCACATATTTTGGCTTTCTTGAACACTATTTTATTACATATTTCTAAATTTTCAGAGTTAATTTTTGGCATAAAACTTTCGATGAACCTCAAACTTTTTTTTCATTTTTTGGCCAAAAAGTCAACCATTGGGGGTGCATTTTTCGAGCCTATAAATCCTAACCTAAACATAACTTTTATATCCTTATTTCTATTTAGGTTCTTTTTTTCATTGCTTAATTGCTCACCTTTCTTTTCCGGGATTGGGATCGGATCTGAGCCTTAAGTAAATAAACATTATTAATTGTTAAATTCATTAGAATTAATAGATAATAGAATTATCAAATGAACGGGACGGGGGGCTTCACGATCAATTTACGAAAAAGAAATATTCGTTTTACTTTGCATGAAAATTTATTTTTTATTTGGATTTACTTTTCTTCGGGCTCTTTCCTTTTTTGCCGGGGGTGTTCATACAGTCGCAGAAAATCGCCATGATTGCGAGGAGCAGCACACACTTCAGCAGAATGGCCATGGCTGGTGTTGATTCCTTTGCTTCAAATGATGATTAAATTTATGCTTTTTTCTTGCCTTTCCTTTCTGATTAAATAAGGTCATTTTGCCACGTTGCCAAACGTGGCATTTTGCCTAATTCTTTTGGCTATGTGCGTATTTCTATTGTGTTATTTCTTTTCTTCTATATCCCTTCATTTATTTCTGTTTCCATTATATGCAAAATGCTATTACTTTTTTTCTCTGCCATACAATATTTCACTCTCAAATAAAAATTTGCAATTTTTTTTTGTCTCCACCCCACATTATGCATATTTTCATTGTTGGCTTTTCAAAATTGCCTCCCCCCCCACCTCCCTCAAATGCCATTGCCTGTTTTCTCGCCCTCCCCCCTCCCCACAATGCCATTGCCTGCCTTCCCTCTCTCACATCTTTCTAATGATAGCTGACGGACAACGGCCATATGACAACGTCATACAATACTAACTGTATGTATTGATTTACGAATCTTTTAAATTTTAGTGTGATAATAATAAAATAAATTGTAAAGTATGTATAGAAAAAAGAAAGTTTTATGACTTTCCCCTGAAAAATGGCTTAAATTGGCGTAACAAAAACATACGTTCAAAACTTTGAAGACATTTAATTTTTTTCTGCGAAGTAATAACATGGTACTAACAGCACCCAATTGACATGTACAGATATCCTGACATCCTACAATTATTTTTGATTTGAGGGCATCAGGGGTGTAGAACATTTGTGTTTTTAGGGCGTTGCATGGTTCGTATTTTGGCACGAAACACGAAATTTTAAGAACTGGTAAGAATGGGGAAGGTGTGGGGGTTGAGAGAAAATGTTTTTGAAATTACGAGAAAAGATTAAGTTTTTTCCCGGCCACGCCTGTCGGCACCGCCTACCCCAAAAAATTTTAAAAATTTTGTTAAAAATTGGCTCAAATTCGTAAAAATTGTTCATTTTTGGACAAAATATTAACAAATGGTACTCTAATTTTCAAAATTTTCCCAAGCGGCGCCTATCGGCTTTTGGAGAACTTTAAAAATAAAAACAAAATTTAAAAACAAACAGATTTCGGTTTTTTTTTAATTGATTAAATTTTGAAAATGATTCAAAACATTTAGAATTTTTCATTAAAAAAAATTCGTGTTTCGTATTTTTAGGGCGTTTTGTGTTGGTGTTTCGTATTTTAGTTTCGTATTTTTCGTATTTTATTTTTCGATTCGCAGCAACTCTGCTGGTGGGCATCAATGGATAGAAAGTGCATAAAATTTGGTACAAAATGGCTTTTGAAGGTTCGTCTACTATTCGTCTCCGCTGAGGAGGATAAGCTTGAAAATCTATTGTGCCAAAAATTATCAATTTTCCCTAGAATACTGTATTTTCAGGATAGTATTATGCACTTTGCACATGCCATTTTAAAATTACTGTAATGAATTTTTGTATTAATTTTGCAGTTAATTATCATCTAGGTCCCATTTTATCATAATTTTGGACATTTATATATGATTATAATCAAAATTGCTCTTAAGGGTCACAAAATTGTGCCGAATATTTTTGCCAAATCGTTGCGCACTGATGAGCGCAAATCTTTGCTGAGCAACAGCATCAGAATGGGCTGTTGGACGTGAAAAATTGTGCCGAGAAGTTGCCAAAGGATGGCCAAAATCTGGAAATTTAGTAAATTTATTGATCTGCCAATTTTTTTTTCACCTGAACGGTGTCTTCGCTGAGCTCAAAAATTCGGGACGATTGGTAAAGCGCGTGGGACAAATAATAGGGCACTTGGCTGAGCAAGCACATGGAGAAGAGCCGAGTGCGTTCCTGCATCAAATTGACAAATTTGGCACGCTCCTCTCCGTTCGATTGGCTCCCGCGCGGCATCACAGTCGCAACTTGGACTAAATAAAATTAATAAAATGAATAATTAAATACAATAAATATTTTCAGATTTCTTGGGTCGGGAACGAGAAGTGACCCCTCTCGAAGACCCAAGAAAACTGGAAAAATTTCTTAACCGATAATTGACAAGACGATTCTTGCACATTAATTAGCTAATTACATAATTAGCTAATAATTACGCAACTGAAACCACGCAATAATAAAAAGAAAAATACTTATGCTTGTGGAGGGATTCTTCTTGTGATCGTGCACCATTTTGATCACTGTTATGGCATAGAGGAAAAAGGGAGTGCAAATGGAAGCCAATTCAGCGATTTGAACCGCGTCAGTAAAGCGTCGCGTCCGGCAATGTTGCGGTGATATACTGGAAAAAAAATAATTAAAATTTTTATGTAATTAATTGATTAAGCTAAAAACAGATCATTGGTCATACTTTCGAGATGGATGTCATCGGTTCGAAATAGCCCAACTGAATCAGACAATGGAAGGGGCGCCGCTCCGGAAACCAATTCATGTAAATTGAATAAACAACTGACACGAGACATGTGCACACAACGCAAGTTTTCATGTTCCTTAACAAATGGCGGCATAAATTTAAAATTAAATTATTTAAAACTTGGAAAATGCAAAGTGAAAACCGATTTTTTTCGTTTTTATTTTCATAATATTCAATGCATTGTTCATTATTTTCTCGAAATTTTCATTTTTAGTCATTATTTTTGTAAATATTTAAACTTTTTAATATTTATTTAAATGTTTTGGCATTTTAAAATTCTCTCCCGAATTATGAGTTTCATCAGATATACGCTGAAAATGCCGTTAATTAAATATTTATAGATTAATTAAATTCAAATTTCTCTAAAAAGCCCAAAGGTTTCCCTCGAAGGCAAAAAATGTCCACTTGGCAACACCAAATACAATTTTTTCTCATTAGCTAAATCGACAAACTTTTCTGTGCAAATTTTGCTGTAAAGGCGTGGGAAAAGGAAAGCGGTGCACCGATTGAATGCCAATTCGATGTAAAAAGTGTCAATGCAAAAATTGACGAAACGGAACAGATAGGCACCAAATGGGTATTTTGCCTGTACGCGAGTGCCAACGAGAAACTCCAAGGAAAGCCAAACATATTCGAGCAGCCAAATAAGGTCGAAGAGATTCTAAAGCCAAAAACATTAACCGACATATGGAAATGGTATTGCATTTTTATGCCATGGGTATTAAATTTCAAAAAATTTAAATGTAGAAAATTGAAAAGATTTCAATTAGTTGTAATTTGAATAGAGCGGCACCGCTATTCTTCATTAGAGCAGATGCCGTTACTGCGATGACCTATGCCGATACCGTATACAACTTTACGACCGGTATCGATATCAACCAGATGGTTAGTCTCAGTACCGCCGGTACTGTAAGAAAGAATCGATACGGTACTTTTTTCAAAAAACCGGTACCCTGTCCCGATACCGTTCTAGTTTGTAAATAAAAGTTTTGAAACGCAAAAATTATGCGCACAATGTAAAGGAGCAGCAGAAAGGCGGAGCGATGTTTGGAGAGGCGCCAATTGGCGGGCAACACAACCAATTGGGACACAATGCCAAGCGCGTAAATGATGAACAAAGTGATGGCGGACGAGGTCAGCGTCAGGTCACGCCGCGTTGGGTCGTCACAAAATTGGACAAAATATTGGTAAGCAGCTGAGACATTTGTGGAAAAATTCGGAAAGGAATTGTTGAAGGACGACGGAATGGCTGAGGAAGAAGCCATCATTATTTTCTTTCTGTAAAAAGCATTTTTTACGGTTACAGTATGCAATAATAGAAAAAATGTAATAAAAATTGGAAAATTCCATTGGAAAATTCTAACTTTTAATTATAATGGCATTTTGTGCGGAGCTTTAAAATGGAGGGCCGGCATAAGAAGCAAATTATAACTTCTCAACTCGCCTTTAAAGAGAGAGTTCCCGCCTCTGATGTGCCGTTGTACCCAAATTGTGTTCTCCATTAATTGTATGCCTTTGACTAATTGCCATTTAATGTGAAATTTTTTTTATCTCAATGGGCACGGCAAAAAATTTTGTGCGTGTGTGAAATTAAGATGTACATTTCAGTGAATTAATTATAGCTGTTTTGTATTAACAGAAATTCTAAAAAAGTAAAAATGTGGCACGGTTGAATTCAGCCAAAAGATCCGAATGGCATTTTTAAAAATGCCATTAAATGCACGGAAGAATACTATTTTAAGAAAAGAATGAAAAGAGTTTCCTTAATTTATATTGAAAAGAAAAATTACCATTCGAAAAAGGTTTGCGTGTCACCTGTTGGATTTAATACATAAGCTACTTTTTTCGGATTTTATGTGCCCAAAAAACAAATCCAAATCTGAAATTTATATTTGGCCATGAAATTCAAGGCAAAAAATGGCATTCCAGACATTTTAGAGTTGAAACAGAGATCCCTTGCATCACTACCTCTGATTAGAGTATGTTTTGGAACACAACATGAAATTTTGGCACCAGAAATTTGGGCACCAATGTTATTAATTTGAAAATTGAATAATTTAAAAAATAATAATAAATTGCGCTATGATTTGATCATTAAATACTTAGGGTTCGATGCATACCAGTTTATATTTGGGTTTAGACTACTTAGCTTATATGGACCCGAAAATATCAAGCCGGTAGTCTTCAACAGATTGAGCCTTCTACAAATAATACAGATATATGACATTAATATACAAAGAATTGTAATGAGTCGAACCAAATAAACATGGTTAATTAACTGGGCAATTTGTTAAAGACTTTACAGCTCGAATTTGATTATAATTTACAACTATGCTTTTAAATTAGACGGCTTATTATTTAGATAATAAAATATTTTTATTTCCTTAATTTGATGGCCACATTTTTTGGTGCCAAATTTTATAGTGCCCAAACTTTCCGGTGCCAAATTTCCCCTTGCGTTTTAGAATAGTAATTTTCCTCTGATAATAGGAAGCATGCAAATGTGAATTGTATATCCAAAAATGAATAAATTGTTTTGAGTAATCGTGGGAGTTTAGCTAAATTAAGAAGCATATTTTCGTTGCGTCTTTAATTTTAAATTCAGTAGGTGTTGGTGCCCAAACTCTTGAAGGCAACTTAAAACAAATGGAGAAAAATATAAAAGTATTTTTTAATATTCTTCTGTCCAAAATTAAATAAAATCGAATTTTTTAAAATTTTCGAACATAAAAATCTTCATTGCGTCTATTATGAATTTGCTCAAAAGCAACCAAACTTTAAAACTACAATTCACCTTTCTATGATTCATATCATCCGAGGATAAATACTACAGGCAAAAATAAAGGTTGACAGTATTAAAGCCCTTTTCTCATTTATATTCTAATTCTTCTATTAAATCTAAGGAGACAAATTTATTGTTCGAAAACTTTCAAAAATTCGCTTTTATTCAAGAAAAGGCTGGAAAATATTAAAAATATAATTAATATTTTTCTCCAGAATGATTCCGGGCTTTGTTATTGAAAATTTTTAGGATGTTTGCAGATTTTCAGCACCATCACCTAATGAATTTAAAAAATTAATTAAACACTCTAAAATTTGATTCTGATTTAGTCTAAACCCCCAAGAGTACCAAAAAGGTTATTCGTTTTTAGAATTTATCAGCTAAATTTTCAGAAATCTAATTAAAATTGAATTGTTTTTCTGCCCGGGTATTTTTGAATATTCCATTCTGATTACGTGTGCTTTATTTTGTACGAATCTGCCATCAAATGCAGTTTCGTTCTGAGTAAATTATGGAATATTAATTAAAAAGCCACCAAAAAATGAAAGATGAGTCATCCGTTTTCATTAATTTATTATTCGATCACAATTTCTGTTTTCTGCTTCCAATTGACGCCGAATCATCACCATTATCCACAACCACAGCAGTTGATGAAAATTTATTCCATCAATTAGTCCATCATTTATTTCATTTCATTCTTTTTGTTGTAAACGGACAAAAATCAAATGGGATTTTTGGTTTTATTTTTTAAATGCTCTTGTTTGAATTGTCTGTTTTTTCCCTATCCCAACCACAGTATTCTCTGCATCATAATGTGCCGACCACTGCTCTTCCTAATTACCGTATTTCAATTTTATTCAATTTCTTTTTACAGAAGAAAATTTTTCACTGATCGGTGCCATTTTCGTTGGTCAGCTGATCTTTATCTTCTTGGCCTCATCCGACAAAGGTACGTCCCAGTCGCTCTCTCTGAATCAATTAACAATGCCATTTTAAATTAGCTGTGTAATTTGAAACCGAAACTTTCCACGGCACTATCAGTTAATTTGTTGTATGTTTGTACTTTTTTCTTATTGTTAGCTGCCTTAAACTTCGGCATGTTCTTGCGTCCGCTGATCATTATTTTGATTGCTGTCTCAGTTAATGGAGGGTAATTTCGTTAAAATTTTACTAAATAATAATAAAAAATTAATTAACGGCGGTCGAATTTACTGAAAACAATTTTATTAAAATTTCAGACTGAAAATTGGGACAAATGTGAACCGTTTGAAAATGGCACTGCAATTAGACTGGAAAAAGGCTGTAAAAAGTGTGTACCAATTTTTAATTTTGCATTTTAATTTAAAAAAAAATTAATTTAATAATAGTTATTTGATCTGTTATCCGAGCAAATTGGCCAAAAATTTTGGAAATTGGAAGTCAATGGACGTATGAGAGTTGCAAAGGTGGACTTGCAGGAATTGAGTAAAAAATGTGCCGAAAATGATGGGCCTAATCAGAGCGTCGGATGGCACAGCTTAATGATAGTCAAGAAAAGTGACGGGCAGTTTACATTCCAATCATCCCTCAGGCGAGTGTTTTTGGGCTAATTACATATTTTATTGAAATTTAGCGTCAATTTGTCTGGCAAATTGGACAAAGATTTCTTCAGCGATGCCGACTTTTTGGAGCTCAATTTCACGAAAGGTCTAATCGCATCACTAATATTTTTATATTTTTAATTGGGTACAGTAAAAGGTATATGTGGTAATGTAGATTTTTCAAATTTCAGTCAGACATTTTTACAACTAAAGTTACCATTATGAATAAAAAGTTAAATGTTTTAAATGTTTCACTTTTTATAAATCTATCAAAATAATAAGGACGGAGAAGAAGAATACAGTACCCTTATACCGTCACAGTATCCCTCTTTTAGAAAATACAGTATTTCTGAGGCTTTTTCTCTTCCCTTTTCAGCTCTGATACAGCAAAATGGGTCACTTTCTGCAGCTGAATTTGAACAGGCACTTCCGCTTGGCTCATTTATGAAAGATTTTGACGGAATGGCGTTGCGAATTGTGGCACTGGAACTTACCAAGGGCATTGGACAAATGCACGGAACGAAAATGTGCAAAACAATGGTGGGTGCTGTAATGATGGTATACTTACGACTTACGACAATCGAATTAGTTGATGGGTGGGTACTGTAGTCCAAATGGTGGCTTCGATTTCCTGTAATAAGTTAGCTTTTCTCCGTCCCTGCTAATGTCAGCCTTTTCGATATGCAGGTGGCCGCCCTGAAAATTTCTCTTAATAAAGTTTTTTAATTTTCTTTAGCCTGTGCCGAAAGCGTCAAACATTGACCATTTGGGCACAAACTGTACACAAATTGTATTTGCCGACCGTATGCCACAGTTTTGGCTGAATGTGTCCGTTTCTCCCTATTTTATTGCGTGCGAACAATTTAAGGCGCCATTTGATCCCTCGACCATGTTCAATCAGTCTCGGACCAGCAGTGATTTGTTTGATGCATGTCAAAAGGTGCCAACAACACCGAACTGCGACAAGTTGGCCAATTTTTTTTTAAATATTTGTATAAATGATTTTATTAAATTAAAAATAATAATAATTTTGAAGACATGAACTGATCGTCTGCTATAAAAGGAAAAGCCAAGCGGCGGTGGTCAACAAAGAAATTGCCAAAGTTTGCCAAGAACATCTCCAAAACGCGCGCCAAAAGGCGCACGGATTTCGCATCCGTTTGTGTACGCACCGCGAAGCGGAAAAGCAACGGATCATTTTGGAGTCCATGCTGGACTTTTCATTCGCTGATCAAAAGTACTTAACTAACAAATAGAATCAATCACAAAAAGTGATTGGAAAATTCGCCACTACAATGGAATCATTAGGCTAATATTAATTATTATTTTTTTAATATATCAATTTTTTTTCTATTTTTTGCAAATATTTTAATTTTTAAAAGTGATCAAACCACATCAATTAAGGACAGGGCTAATGAAATTAGACTAATTAAATTAAATGACAAATTAGGTATTTGCTGCTTGGCATTATATAATTAAATAAATATAAAATTGAATTGAATTATGTGTTAAGCTACGAATCCAACAAAAGCTTCGCATACAAAGTGAATGACATGGAAGAGGCAATGAAAATAAGGGAATTTTTTTTTCATCAAATTTGGCAATGATAAGCAGCCAAGTGCTGCGCTTCGTGATGGCAGAGAAATTTCGGCACAATTGGTGATTTATTAAGATTTACTTTTGATGCAAATGACCCAGGCGCGCCGATTTTTTGTCTATATTTTTTGGCATTTTTAATGTTTATTTTAGGGATTTTCGCAAAATTGCATAAGAAAAAAGAAAAAAAAAACAAGCATCCCCTAAGAATTTAATTGACCAAAAATTTCAGAAAAATCCCTCAAAAGATTTTTATTTCTTGAATATTTTTGACTTTAAATTAGGGTTGCAACCCCGACCCCGACCCCGAACCCCGACGCTTCCAACCCCGACAACCCCGATCCTTAACCCCGACTCGGGGTCGGGGTTAAATATACACCCCCCTAAGAATGGCATTTTTGTTGGGGAAAAGGCAAAACATTTATACAAAATTTGAATTTTTTTAACCATCTTGACAAATTTTTATGAAATAAAGTAAATTTGTTTCCTTTATTTATCTGTATTGTGATGTAGTGGTTAGTGCTTTAACACTAACACTACCTTTGTCATGAGTTCGGACCCGGTTGATTTTTTCCTTTTTAATTTATTTTTATATGATTAATAGGATTTTTTAAACCAAAAATACCCATTAAAATTAATCATCCTTGGCATAATTTATAGACGTATTGAACCCAATTTTCCTTTCTTTGAATAAAAAATTCAATTTTTTGATTAAATCATGAAAATTTAATATATTTCAAAATAATTTTGACAAAAAACCAAGAAAAAAAATAAAAATTTATCAGAAATTCATAAATTTTTTGGTGAAAATCTGTTACAAAATAGACCTTAGATTTCAAAATTCGTCAGGCGCGACCTATCGGCATCGCCGGCCCCTCAAAAACCCATTTCTTAAAAAAATTTGGCTCAAAATCGAAAAAAATTATCATTTTTTGGACAAAATCTGTTAACAGACCAATCCAAATTTTCAAAATTTTTTCCGGCGGCGCCTATCGGCACCGCCGGACCCCTTTCTCCCAAAAGTCTTTAGAAAAAGAGCGCCGCGAAAAAAAAAGATGATCTGAAAAACAAAAAAAGATAAGGTGATCAGAAATTTTCGAGCATTTTTTTGTTGATAAAATTCCTTTATTTTTATTTGGGGGCCAAGCGCCGGAGGAAAAATTTGAATTTTGACTATTTTTACAGATTTTAACTGAAAATTGGCTATTTTAAAAATGCCTTATGCGTTTTTAATTAATTCTATACAAAAATATTTATGATAAAAAAAATAATAAAAAAGCACATAAAATTATTATTATGAATAATAAATATTTTAAGCAAAAATTTTATAAAGTTTTTTGATTATATGGCATAAGGCAAAAATTAAAAAACCCCGACCCCGACCCCGAACCCCGAACGATTTGGCAACCCCGACCCCGAACCCCGACGCTTCCAACCCCGACAACCCCGAACCCCGAATTTTCAAACCCCGACATCGGGGTTGCAACCCTACTTTAAATTATTTAGCTTTTTAATCTGTTTTACTACCTACCTTTAATTTAGCATTTTACGCCTATTTGAGGGTTTTTGAGCCTTTTTAAAGCGTTTATTTACGTTTAATTATCTTTTTGAATAATTAATTAAAGACCAAAACTAATTAATAAATTAATTCAGTTAAAGGGCAAAAGAATTGGCACAATTAATTAGCTTTTTGGATTAATTAATTCATTAATCAATTAATTCAATTAAAGAGCAAAACAATTGGCACATTAATATCTTTTTGAATTAATTAATTCAATTAAAGAGCAAAACAATTGGCACAATTAATTAGCTTTTTGAATTAATTACTTCATTAATCAATTAATTCAATTAAAGAGCAAAACAATTTGCACAATTAATTAGCTTTGGATTTAATTAATTCATTAATCAATTAATTCAATTAAAGATCAAAACATTTGGCACAATTAATTATATTTTTGAATTAATTAATTCAATTAAAGTTCAAAACAATTGGCATAATTAATTATTTGAATTAATTAATTCATTAATCAATTAATTCAATTAAAGAGCAAAACGATTGGCACAATTAATTATCTTTTTGAATTAATTAATTCATTAATCAATTAGTTCAATTAAAGAGCAAAGCAATTAGCACAATGAATTATCTTTTTGAATTAATTATTTCATTATCAATTAATTCAATTAAAGAGCAAAACAATTGGCACATTAATATCTTTTTGAATTAATTAATTCAATTAAAGAACAAAGCAATTGGCACAATTAATTATCTTTTTGAATTAATTATTTCATTATCAATTAATTCAATTAAAGAGCAAAACGATTGGCACAATTAATTATCTTTTTGAATTAATTAATTCATTAATCAATTAGTTCAATTAAAGAGCAAAGCAATTAGCACAATGAATTATCTTTTTGAATTAATTATTTCATTATCAATTAATTCAATTAAAGAGCAAAACAATTGGCACATTAATATCTTTTTGAATTAATTAATTCAATTAAAGAGCAAAACAATTGGCACAATTAATTAGCTTTTTGAATTAATTAATTCATTAATCAATTAATTCAATTAAAGAGCAAAACAATTGGCACAATTAATTAGCTTTGGATTTAATTAATTCATTAATCAATTAATTCAATTAAAGAGCAAAACATTTGGCACAATTAATTATCTTTTTGAATTAATTATTTCATTATCAATAATTCAATTAAAGAGCAAAACGATTGGCACAATTAATTATCTTTTTGAATTAATTAATTCATTAATCAATTAATTCAATTAAAGAGCAAAACGATTGGCACGATTAATTATCTTTTTGAATTAATTAATTCATTAATCAAATAATCCAATTAAAGAGCAAAACAATTGGCACATTAATATCTTTTTGAATTAATTAATTCAATTAAAGAGCAAAACAATTGGCACATTAATATCTTTTTGAATTAATTAATTCAATTAAAGAGCAAAACAATTGGCACAATTAATTAGCTTTTTGAATTAATTAATTCATTAATCAATTAATTCAATTAAAGAGCAAAACAATTGGCACAATAATTAGCTTTGGATTTAATTAATTAATTCAATTAAAGAGCAAAACGATTGGCACAATTAATTATCTTTTTGAATTAATTAATTCATTATCAATTAATTCAATTAAAGAGCAAAACAATTGGCACATTAATATCTTTTTGAATTAATTAATTCAATCAAAGAGCAAAACGATTGGCACGATTAATTATCTTTTTGAATTAATTAATTCATTAATCAAATAATCCAATTAAAGAGCAAAACAATTGGCACAATTTTGCCTTCAATTGTCTCTGAACTAGCATCATCAAACTATGATGGAGGACAACACCGGACAAAACTGCTTCATTTTGTCCCGCCAGCTGCTGAAGAATTGCGCATTTTCTTCCAAATCCCATCGCCCATCTTTTCGCGAAGGATCACTCACAAAACGAATTTGCTGCCTTATAAAAACGATCCAAATAAGGTGAATTGATGAAAAAATAAAGAAACAAACAATTTTGTAAAATAAAAATAATACCATTCCAATAAATCCGGGTCCAAAGTCCATTTGCCTGGCTCTAAGCAAAGAAAAGCCTTGGTTTTTCTGGGCCTGGACTTTGGTCCAAAAAATCTTGTCCATGTTTTACACAAAATACCACACCCCCCCCCCCCCCCCCCCGCCCCCTTCGTTCATTGTAAGGAGGGCCGGTGTAAAAGAGTTGGGTGACCGTAACGAAGGGATGAAAGAGGAAATTTTAGATTTTGAACAGTTTCTTAACTAAACTCATTAATTATTCCAAATTTTTTTCTCGTCGGCGCCTAACGGCACCGCCGACCCTAAAAACCATTATTTTTCCTTAAAAAATTAGCTCAAAATCGGAAATTTAGTAATTTTTGGACAAAATCTGTTAACAAATCGTATTAAAAATTACAAAAAAATTTTTCCGGCGGCGCCTATCGGCACCGCCTGACCCCCCCCCCCCCCCCCCCCCCCCTCCCCCATGTTGCCCAATTTTTTTTTTGAAAAAAGCATGCCGCAAAAAAAGGTGGTTGAATAGGTTGCCGTCGGAGAAAATTCCCCCCCCCCCCCCCCCCCCCCCCCCTCCTCCTCCTTTGTCTCAATCGTCGTATTGCCCTTGGCCTGAGACACCCCTTGTATATGCATGTGCGGGACCAGACTCCCGCCGGTAAAATTCCGTCGGGGCCCCGGTCCCGCCAGGCCTTATTTTTTCAATGCAATATCGAACCCTAAAGTTTCTTACTAGGAAATTCCTTACTTTTTTGCATTTCTATAGACCGTTCTGAAGAGATGCGATTTGTTAGGCGATGACTGTGAGCCGACCCGACAAATTTTGCTGCAAATTGATGAATTGATGCAGTGTTGTACGCCATCCCATCCGTGGCGCCTATGCCTTTGTTATGTGCTGCCGATCAGTGTGGATAAAGTACTCAAATTTGAAATTTTATAGCAATTAGAGGGATGTATACACAATAATTTGGTCAATTTTTCAGAGTGAATTCGCCGCATCGCCCGGAGAAATGTGTCCGGAGTACGCGCCGAACACAACGCCAAGCAGCAGCAGCAGCCGATGGGGCAAAAAGGTTGACCCGCTGGAGCGGGGCGAACTTTTTTACACCAGAAAAACGGCGCAAGAATTATACGACCATTTCATGAAGAGTAATTATTAAAAAACTAAAAATGTCGGGCCCGATTTTTTCAAAATTCCGAGGGATATAAATGTTTTATTTGATTTTTAGAGCGGAATAAGTGTATAAAAAAAGAAATATAAACCCATATAAATCCGGATCCAATTGTATATTTTATTCCCAATTTTAACAATAATTATGTGTTAATTGATTAAGGCTGCGCCAAATGTGTACGGTCAACGCCAGCAGAAAAGTTAACAAAAAAGCGAAGGAAAAGACAGACTGATGAACATTTGAACAAATGATTAGAATATTGTAAGGATTGAGCCAGCGGACGGTTAAAACGCTTTAAACCGGAGGCATAAAGATTGGAATTCCAAAGCGAACCAACAAATTAAATTGATCAGACTTCAAAAGCTAAATATTAAAATATGCTATAAATCATTTAAAAATTTTTGTCATATTTCATCAAAAATATTTTAATATTTTGCATTTTTCATCTTATGAACAATCTTTTTTGATCGCCCAAACTCTCTTTTCCATTTGTAAATTTTTTCTTTACCAACACCCAAATGACTAAAATAAATTTCAACAATAAATTTATCTTTGATTTAAATATTTTTTTGTTACAGAAAAAGAATCAACGGGAAAAGCGCAATAATTGTGATGAAAACAGTGAGGGGTGGATGTTTTTTAATTAGTGCCCAATTTTCCTATTTCTCCGCCCCCTCCCCAATTTTTGCCCATTTTCACATTTTCTCCCACACATATGTATATATTGCGCTGCTGTTGCTGTGCTCCGTCCGCCGTTCAAAATTTTCACCATCGCATTTTTTTCTCGCGACAAATTCGTCCAATGCAACCGAATTAAAAATTTATCATTTCATAATTTTTTATAATTTTATTATATTTTAAATGGGCAAATGAGTACGTGCTGATTAGTAGCAAAAAAAGAAATTAATAAAAGAAAAATGAAATTCATTAAACTCAAAAATTGAAGAGAGCCAAAAAAGGGGGAGAATGGGAAGAAATTACCAGCTTTGTAACAAAAATTGGACGGCTTTTTTTTGGCGGTAATGTGACAATGATTTGATTAATAATTAATTAATTACGATGGGAATCTTTTAAATAATTAAAGAAATGTGAACCTATATATTACATTAGAGAAGTGAAATTAATAATAAAAATATTTTCTAAGAAAAACCTAGCATTCGCAATTTTTTCCGTTGGGTTTTACGGAATTTTTGAAAAATGATCAGGATTCGGGAGATCATAAAAACTGGGAATTTTTGCTCCACGGTAGCACGACCAAAATTTTCCGGGTTTGGTGCCGAACTAAGGCATTTGTTTTTTCATTTTTTAATTCCTAATATTTATGACGCAACAATAGGCAGTTGGGCATTCTGATTGTTCTTTTGGAGATTATTCATTGGGATTTGCTGTGGTGCAACGGCATTTGGTCTCCTGCATATCGTATGCCGGACGAAATTTAGCACGGCGTTACGGTAGTCACCGACACAGAGAATTGAGACCAGCGGATTCAGTACGGGCAACCAATGCAAAGGAATGCTGGTGCACATTTGAATAAACAAAAAGCTTGGGGACAATTCGAATTCAAAAATCAACAATTGAGCGGTGAGTGTAATATAGATTATATTCATAGCCAACGGTATCAATGCCTAAATTTATAGGTTTAAGGTAATAAAAATTATCTTTTAATTTACTTGGATAATCAAAGTGATTGTTATTTGTCGGTTAATTTGGTGTCTTCTTGTTGAACTTTGGTCCAAATTTTTATGAACAAATTTGGCCATTTTATAGCCACAAATCACAATTGTCGCATAGCAAATGATGTTTTCAATAAAAAGAGCACCAATTGAAATTTGCACGGGAAAATAATCCTAAAAATTTAATTAAAAAATATTAAAATATAATATGAATTCAGCTAACATTTCTTTCACAATAGGTCACAAAGCTGCTGAGATTGACACCCAAAAGTTGTTGAATTTGAAGTATTTCACCGGCATTAAGCAATGAAAGATTTATATGGTCAATTGCAACAATATAATCATATGTCCAAGTCAATACAGTGATAGAAAACGCAAATGAAAGCATTGTAACATATTTTTTAACTGAGATTTGTAAGTTCCTAAATTCAATAAAAATTGAAATTAAAGTGATATTTTTTATGGTTAATATAAAGACAAAATATTGACAATTATAAAAAACAAAACAAATGGCATTAATTAATAATAAATAACTTTTGCCAATAGAATATATTTTTACCTGTTTAACACCAAAAAACGATAAATGAATTGAACACACAATCCAAATAATGAAAAGAATTGCATGATTAGCCAACTGTTGATCAGCAAAGTGCCAAACTGAGAGGAAATTGACAAATAATCGAACAATGGCGAAACGGAAAGAACCAATACCCAACGGTTGGTTGAAACCGAAACCTGAAAAAATAAAAATAATCTAAAATAATCTAAAAGCATATGTATATTTATTAGCAGGTTTGGAAAATGTTCGGCTTTAGCCTCGTCCCACTATGTTGTTTTTGATAGGCCGATGAGGCTAAATTTGCAAAATTAAGCTTTTGTGGTTTTTTGGGAAAAAATCTTTAAAATTATAATTATTTACTAAAAATCATGTTCATAATTGCAGTAAAATTTCAAAAATTTCCCCAGCGGTGCTTAAATTACACCGCCGGCTCTTTCTTTTAAAAAAAATTAATGGTGGAAACAATGGAGACGACCAGATAAAAGTAAGTCATCTACGATTTTTAGTGCTAAAATTTTAAAATTTTCATTTATGAGCCCTGTTATTAGTGAATAAAAGTCACAATCACTCAACAAATAAAAAGTCACGAAAAATAGAAAAAAATCAGCAACATTTGCGATAGAGGGCTAAAAGGAAATTACAATTACACAACTGAGAAAGTAATGAAAATATCTCCAAGAATATTAAAGGAAATCGCCGCGAGGGGAAAAAAACAGAAGTTTTAATTCTTTACAGCAAAAAAGGTGAACTCGGGTTTTATTTTTTAATGGAAAAATACAAATTAATAAATATCCCACTGATGATAATTGAAATTTGACGTGATTAAAAGAAAGCAATGAGCACAGTTACTTGAAAAAGACCAAGTATTGGTATGGACTTACGCGCTAAATAATCCTAAAACCCGTAGTCCCTAAAACCATGTTGGTCACAAATACAGGTTATGGGCACTACGGGTCCGCAAAAACCCGATTACGAGTTTTGGCAATCTTTGATCCCTTCTTTGTACTCATTTGCCTTAGCCCAAGTACTTAGTACCCACATTTTGCGACAGAAAGGAAAGAACTGATAAAACAATGTCCACAAGCGCAGTTTGGAGCAAAATTCGCTTGTACACTTTCATTTCCTTTGGCGATCGCTTCACCACCAACAAAATTAAAATTGCATTTAAACACAATGCCAGAAACAGGCTGAATGATGCATTAAGACGATGAATTTGAATTAGCATCATCGGAATTGAGATTTTTTGGATGCTTAAAGTCAATATTTGAATTCTAAAATGAAGGTTTAATTAGGTGTTAAGATACGCCACTTGTAATTTCTTCGCTAAGTGCACAAAGTGTAAGAAAATGGAAAAAACTCATAACTTTGGTTGATAATTTTCAATTCTTAATAAAATTCGGCAGTCAAATTATTAAAAAAATCAGAGAAATAAGGGCAATTAAATCTCTGTATTATGAAACTGTGTTAAAGACAGATTTTCTTTTCATTTGATTTTCTGAGTTTAAATCAAAAATTCGGACCCAATTATTTGTATGAGAAGCCCTTAATTTGTAGTTTTCCTTTGACAAATTGGCAAATTTTCCGTTACTTTTCTTGTTCGTATAATTTATTATTTGGCTACAGTAAACTTAATTTCAGCTTTTTGACAGATGACACCTGAGACATTAATTAACGCTTAGACAGTGCTGAATAGCTGGTATTAAATTAACTTTTAAAATCCCCGCCAAGTATTAATTTCTAACAGAAAGACAAAAGATAACGGAAAATGTGCCAATTTGTCAGTGAAAATCAAATTAAGGGCTTACTTACAAATAATTGGGTACAAATTATTTTTTATTTCAACTCAGAAACAGATGAAAAAAAAGGTGCGAATTTTCTCTTTATGCGTTTGTTGAGTTTTAAGCAGCATTTGCTAAATTTTGAAAATGGTATTTGAAATAAATAAATTTTTAGAAAAAACTGAAACCAAATGACTAAATTAAATTTCAACCCGATTCGTGACTTTTTAATTTGGCTTGCTAACATTTGTGAAAAAATAACTAGCTATTATTAGACTTGATCTTTTCTAATAGCAAAAACTTAAAATTGAATTTAAAAAAAAATAAATTTGGGAAGATTTATATACAAATAAAATTTCAATGCCATTTTTTTTATTTGAATGTTTTTCTAAATTTAGCAAAAATAATTTTTATGGTGAATATTTTAATGTATGAATGTTTATTTTCATAGTAATTTTATAACATTTTAAAAAGAATCTAACGCATAAAGATGAGATAGGTTGTTGATAGATAAGCATTAGTAAAAATTAAACCATAGAAAATGATTCCTTCGCCAAAAAATGAAATTATTTGCTTGAAGATTTATGGCCATTTTTTAAATTTAAATTTTTTAAAACTTCCCACTCCCACTTATAATTAATTGGTTTTTACTGATAAAATGAAAAATATTTTTTTTAAAACATTGCTAAAATAGGCTTGCTGTTAGTACTGGCTAAACTGAAAATAAAATCATAACTTTGGTTAAAATGAAAATATTTTAAATTCTTATTAAAATTCAGCAGTCAAATTATTAACGATAATCAGAGAAATAAGGGCAATTATATCTCTGTATTATGAAACTGTGTTAAAGACAGATTTTCTTTTCATTTGATTTCTGAAATTGAAATCAAAAATTTGCCCAATTATTTGTCACAGAAACCATTAATTGATGTTGTTTCCTTTTGTCGTTCTTTTAATATTTTGCGCTGATTTTAACAGTAAACTTAATTTCAGCTGTTCAGCACTGTCCAAGCGTTAATTAATTTCTCAGATGTCACCTGTCAAAATGCACTTTTATTATAATAAAACATTAGGGCCCCTAAGGCAATAAAATATTATTACTAATTATCTCAAGCTTTTTATTTCAACTTATTTACCACATTTCCTATTATAATAATAATAATAATAATAATAATAATAATAATAATAATAATAATAATAATAATAATAATAATAATAATAATAATAATAATAATAATAATAATAATAATAATAATAATAATAATAATAATAATAATAATAATAATAATAATAATAATAATAATAATAATAATAATAATAATAATAATAATAATAATAATAATAATAATAATAATAATAATAATAATAATAATAATAATAATAATAATAATAATAATAATAATAATAATAATAATAATAATAATAATAATAATAATAATAATAATAATAATAATAATAATAATAATAATAATAATAATAATAATAATAATAATAATAATAATAATAATAATAATATAATAATAATAATAATAATAATAATAATAATAATAATAATAATAATAATAATAATAATAATAATAATAATAATAATAATAATAATAATAATAATAATAATAATAATAATAATAATAATAATAATAATAATAATAATAATAATAATAATAATAATAATAATAATAATAATAATAATAATAATAATAATAATAATAATAATAATAATAATAATAATAATAATAATAATAATAATAATAATAATAATAATAATAATAATAATAATAATAATAATAATAATAATAATAATAATAATAGCCACCCACCCCTGAATTAGAGCCCCTCCTGAAATAAAGCCCCCCCCCCCAATTTTTATTTTCAAAACTTTTAAAAATTTGTTGAATTATTATCCAAGTCATATAACAGTTTTATTCCGAACTAAATAAAAAATTTTTGAAAATAAGCAAATTAAATTAAATTAAAAAAATAATTTTAAGAGAACTTAAAAAACAGTTGGCTGCCTTCTGCCACAAAAAGAACATAAGGTTTTTACACTTGGACAACGGATCATTACTAAGCATATTCTGAAAGCCAAATGCCTGCCTTGATCACACCAGACGGTAATATACATTCAAGAAATGACGAGAAAGCTGGACTTTAACTGCTATTCTAGGTGATATATTTAGAATTGTTCTTGATGATGGGAAAATACCCGCCTTATGGCAGACTTCAATTATTTCGCCAATTTTCAAAAAGCTGAAAGAAGTGGTCCCAATAATTAACGGCCCATATCACTGACCTGCACAATGTGCAGAGTATTTGAAAGAATTTTGGACAGGAAACTACTCAAAAAACTACTATACCTATTCAGGTACAGAGAAGGGTTTTGGGGCCAGTTTTATTTTTAATGTTTATAAACGACCTCCAAAGTTATATGTCAGAAGATGTAGCATAAAGATGTATGCTCAAGATGTAAAAATTTATACAGCCCATAAAAATGATTCTGGCACAGGAAAACTTGCTGATGCACTAATGAGCCTCGATTTTTCAAATGTGACTCCAGCGAGCGCATTGGAGAGGGACCTGAACAAGTGATAGTTATTTGGCGCCACACCCGGACTATAGGACTAATATGATAAACTTCCCAGCCAATCTCCTGCCGTGCCATTTTGAACAATTGTAACGTGGTAATTATACTTCTTTGTTGAAATAAAAATTTAAAAAAGGTGTTATCGGAGTGCTCTTTTTTGTCAACTTGGGTTAATGGACAAATTTCGCTGTTCGACAATTATTTGATATCGGAAAGCTAGAGCTTCAAAATGATATATAGCAGACAATCAATCGATAAAGATGATTGTGAGTGGAAAGAAAATCCCAAAAACGGTACGAAATTCTGAGACAACCCATACATAGTTAGGGATACGTTTTTTACTTTTTTACATATTTCCTGAACTCCCTGTGAAATAAAAAGCACGGAAAAAATGTTTTTTGGTGGTTGCTAAGCTATTTTTCGATTTTTAAAACCTTAGGTTTTTATAACCTAAAAACCTAAAAAATTTTCTTGGCATAATTTTGTTGCTTTTTGGATAAAATTTTACGATTTTACACATCTAAATTTGGAGCTCATTTTTAGCACCTATTTTGGGGGGTTTTTTGAACCTAAAAACAACTATTTTGGCAGTTTTTAGCTCCTAAAAATCGTATCCCTACTTATAAATTTGAATTAATGTATAAACAAAAATTGAAAACATATCAATTGATGCAGAATTTTTTTCTGTATCGGTCTGCAAAATTTGATGCGCATCTAACACAGGGTTGCGATCGAAAATTTTTCAAAATCAGAACATCGGGCTCAAATCAGATTTTGGGGCCGAAAATCAGGACATTTTGCAAAACTGCTTCAAATCAGTTATTTTTACGATTTATTAAATCAAAATGTATCAAATATTATATTTTTCACCTCCGATTATTGATTTTAACAATTTTGGGGACGAAATAAGCAAATCGTACATTTCGCGGCAAGTGAGATCATAATTCAATTTGATTTGGGCCAGACTTTTCACGGTTTCGACTTTCAATAAATTTTGTGCATCAGTCCATTGCGCTGAACAAAGAGAGAAAACGCGCTCCACACATGCATTGGACACGGGAATTGAAAAAATTTTGCTAACGAGCAAAAGAAGATGGGCAATTCGGCCTCGAAAACCTTCATCCATTTCTGTTCCGCATTTGTTTCACCAAATTTCTCGTCAGGAATTTTTTCAAGCATTTCATTCACCGCCGTAATTTCGTCAAAAAGCTCATTGTCGTTCACTTCGGAAGAAATTTGCTCAGCCAAACTCATCACTTCGGTGCGAGAAATTTTCTTTTCTTTGAGAGAAATCCATGCCAAATCCGTTGGAAAGCGCTCAACCCGGAACCATTTATTGACATAGTTGAGCGTTGATTGCAGAAAATTCTAAAAATAGGAAAAATCTAAAAATTTCAAGTTTTTGAGCGGTGATCATTCCGTAAAATTCCTCAGTAAAACGCTCTTCGATTTTCCGTTTAAAATTTGTCATTTCTTCAATTAATTCCGGCAAAATTGCGTTTTTCTTCTTAAAATGGTTTATTTTTTTATTAGAGAGAATTAATTTGCCTGCAAAACATCGATTGAGTGATTGAAAATCGGTAAAATCACACTGAGAAAAGTGACCACTGTTTTGGCTGAATCCGATGCAAAAAATTGCGCAAAATTAGGGGTCCATCGCTTGTAAAATAGTCGGCAAAAATGTCCCAAAGATGCAGAATTTTATTCACCACCAACAGCAGTGTGGTCCAGCGCGTGGGCCCATGGGTGTTCAATGCGATGAAATTTGCCTAAAAATAAAAATCGAAGCTATGCAAACGCAAAAATTAATACTTGAAATTCCTCAAAGATTTCTTTGAGCCTTTGCGTTCTCTTTGTTGAATTTCTGAACTCCGACGCCAATTTGAAAACGATCGATTCAATATCGATAGGCAAATTGTCGGCCCCATTCTTGGCAGAATTATGCAAAATGTGCGCTGGGCACCCCACCGGAATGAGGTTGTTTCGGTGTGTCTTCAATTTAGTGTAAATATTCCGTTGGCCAGCAAGTGCAGCGCCTCCAAAGTTTGCGTTCACATTGTCGCCACAAAATGCCACAAGTTGTGCAATGTCTAATTTGTGCCGCTCCAAGATTTTTATTATCCAATCATAAATCTGAATTAGAAACGTAAACTATACAAAACTGAAATATAAATTCAAACTTCAGCCGAAGTCTCTCCACTTAATTCCTCTAGGTCGATCAGTTTGATGGAAATTCCAGTTTTTGGGTTGAAATATCGCACTACCAATGGGAAAAGTTTGTTTTAAACCAGGGCTTCCACCATGAACACCAAGCCCGAAAAATAAGATTTTAGACTCAAAAATAAGAACATTTTACAACATTTCTAATATGTTATTATTACAATTTATTCGTTCAAAAATATATCAAATTCTTTATCAATGCTTTAAATCTTTTGATAAAATAGTGAGATTATGCCATAAAATTTCAAAATTATAAGTATATTTAAGAAATCAGCATAATTTTCGCCGCTACCCCAAAATCAGAACATTCTTATAAATAAGAACAAAAGTCCTGGATTAAAGGCCAGCTTGGATTCACTCTTATTGGCGCTAATGAAATCATATGATTAAATGAACATTAAGAGCATTTAAAAATAATTAAATATTTAAAAAATTTGGTAAATAATAAATTCAAATATTCTATGTCATAATACTTTGCCCATCTTCAGTTCTTTCCACTTTTTGGGTCATTATTTTGCCTTTCATTTTTTTGTTTCGACCCTATAAACAAATATTGGAACTCAAATCAGCAGCACTCAAAATGCACACCCTCATTAATACTCATAAAAAAAATTTAAAAAAAAACAATTAAATGTTTCAGAAAATTTTTGAAAAAATAAATAAATGTCAAGTTCTACCAATTTGTCAAACAGCAGCATTTTCACACCAGCAGAAAGGGGTAAGAAAAGAATAATTGGCAAAGAAATGGGGGAACAAAAATAAAAATTAATATAATTATGGTGAGGATTTATTAGTTACAAAAATTCACGGAGTTTGAAGAAATTAATTTTTGAGAATTATGATAGATGCAATTTTTCTTTCTCTGTTTTTATTCATTTTAGATGGTATTTATAATAATAATATTAGGAATGAAAGTCACGAGAAAATTCAAAAAAGTCATGGAAAAATAGCCAAATAGTAACAAAAATCTGGGGGTCAGAATTTCGAAACTACCGACCATGGGTTCGGGCTTAGACAGTTGAAGTCTTTTATAATAAAAAAACATAAAAATTCCAAAAAGTAAAAAACCCAATTAAAATAATAATGCATTTAAAAGCTTTCAAACAAAGTGTAAAAAATATTAATGTCATTTTAAGGACATTGAATTTTATTTGTACATATTTTTGGATAATTTATTAAAAAATGTACCAAAATTGTAATTTCTTTTCACCTTGAAGCTAATTTTGAATATAAATTATGACTTTTTGCTGCGATTTTTATTAAAATGTCCGAACGCAAAATTGAGAATTTCTTTTTATTCCTTAAAAAAAGTTCTAAATTTTTAGGGGAGAATTGTTATGATGGTTCGCTTATTGGTAAAAAACTGGACAACCCAGAATCATTCAGTGATCAAAAACAGATCGAAGTGGAAGAACGCAACAAAAAAAATGGAAATAAATTTTAATTATTAATTTATAGGAAATTTGTCGAAGCTTTGCCAAAATGAAAATGGAATGCGAGAAACGAAACATTTGTGCCTAATTAAGGGACTTCGACTCGAAAACGCGAGTTTTTTCAAAAATATTTTAATTTTTTAAAAGTCTTTTTTTTAATTTGCACCATAAATATAATTTTTAAGAGGCTACTTCAAGCAGAATTATCAAAACAAAAGCTGACGATGGAACAAATTTTGTTGTTGTATTCAAAGTTGGCAAAAATGGAAAAGGAAAAATACGGTAAAGAAAATTAATTTGATAATTAAGCATAATTTATTTTATTTTTAAATTTGAAAAGAATAAATTTTCTTCCCGAATTTAAGTTACTGTTGATCAGCAATCAACACAATTGCAAAATAATCAGAAGGCAATTTTAGAAAGGATCTTTGAATTGGAGAAACAGCAGAAGGTGGTCAAAATGGGGGAGGGGAAATATTAAAAAGGGTTAATTTATTATTTGTAAATTTCCTAATTATTTAATTAAAAAATTATTTAAATTTTAGAAAATTTCAATCCCAAAACATTAAAATCATTGGGATTCGAATGCTTGTCACAATGACATCAAAATCTGTGGTGACAAAAAATTGACGGCATCTTACATTGTACAAACAGGCTGGCAACCAAGTACGAATCCCAGCCATGTTTATTTATACATTTATTTGCTCCAAGAATTTCGTTCTGTGTTCGCCAAATATTCGATTCGTTACGCCGCCGCCGAATTTTTCAACACTTTTTACTATGAAATTTCGGTCGTAAATATGAAAAGGTAAGTGATTTAAATTAATAAAAATAAATAAATATTTAATAAAAAAATAACAAATAATTTTTACTTTTTTGCCATTTCAGCACCGTTTTCTTCGGTTTTGCCGTCAAACAGCCGACGCCGTTGGGCGAAATAATTCAGGACCGCACTGGCACTTACACTTTTTCAAGCTATGGCAACTTTTGTGTCAATGGATCACGGAAGGGTGATGACAATCCTCAGCAAAAGGAGGGTTAGTGAGGGGGTCTTAAGTCCGACTTTAGACCCCCATGGGGGGAGGTTTAAAATAATGCAAGATTTTATATAAAATAATGTGAAAAATGAATTTAAATTGAAGAAAATTAAAAAAAAATAATTTTATATATTTTTTTTAAATAATGAATAAACATTTACAAAAATTAAAAAAATTATTTCTATAGACTGATATATTAAAGTTAATTATTAAGCAATTTAAATGCTGTAAATCCCATTCATTTTTTTAAATTTTGTCGAACAATCACAATCGCCAAAAAATAAAATTTGCTTACGGACTGTCAGTTTTCTCTACTTTTTTTCTTCTTTTTTTTTCATTTTTTCTCTTTTTTCCCCTTTTTTCCTCTTTTTCCTCCTTTTTCCCCTTTTTTCTCTCCGTTTTCCTCCTTTTTTCCTCGTTTTATTCACTTTTTCTCTCTGACGTCATGATCCATCCCCCCCCCCCCCCCCCCTTTGCGCAGGTATGCGTGCCGCTGCCACATTTTCTGTTGGTGATGTTGTTAGAATTGGCATTGACTTTGGCACTCGTCAAATATTTTTCACGAAAAATGGACAACTTTTGGGTTAGAAAAATAAAAAATTGAATTTTATAAATATTTTAAGAATTCAAATACACTTTGGACTCGGACTTTTCTGCTGATTTTGATAATTTGTTTCCATTTGTTTCTCTGTATGAATGGAAAGACGAAATTGAGGCAAACTTTGGGCCCAAATTCAAATTTTATCGTTCCGCTCTCTGCGGAGGAATAATAATGATCAGTTGCTACCATTTCGATAAACTCATGACTTTTTTTCCATTTTGTTTCCGTTATTTTTAATTTTTATTCATTTAACAATAAAGTTAATTCGGAAAATTGAGATTGATAAAAAAAATAAAGTTTAACAATTCATTTTGGAATAAGGATATAAAATTGAGGGCCATTTTCGGTTTAAAAATGAAGCTAAGCAGTAAAATAAAAAGGAATAGGGGCGCTTTCACATTTTATAATTTATGCGCAAAACGGGGAAAGGGAGGACCATTATCTCTCCGCTAATTGATGCAATGGGAATGGTTAAATCGTCTTCAGCACGCCCTTTATTGACATTTTTGAAAATTTTGTGGTGTAGGGCCAAACGGAAAGTACCCAACTTCCTAATGAGTGTAGTGAAAAGCCTCTGTACTTCTTTCTATCTCGTCGTTTCTTTTTTTCCTTTAAAATACATTTTTTCTGGCTTCTCCATGCTCTGAATAGTAGGACTCTCTCTCTCTCTCTCTCATTTCTATCTCACTCTTTTTCCTTTCTTTGTCACTTTCCTTTATTATTTTCCTCTTTATTTGTCTCCCGTTCTCTCTCCCCTCTCTTCTCTATGACGCATTCTCTCTTTCTCTCTCTCTTCCAATAACTTTAAAATTAATATTAAAACTAGTATTTTCTAATCGGCACTATTTTCTCATTTTTTTGTATTTTTAAATTTTGTATGTCAAAAAAAAAATTCATATTAAAAAACGTACAAAACCAAATTGATTTTTTTAAATTAAAGGTTAAAGCTATTTTTTATTTTTTTAAAATTATTTGTTTAATATAAATATTTGTTTTTTTTATAAAAATTTAATTACTTTTTTCCTAATATTTATTTTTAATTATTTTTTTTATTAACGTTTAAAATCTATTTATTTGTTTATTTTGATCTGTAGTTTTAATTTATATAAATGTTTTTATTTTGAATTTTTTAAAATCAACAAAGGACGCGCCGAATTGCAAAAATATTCATTCCCATGGCATAAATAACGAAAGGACATTAGCTTTCCCACTTTACCACTCGGTTAGAATCAATTAACGCAGAATGTCCATACCTTGGCTTTTTACTCCGCATTCTTGGTTCCCTTCCCTTTCTTAAAAAATGGCCCGTAATTCTATAATGCTTTCATAAAAAATCATCTAATGAATTTGCTACTGCAACTTTTCTCCCCAAAAAAGGTGTTATTCATCGATAATGCCCTAACTAGGATTTGGCGCTATAGTTTTTACACAACGCGTTCTTTGATTTAAAATTAAAATCTAGGCCGCAAACCGAAAAATACCGTTTTCCCTAAACATTCGATCTTTCTGGAGTCCAATTCCTCTATCATTTTCCACTATGAATTTTGAAAAAACAGAAACAGCGAGTTAGACTAATTAATTTACTAAAATTATTAATAGGTACTAATTATATGGATTAAAAACACTAAATATGGACTAAATAAGCTCGAAATATGTACTAAAAATCTCAAAAATGGACTAAAAACTGCCAAAACATAAGGTCCTCAAAAATTCCAAAAAATATTTTATATTTAATATTTGCGTAAACAGGCTTTAAACACTAAAAACTGCCAAAAATGGATTTAATTCACAATTTTCTTGTGAAAATTTGCCAAAATGGTCGAAATATGGATTAAAACGCAAAATAGTTAAAAAACGCCCCAAATATTGATTTATATGAATTAAAAACCTTCACCAAGATAGTATAGAAATTACGAGCGCTGACCATGCCAGTTGTGTTGGATGGGAAATTAATAACTGGAATTAAATGGGAAATTTTTGATTTGTTTTTTGCTTTAATTCGCGTTTTTTATTAATAAAATGAAAGCAATAGGAAAGTTTAATTTTATTTACTTGAAAAAAATAATTTAATTTAAGTTTTTTCCCAGTTGTTCCCAGTTCCTGGTCCATGCTTGTGGTCCCGGCAATTCCCGGTTCTGACAACGGTTCTTACCCAATCCGTCCTAGCTATTTCAATCTTTTTTCAATTACAAAATGCTTCTAATACCACAAATAAGTTCATTAGCATAAATATTTTCGCACAAAAAACATGTGTCCTTCGCTGATTTCTCAGCTGATTCATCACATTCCTTCTCACTTCCCCAATTGATGTAGTACATCAATGGAAAGTGAGAAAATCACTTTTTTATTCCAAAATATATTTCTTTTTCTTTTTAATTGTCGTGTCGTGTAGAACAAAATCTAAATTCAAATTGGTGTATTTGTTTTGGCATCACCAAACTGTGACAAGTCAAACACACGACTCTGTGCATGTTCGTCTACAGGGCCATCAAAGAGTTGTGCCAAATGCCCAGCAATGTGGGCAGGTGCGAAGAGAATGAGAAAAGAGGGAGAGGAGATGGGAGGAAGAGAGGAAGCAAAAGAAATGTAGGTTTGAATTCGAGCACGTGCATTTTTCTTATTTTTTCACCGAATCGGGGTTTATGAGTAAAGGGAAGTTCGGCTGTGCTGATAGAGCAAAAATAATCCTCCTAAGCCCCCCCCCCCCCCCCCCCCGCCTCGTGCGATCGACTCCCCCCTGTGATCGGCGACGTGATGCCCTTTCACAGCTATGATTGATAACTCTCTCCTGTACTTACTGAATTGAGATCCATGGTTAATGGAGAGTTTGTCGTTCGACCATAACATTTGCCAAACAATGAAGGAATACACGTGAAAAAGAAGAACACAAGGGGGGAAAGGGCAAGCATTGGCTGTGTATCTGCACGACAATTGAAAAGAAATAAGCACTATATTTTTGAAATTAAAAAGTGATTTTCTCCCTTTTCATTGATGTGCTACATCAATTGGGGAAGTGAGAAGGAATGTGATGAATCAGTGGCGAAATCAGTGACGGACACACAATTCTTTATTTCTGTGCGAAATATATTTATGCTAATGAGCTTATTTGTGTAGTAGAAGCATTTTGTAATTGAAAAAATATTGAAATAGTTAGGACGGGTTGAGTACGAACCGTTATCAGAACAGGGATTTGCCAGGGCAAGAAGCCTGGACCGGGAACTCGGAGGACCAACTGGGAAAAAACAACTTAATTAAATTTAATTAATTTTTTCAAGTAAAAAATTAATTGTTTTCATTTTTTATAAAAGACACAAGCCGAAGCAATACAAAATATACAAATAGCCAAAAGTAATTAATGAGATTTTTTGCCCATTTAATTCATTTTACAATTTCTTATCCAACACAAATGTTATGCTCAACGCTTCAAAATTTCTATACCATCTTTTTTGACGCATTTTTAAATAAATCTTTTTTGTGAATGAGAGAGACATATGAGATAAAAGAAGTTGAGGGAAAGAGAAGGAAGATAGAAAAGTAAGGTGAGAGCGAATAAGAGGAAAAGAGAAAGTGAATGAGAAGATGAGAAAGTGAAAAGACAGAAACATAGAGAGAATGAGAAAAAATATCAGAATGAAAAAATAGAATAAAGAAAAAGGATGATAAAGGGTGAAGAGAAAGGAGACTGGGAAGGTGAATAATTTCAATTATTAACATTTTTATCAATTTAAATACTGATGTGCCATTTTCACCCAGCTCAGTTGCCCCAGTGCTTAAATGACAACGATTCCTCTTTTTTCTTTGATTTTTAGACCTTAACTCTCTAGGGCTTTAGAACGAAGTTTAATTGTCTGGAATTAATCGTTTGAAAAGGTTAGAAATTTTCATTTTGTCCATTTTTTCGATTTAAGAAAATTGCATTTCATAAAGAAAACGCAGTTTTAAGCCAAAGGAGTTTAAAAGCAATGCCTACAGATCCTAAGGTCGATTTCCCGTGTTTTTGTATGAGTCATTAAATCCAAATTAATATTTTTACAATAGAGGAGCCAATAAAAAAGTATACGCACATGGTCCATTTCAAAGCCGTAAATTTATTAAAACAGTTTGAAATCACATGTGAGATTTCATGGCCGCAGATAACCATTTTCTTAATTACAGAATTCGAATATAAATCTTTTTTTATTAGGAAAAGGAACCATTATTTGATAACAATATGATTTGCTTAAAAAACACTTTTTTGTTGTTGTAATAAATACACAATAATTAAATTATTCACTTATATTATCCATAACAGACAAAACTGTTCTGCTGCTGCTTTCCACGCACACCGAAAAAAGTGCGGTAAGCAAGAAGCTCAGAGGGATACACCTTTAAAATTATTTTGCCTTTTTAATTTTTAATTTATAATTTTTTTTATTTTTTAATAATTATTTGGCTTTTAACTTGATCACTTGCACTTTATGTACTTCGTTTAAACACGGTCGGCAGGAATTAAGTTACAGACCCGAGACTGAAGTGTCAATTTACCCCTCGGAATTTAACCGTCCAGTGTCTAATCTCTCTTCTTTCTTCCTCTCTCTCTCAACTGTCTCTTTTTCTCCCTTCATTCACTCCCCATTTCTCTCTCCTTTTTTCTTTCTATCTGCCATCTCCTCATGCTCCTCTTCTCTCTCGCTCTATCTCTCCGCTGTCTTTTTCTCCTTTCACTCACTCCCCGTTTCTCTCTCCTTCATTCATCTGCCTTTCTCAATTCTCGTTCTCCCCCTCTTTCGTTTTCGTCTCGCTCTCTCCCTCTCTATCCGCTCCCTCTCTCTCTCTTTCTCTCCCATTATTTCCCCCTCTCATTTCTTTTTCTCTCTCTTCTTCCCATCTGCTCTCCCTCTTTCTCACATTCTCTTCCGCACCCTTCATCTCTTCCTGTCCCTTTTCCTCTCGCGTCTCCTTTCTCCAGTTATTATATCTCTTTCTCTCTCCGCTTTCTTTTTCTCCTTTCACTCACTCCGCTGTCTCTTTTTCTCCTTTCACTCTAACTCCTTTTCTCTCTCTTTCCTCTCCTCGTATTCCACCTCTTTCACTTTCGTTTCGCCCTCTCCACCTCCCTCTCTCTCTCTCTCTCTTTCCCTCCCACTCTTTTCCCCTCTCATTTCTTTTGCTTCCTCTCTTCCTCCCATCTCCTCTCCCTCTTTTCTCATTCTCTTCGCACCTGCCCACATTGCTGGGCATTTGGCACAACTCTTTGATGGCCCTGTAGACGAACATGCACAGAGTCGTGTGTTTGACTTGTCACAGTTTGGTGATGCCAAAACAAATACACCAATTTGAATTTAGATTTTGTTCTACACGACACGACAATTAAAAAGAAAAAGAAATATATTTTGGAATAAAAAAGTGATTTTCTCACTTTCCATTGATGTACTACATCAATTGGGGAAGTGAGAAGGAATGTGATGAATCAGCTGAGAAATCAGCGAAGGACACATGTTTTTTGTGCGAAAATATTTATGCTAATGAACTTATTTGTGGTATTAGAAGCATTTTGTAATTGAAAAAAGATTGAAATAGCTAGGACGGATTGGGTAAGAACCGTTGTCAGAACCGGGAATTGCCGGGACCACAAGCATGGACCAGGAACTGGGAACAACTGGGAAAAAACTTAAATTAAATTATTTTTTTCAAGTAAATAAATTAAACTTTCCTATTGCTTTCATTTTATTAATAAAAAACGCGAATTAAAGCAAAAAACAAATCAAAAATTTCCCATTTAATTCCAGTTATTAATTTCCCATCCAACACAACTGGCATGGTCAGCGCTCGTAATTTCTATACTATCTTGGTGAAGGTTTTTAATTCATATAAATCAATATTTGGGGCGTTTTTTAACTATTTTGCGTTTTAATCCATATTTCGACCATTTTGGCAAATTTTCACAAGAAAATTGTGAATTAAATCCATTTTTGGCAGTTTTTAGTGTTTAAAGCCTGTTTACGCAAATATTAAATATAAAATATTTTTTGGAATTTTTGAGGACCTTATGTTTTGGCAGTTTTTAGTCCATTTTTGAGATTTTTAGTACATATTTCGAGCTTATTTAGTCCATATTTAGTGTTTTTAATCCATATAATTAGTACCTATTAATAATTTTAGTAAATTAATTAGTCTAACTCGCTGTTTCTGTTTTTTCAAAATTCATAGTGGAAAATGACAGAGGAATTGGACTCCAGAAAGATCGAATGTTTAGGGAAAACGGTATTTTTCGGTTTGCGGCCTAGATTTTAATTTTAAATCAAAGAACGCGTTGTGTAAAAACTATAGCGCCAAATCCTAGTTAGGGCATTATCGATGAATAACACCTTTTTTGGGGAGAAAAGTTGCAGTAGCAAATTCATTAGATGATTTTTTATGAAAGCATTATAGAATTACGGGCCATTTTTTAAGAAAGGGAAGGGAACCAAGAATGCGGAGTAAAAAGCCAAGGTATGGACATTCTGCGTTAATTGATTCTAACCGAGTGGTAAAGTGGGAAAGCTAATGTCCTTTCGTTATTTATGCCATGGGAATGAATATTTTTGCAATTCGGCGCGTCCTTTGTTGATTTTAAAAAATTCAAAATAAAAACATTTATATAAATTAAAACTACAGATAAAAATAAACAAATAAATAGATTTTAAACGTTAATAAAAAAAATAATTAAAAATAAATATTAGGAAAAAAGTAATTAAATTTTTATAAAAAAAACAAATATTTATATTAAACAAATAATTTTAAAAAAATAAAAAATAGCTTTAACCTTTAATTTAAAAAAATCAATTTGGTTTTGTACGTTTTTTAATATGAATTTTTTTTTGACATACAAAATTTAAAAATACAAAAAAATGAGAAAATAGTGCCGATTAGAAAATACTAGTTTTAATATTAATTTTAAAGTTATTGGAAGAGAGAGAGAGAAAGAGAGAATGCGTCATAGAGAAGAGAGGGGAGAGAGAACGGGAGACAAATAAAGAGGAAAATAATAAAGGAAAGTGACAAAGAAAGGAAAAAGAGTGAGATAGAAATGAGAGAGAGAGAGAGAGAGAGTCCTACTATTCAGAGCATGGAGAAGCCAGAAAAAATGTATTTTAAAGGAAAAAAAGAAACGACGAGATAGAAAGAAGTACAGAGGCTTTTCACTACACTCATTAGGAAGTTGGGTACTTTCCGTTTGGCCCTACACCACAAATTTTCAAAAATGTCAATAAAGGGCGTGCTGAAGACGATTTAACCATTCCCATTGCATCAATTAGCGGAGAGATAATGGTCCTCCCTTTCCCCGTTTTGCGCATAAATTATAAAATGTGAAAGCGCCCCTATTCCTTTTTATTTTACTGCTTAGCTTCATTTTTAAACCGAAAATGGCCCTCAATTTTATATCCTTATTCCAAAATGAATTGTTAAACTTTATTTTTTTTATCAATCTCAATTTTCCGAATTAACTTTATTGTTAAATGAATAAAAATTAAAAATAACGGAAACAAAATGGAAAAAAAGTCATGAGTTTATCGAAATGGTAGCAACTGATCATTATTATTCCTCCGCAGAGAGCGGAACGATAAAATTTGAATTTGGGCCCAAAGTTTGCCTCAATTTCGTCTTTCCATTCATACAGAGAAACAAATGGAAACAAATTATCAAAATCAGCAGAAAAGTCCGAGTCCAAAGTGTATTTGAATTCTTAAAATATTTATAAAATTCAATTTTTTATTTTTCTAACCCAAAAGTTGTCCATTTTTCGTGAAAAATATTTGACGAGTGCCAAAGTCAATGCCAATTCTAACAACATCACCAACAGAAAATGTGGCAGCGGCACGCATACCTGCGCAAAGGGGGGGGGGTGGGGGATGGATCATGACGTCAGAGAGAAAAAGTGAATAAAAAGAGGAAAAAAGGAGGAAAACGGAGAGAAAAAAGGGGAAAAAGGAGGAAAAAGAGGAAAAAAGGGGAAAAAAGAGAAAAAATGAAAAAAAAGAAGAAAAAAAGTAGAGAAAACTGACAGTCCGTAAGCAAATTTTATTTTTTGGCGATTGTGATTGTTCGACAAAATTTAAAAAAATGAATGGGATTTACAGCATTTAAATTGCTTAATAATTAACTTTAATATATCAGTCTATAGAAATAATTTTTTTAATTTTTGTAAATGTTTATTCATTATTTAAAAAAAATATATAAAATTATTTTTTTTTAATTTTCTTCAATTTAAATTCATTTTTCACATTATTTTATATAAAATCTTGCATTATTTTAAACCTCCCCCCATGGGGGTCTAAAGTCGGACTTAAGACCCCCTCACTAACCCTCCTTTTGCTGAGGATTGTCATCACCCTTCCGTGATCCATTGACACAAAAGTTGCCATAGCTTGAAAAAGTGTAAGTGCCAGTGCGGTCCTGAATTATTTCGCCCAACGGCGTCGGCTGTTTGACGGCAAAACCGAAGAAAACGGTGCTGAAATGGCAAAAAAGTAAAAATTATTTGTTATTTTTTTATTAAATATTTATTTATTTTTATTAATTTAAATCACTTACCTTTTCATATTTACGACCGAAATTTCATAGTAAAAAGTGTTGAAAAATTCGGCGGCGGCGTAACGAATCGAATATTTGGCGAACACAGAACGAAATTCTTGGAGCAAATAAATGTATAAATAAACATGGCTGGGATTCGTACTTGGTTGCCAGCCTGTTTGTACAATGTAAGATGCCGTCAATTTTTTGTCACCACAGATTTTGATGTCATTGTGACAAGCATTCGAATCCCAATGATTTTAATGTTTTGGGATTGAAATTTTCTAAAATTTAAATAATTTTTTAATTAAATAATTAGGAAATTTACAAATAATAAATTAACCCTTTTTAATATTTCCCCTCCCCCATTTTGACCACCTTCTGCTGTTTCTCCAATTCAAAGATCCTTTCTAAAATTGCCTTCTGATTATTTTGCAATTGTGTTGATTGCTGATCAACAGTAACTTAAATTCGGGAAGAAAATTTATTCTTTTCAAATTTAAAAATAAAATAAATTATGCTTAATTATCAAATTAATTTTCTTTACCGTATTTTTCCTTTTCCATTTTTGCCAACTTTGAATACAACAACAAAATTTGTTCCATCGTCAGCTTTTGTTTTGATAATTCTGCTTGAAGTAGCCTCTTAAAAATTATATTTATGGTGCAAATTAAAAAAAAGACTTTTAAAAAATTAAAATATTTTTGAAAAAACTCGGGTTTTCGAGTCGAAGTCCCTTAATTAAGCACAAATGTTTCGTTTCTCGCATTCCATTTTCATTTTGGCAAAGCTTCGACAAATTTCCTATAAATTAATAATTAAAATTTATTTCCGTTTTTTTTGTTGCGTTCTTCCACTTCGATCTGTTTTTGATCACTGAATGATTCTGGGTTGTCCAGTTTTTTACCAATAAGCGAACCATCATAACAATTCTCCCCTAAAAATTTAGAACTTTTTTTAGGGAATAAAAAGAAATTCTCAATTTTTCGTTCGGACATTTTAATAAAAATCGCAGCAAAAAGTCATAATTTATATTAAAAATTAGCTTCAAAGTGAAAAGAAATTACAATTTTGGTACATTTTTTAATAAATTATCCAAAAATATGTACAAATAAAATTCAATGTCCTTAAAATGACATTAATATTTTTTACACTTTGTTTGAAAGCTTTTAAATGCATTATTATTTTAATTGGGTTTTTTACTTTTTGGAATTTTTATGTTTTTTTATTATAAAAGACTTCAACTGTCTAAGCCCGAACCCATGGTCGGTAGTTTCGAAATTCTGACCCCCAGATTTTTGTTACTATTTGGCTATTTTTCCATGACTTTTTTGAATTTTCTCGTGACTTTCATTCCTAATATTATTATTATAAATACCATCTAAAATGAATAAAAACAGAGAAAGAAAAATTGCATCTATCATAATTCTCAAAAATTAATTTCTTCAAACTCCGTGAATTTTTGTAACTAATAAATCCTCACCATAATTATATTAATTTTTATTTTTGTTCCCCCATTTCTTTGCCAATTATTCTTTTCTTACCCCTTTCTGCTGGTGTGAAAATGCTGCTGTTTGACAAATTGGTAGAACTTGACATTTATTTATTTTTTCAAAAATTTTCTGAAACATTTAATTGTTTTTTTTTTAAATTTTTTTTATGAGTATTAATGAGGGTGTGCATTTTGAGTGCTGCTGATTTGAGTTCCAATATTTGTTTATAGGGTCGAAACAAAAAAATGAAAGGCAAAATAATGACCCAAAAAGTGGAAAGAACTGAAGATGGGCAAAGTATTATGACATAGAATATTTGAATTTATTATTTACCAAATTTTTTAAATATTTAATTATTTTTAAATGCTCTTAATGTTCATTTAATCATATGATTTCATTAGCGCCAATAAGAGTGAATCCAAGCTGGCCTTTAATCCAGGACTTTTGTTCTTATTTATAAGAATGTTCTGATTTTGGGGTAGCGGCGAAAATTATGCTGATTTCTTAAATATACTTATAATTTTGAAATTTTATGGCATAATCTCACTATTTTATCAAAAGATTTAAAGCATTGATAAAGAATTTGATATATTTTTGAACGAATAAATTGTCATAATAACATATTAGAAATGTTGTAAAATGTTCTTATTTTTGAGTCTAAAATCTTATTTTTCGGGCTTGGTGTTCATGGTGGAAGCCCTGGTTTAAAATACATGGAAAGGGGGAGGGGGCTTAACCGAAATTTTGCGAGCCCATCTCAACATCGAATTTGACCACCATTTTTTGCGGTGCTCTTTTTCAAAAAACTTTTTGGGAACAGAAGGGGGAGGGGTGGGCGACGGTGCTGTTAGGAGCCGCGAGTGAAATTTTTTTTGAAAATTTGCAATTTGTTAACGGATTTTCCCTAAAAAATATCTTTTTTTGCAATTTAGGGACAATTTTTGCAAAAAAAAATTGGAGTTTTGGGGGGCCGGCGGTGCCGATAGGCGCAGCCGAAAAGTTTTTCGGAATTTTTAATTAATTTATTAAGAAAATTGTTTAAAATTCATAATTGTGCTGGCGAAAATAATAAAGAATAAGATTTTTTGGAATATTTATGCAAATACCCTTGGTTTTTCCAATTTTTAACACATATTTTAGCACATATTTTGGCATTTTTTGGGTAATTTAGCACATAATCAGTATTTTTTAGAACATATTTTATTACATATTTCAGGATTTTTACCATATAAAAATCCCAGCTCTACTTATAATCGGTGTCGAGCATATTTTAAATAAATTAAGAAAATCTTTTTATAGAGGTTCAAGATTATCCAAAGATTTTTAAAGATTTTTCTAAAGATTTAACTGATTATCTTGCGATTACTATCAAGGTTTTCAAGGTAAAACAAAGCAGCGCTTGTTCTGCACTCTCATCTTAGCACCATCCATTTTCTTCGCAATATTTATAAAAATTTATTAAAAAAAGAAAAAGACAAAATAGTAAAATGGACCAGCACCATTGTCGACACCCACGCCCGAGGGTGGTCGGTGCCAAACAGAGGTGCCGGGAAAAAGAAAAAGACAAACAAGTAACCGCCCGGACGGTGTGAATGAATACAAATGTAAATACATACAACCGCATCCGGGTGCGGAGGGAGAACAAATGGGATATGGGAACAATCGGAAATACAAAATGGACCAGCACCACTGTTCGACACCCACGCCCGAGGGTAGTCGGTGCCAAACAGCGGTGCCAGGATAACCCCCGCCCCAACAATTCACAAATAATAACCCCCGCTCCAGTATCATCTTCAGGGCCTTCGTCACCGTTGTCCGCCTGGCCTCCTGCATTGAATACGTTCGCATTTTCAAGTGC
The DNA here is from genome assembly GCA_023374025.1 of Heterodera schachtii. Taxonomy (NCBI): domain Eukaryota; kingdom Metazoa; phylum Nematoda; class Chromadorea; order Rhabditida; family Heteroderidae; genus Heterodera; species Heterodera schachtii. The sequence goes on from SIJG01000016.1 coordinate 179,456, forward strand.
GATTCTCTCACTTTCAGGTGGACCCCCGAAGACCCTAAAAAAGCAAAGAATTTTTAGACTAAGAGTAAGAGGGACAGAAACCCCTATGGAATGACTTATTTGAATTTTTCAAAAAAATACGGCAAAAATAGGGAAAGTTGAGATTTTCAGGGAAGATATATTTGCATTTGATAGTAAATTAATTCAAAAATTTTAAACTTTGCATGAGTAAATTTGAAAAATTAATAATTGATTTTATCCATTCTTTTAATTCCAAGGACCAATTTTTTCGAATGATACCAAGATTGTGAGATTTTGTTTAGAAAAAAGTTATATCCAAAGACTTGGCATAAAGGTTGAGCAGCGAGAGAGGAGAAAGAAAAGAAAGAAGAGACACGGAGAAAAGAGGGATAAAGATAAAGTGAGAGAGAAAGGAGCGAGAGAGAGAGAGAAAGAGAGCGAGAAAAAGAATGAGAAAGAGAGCGAGAAAAAGAAAGAGAGAGAGAGAGAAAGAAAGAGAGACTGATTCTTAATTATTTAGTGTATTTTTCAATTTTTTCCCCAATTCAATTAAATGGTAATTTACTTTCGCATGAATGGCCTGTAGACGACCCTCTTGTGGTAAAGTTCGATGGCCACCTGTGTGATTAATGTATTTAAAAGGAATGATAAAATTATTTTTATCATTAGTCATAAGTAGAGACCGGATTTTTCAGCACCAAAAATGATAACAATTTAGCATCAAATAAGTAATTAAGCACGAAATAAGCATGAAAATGGCATAAGCACAAAACCCGACAAAAGATTTTGAAATTTTTTAGGTCGATTCTTAGGGGTATATTTTTCGTTTTATTGCTGGGAGACATTGTTTTTGTCAACATTTTACAAAAAATGCCAATTAAGCATAAAAATAAGCACCCAAATGCTAAATTAAACACAAAAATTCTCAGCCTTAAGCAGGAAATATCAATTTAAGCAAAAATCAGCATGAAAAAGTTGTATCTAAAGCCTCGAACAAAGTTAGAAACTCGTTTTCATGCATATTAGTACGCTCAAAGTTAGCAAAAAATGCAGCAAATGCTGCAAAATCCGGTCTCTTGATTTAATATTTTTAAATAGTTTAAGCAGATATTTTACGATAAAAGCATGAAATACTTATTTTCTCAGCCGAATTTTCATTAAAAAATATTCTTTTTGATATTTAATTTTAAAAATTTTAAATGTTACACTCACCCAAAACAAGCTGATCAAATTTTCAGAATTTATAATTTCTAGTTAAAAGATTAATTGATTATTTTTTTATATGTTTTTGTTTACCCCTATATATGGGCCTTTCAAGCACCACAAAAAATTTCAATCCACTTTATCATTCCCGTGAATGGGTCACTTGATCACATTGTACCCGAAAAAGTGGCCAAAAAAGTCTTGGGACAAACTTGAAAAACTATTTAATAGTTTACCCAAATCTGAAAAAATTCCTATTTATATAATTTTTGATACTGATCAAAAAAGTCTCTTACACCAACTTGATCAGATCACTCCTTTATGGTGATCAGGAAAGTCAAAAATGGCTTGAAATTGGGAAAATTTTAGAAAAAAATTCCTAGGGGGCTAGGAAAATTTCCATGGAAATTTTGAATAGGCTCATTGGAAAGAGCACAAAATTCTCTACCAAATTGCCTTTGGGATTATGGCTCTACGACGAATACCCGCAGAGCAGCATAGGGTGTCAAAATTGACTACCATAAAAATGATCAGTTTTCTAACATTTTCCCTTGAAATACGGTAGGAATCAGTTATTTTGAATTGTCCAATTTTTCACGCTCTCTTTCTCCACGGGTATTAGTCGTAGAGCCATAATCCCAAAGGCAATTTGGTAGAGAATTTGTGCTCTTTCCAATGAGCCTATTCAAAATTTCCATGGAAATTTTCCTAGCCCCTAGGAATTTATTTCTAAAATTTTTCCAATTTCAAGCCTTTATTGGGGTAAACAAAAACAACACATAAAAAAAATAATCAACTAGTCTTTCAACTAGAAATTATAAATTCTGAAAATTTGATCAGCTTGTCCCAAGACTTTTTTTGGTGAGTGTAACATCATTAAAATTCGCACATTAATCAATTTACCTTCTCCATTTCCTTGAAGTACCGCGTCAAAACGGCCACTGCCTTAGCGTGTGCGGCCTTAATGCAACGCCGCTTCATGTTGGCAAAACGCGCAGGTGTTCGGTGGCCGGCGGGGATTTGACGCCAGGCCTTCGACTGCCGCACGAGCTGAATTATTTCAAAATTTTTCAACTGGGTTTAAAATTCCAGCAACTTTTATCGGTTCGCTAGTGTCCTCCCGCTTTGATTTTTTGAATTAAGAAAATTAAAAGCTTCAGAGTCTCCAACTATCCCACTAGGCCTCGGTAGTAAAATTTTTAGGGGTGTATGCTCTGTAACAAAATTATAAACTCAAGAAATTTATGAATTTTTTCCCGAAAACCGCCCAAATTTGGCGTAACAAAATTATAAACTCAAAAGTTTGAAGACATGTAACTTTTTTTTTCTAGAGCATGAAAAAATCTGAAAAAATTCATACTATAATCACATTTTGAGCTGATTAAAAATAGTCAGTTGCACCAAAGTGATCAGATCACTCCTTCAGGGTGATCTGAAAACCCTAAAATGGCTTGAAACCGGGAAATTTTCAGAAAAAAATTCCTAGGGGTTGGAAAAATTTTTTCGTGGAAGACCATTATGACGAACAGAAAGAAAACATATTTTGCTATAAAATGCAAAAAACTGCATGTCTCTAGGACTTCTGTACGCTGAGACTCCGTTCGATGAATTTGGAAGTCGTAAAAATTACTGAATTTGCACTGTTTTCCTAAGAATTACAGAATTTTTTACGGTTCGAAATTGGACAAGTAAATTCTTAGGGTACCGAGCTCCTAGAGACATGCGATTTCTTATATTTATAGCAAATTTTGTGCTTTTCTGTCCGCTATATTCCTCTTCCACGAAAATTTTTTCCAGCCCCCTGTGAATTTTCTGAAAATTTCCCGGTTTAAGCCATTTTAGGGTTTTCAGATCACCCTGAAGGAGTGATCTGATCACTTTGAAATAGCCTCTAATAACTCGAAAAGTAGCATAACAACCACCAAAAAAAAAAACATGTTTTCGTGCGTTTCAGACCATAGGGAGCTCAGGAAAAAATAGGTAAAACGCTAAAAAATCGTATCCATACCGATGACTTTTCGTTAGTTTCCGTGTGTTTAATTTAAGCAAGTTTGAACAAAAATGTGAAATTCGAAAAATTTGAATTTTCGTTTTTATTAGCTTCTAAATTAACCGGAACGGAGGTTGGATTCGTGATCAGCGATCCCGAAAACCTTAGGAAGTATATTTTCATGACTTATAAAAAATATTTTTTTCTTGAATTCCAATCACGAAGCGGGATACGCAATTTTACTTTATGGATTTGCTTACGTTTAGCGGAAGCGGTCGACGCATCTTCTCAACTCTCACATTAATGTTCCGTGCCATGCTTCGTGCCATAAGATCCAAGCCGCAATGCTTTGTTGAGGGGGCCTTGTTTGAAGAATGGCCGCATACCAAAAGTTTTTTAAGATATTTTTTTTTGCTAAAATTAAATCCAAGCAATTGGTTAGTATTAGAAGAGGCTTGGTCGGTTTTTTTCGTTTCAGCCTTCGGATTTCCGATTGCCGAAAATTTTTGAGGGTTTAGCGCCCATCTCTGTTAGGAATGCCTTTAATTAGCATCTTTAACTGTGTAATTCTTGTTCAGCGACCTTAAAACCCCCGCAGATCGTTTTAAAAATCATCGATTAGCCCTTGATTTCCCGTGTTCGACAAAAAACTTTTGGGGAATAAAAACGAGCCGGGTCAAAAACGAGACGGGGCAAAAAAGATTTGCTTTGAAAATAGTCTTATAATTGTTCATGGGCCATTACGTGAAAAATTTGGAATTTTTAATAAAACCATTTGTTAAAATTGAGAAATTTCAAAAATCTCTCCAATTTGAACTTTTGGTGCCTTTTTTGGCTTTTTTTTTTGCGATTTTGTTTGTTGCCTTTTTTAACGTTTCATGCCTTTTTAAGGAATTTTTAAAGATTTTGCAACTTTTCTTATCATATTTCTTACAATATCCAAAAAAAAATTTACAGGGCGGCGCCTATGGGCATCGTCGGGCCTCCTGTTTGCCTTGATTTTGAAATTTAGCCCCAAAACGGATAGAATTTGTCATTTTTTGGCGCTAAACCGCTAAAAATTCCTGTTTTTTCGGGCCGGTGTTGAAATTTTTAATATATAACATTGAAGAAAAAAAATTTTGGCCTGAAGATCAAAAAACAAAAAAGGGCTTTGGATTCCCACATCAGAAAATTTTTTTCTGGCTATGGGCCTTCCCCTAATTTTTTTTAATATTCCATAGAAATTGGAAAATTTTGACTAAGGTTCACTCTCTTAAATTTAATTTTTCTTAATACACTTTAACTATGTTGGTAGGATTCCTGACAGGGTTATGCGAAAACTACAAAAAAATAATTTTCTAAAACGAAAATGAACGAAAACCTATATTTTTTGATTTGTCAATGGGCAAAGAAAAATTTAAGATTTTTTTGTTAATTTGATAAAAACTTTTTGTCAAAAAGTGTTTTTAAAATTAAAGCGAATTTGTTGTAGCAATTTGTAAATCATTGTTTTAAATCTTATTTGCTTTTTTTAATTATTAAAGCATTACAGCGAATTATTTTGAATTGCTTTTTGCACCCAATTACAAGGGTTCTTCATCGATGAAGGGGGTAGGGTTTGTAGCGAAGTGAAAATTAGAGGAAAAAAACTGAAAAAATCGTTGGCTAATTTCCTTGACAATTCATTAAAAATTTTTAAAAATTGTCAATTTTCGATGAATAATCTATTAAAATTCAATTTTCCCCCAACGCAGCCTAATGGCTCAGCCTGGTGCTATGTCGTTATATAAAAACCATCAAAAAGGGCGTTATATAAAAAACCATCAAATGGAAATTTGCAACAAAAAACTTCCCATAATTTTTGATAAAGTCAACCAGATTAGACATTCTTGGTATGGTTCGATAGCCCTAACATTTCTCTATTAGTTCATCTAAATTTTAGAAAATTTTGCCAACTTTGAGCAAAGTTATGGCCAAAAGTAAACATGTGGCCTGGTTTTCGAATATTTTTGGCCATAACTTTTTTGAAACCTAACGAAATTTTTTGAAATTTTGCAGGCTAATAGAGGACACATAGGGCTATCGAATGATATCAAGAAAATAAAAAAACTAAAAAATTTATAACGGACATTTTACAATAGACATAAAAAAATTTTGATCATCAAAAATTCTGATCAAAACACTCTCAGAACCAACAAAATTAAGAAAGCTTGATATCATTCGATAGCCCTATGTGTCCTCTATTAGCCTGCATAATTTTTAAAAATTTCGTTAGGTTTAAAAAAAGTTATGGCCAAAAATATTCGAAAACCAGGCCACATGTTTACTTTTGGCCATAACTTTGCTCAAAGTTGGCAAAATTTTCTAAAATTTAGATGAACTAATAGAGAAATGTTAGGGCTATCGAACCATACCAAGAATGTCTAATCTGGTTGACTTTATCAAAAATTATGGGAAGTTTTTTGTTGCAAATTTCCATTTGATGGTTTTTTATATAACGCCCTTTTTGATGGTTTTTATATAACGACATAGCACCCTCATCAGCCTGACCCAAAAAACATTAATTTTCCTTAAAAAGTTGGCCAAATCGCAAAAATTGGAAAAAGATCGTCGAGGAAAATTCCCGTCATTTACGGACACAAAATTTGAAGACTCGATATTTGTTGATTGTTTGCCGACATTTGAGGACCCGACATTGTCGGATCCCAAATTTCGGTTCCCCAATTCTCGAGTCCCAAATATAGGGAAATACAAAATAATAATAAAAAAATTTAAATAATGCAACTTAATATTTTGATAATAAATGCTCCAATCTTTCAAGTTAATCCGGGATAATTGTGCTTTCACCAATCATTGCGGACAAAAATATATTTACAAATCTTTTGAGTTATAATATCGGTGTATGATGAATAGGGTTCGAAGTTGTATGATTTTGAATATTTTTTTGCATATGCTATGAAGAAAGGGGCTCAAAAATAGCATTTCTACGTTAAAATTTTTTTATTTGGTGAATGTTTTTAGTGCATATAAATCAATATTTTGGGGTTTTTCGGGAATAAATCCTATTTCGCCATTTTTGCGTTTTTTGTTAATCTAATTGACATTTTTTGATGGTTAAAAGCTATTTTTAGCAGTTTTTAATGCATGTTTTAGTATATTTGGGAGGATTAGTGCATATTTAGCATTTTTTTTTAGTAATAAATACAACTTTGAACCCTAATGATGATTGTTGTGATAATAAATTTTGATTAATCGGTCACTCTCAGAAATATTCCCCAATTTTTGTTCCATTTTCTTTTTCATTTCCTCAAAATCTTTCATATTTTGCATTTGTTTCTCTAAATTTTGCTTTTTCAATTTATTCATTATCTGCCAAATTTCTGTCCATTTTTGCATTTCCCCCATTTGAGTCAGCGCAATTTCGAGCAAATCCCTTTCAATCATTTTTAAATAATTTTGGATGTCATTTTTCATTGTTTTTTCAGATTCAGAAAGTAAAATGTTAAGCATTTGCAATATATCTTAAATTCAAAAAATTAAAATAACGCCTATGTAAAGAATGTTTTGTTTTTGAATAAATTAAAATTTTTATACCAAATTTTATGGACAAATCGTTTTGGGACTTTTTTAAGCTAAATATTTTAATATTTATTTTAGGGTTTATTTAAATTTTCTTATATTGTGTTCAAGATTGAATTTATTTAAAATTGCAAATATTTTTTTTAACTTCACCCTAATTAATTAATTGAACAACCTTTCTCTGAATTAAAATCGATTTTAATTGCTTTGTCAAAATTCACGTAATTCTCACCAAAGTATTTTATATATGCATCTTTTTTGTTTTCAAAGAATAAATTAAAATTTGCATCCCAATAATTTTGCTGTTAGGGTTTGGAACTTTCTAAAAGTTGAAAAATTTATTTAATTTTAAAAAATCCTTTAAAAAATTAATATTTTTGAAAAAACTCGCGTTTTCGAGTCGAAGTCCCTTAATCAAACACAATTGTTTCGTTTCCCGCAATTCCATTTCCATTTTGACAAACTTTTGAATTCCCTATAAATTAATAATTAAAATTAATTTCCATTTTTATTGTTTCTGTTGCGTTTGTCCACCTTGATTCTGTTGTTGATCACTGATCGATTCTGTGTTGTCCAATTTTTGACCAATAATCAAACCAACATAACAATTCTCCCCTAAAAATTTAGAACTTTTTTTAGGAAATAAAAAGAAATTCCCCAATTTTGCGTTCGGGCGCTTTTAATAAAATCCCAGCAAAGGCCGGAATTTTATATTCAAAATATACTCCAGAAGAATGAAAAATTCTGCGGCTAATGATTTGTTTCATCCGCAGTTACCCACTCGTCACAATTTTTTTTCGGTCGCTTCTTGCGAAAATTTTCAAGATAATGTAACCAAATCAAAAAGATGTTATTGTAATAATAAAAAAGAGATTTTAATAGCTACAAAAAGTATAAATTCCTATTTTTTGCCAATCGTACCTGTCCCATAAATATTAAAAATTGTAAAAGATAGAAGAAATTTTTTTTATGAAAATCTGCCCCAAAAAAGCAGCACCGTGATCAGATCTTTTTTAAATGAAAAAACTGTTATTGTGTACGACTCCTATAATTTGTACTTCATTTTATTGGTTTTGAAGAACTTTAATTATTTTTAGCATATCAAAATTTGTACCTTTAAAAAGATAAAAAACTTATAAAACCATGAGCATATATAATTAATTTAATAAATAAATTTTTGATTTTAAACTTCTTGTATAATTAGAATTTTATCGCATTATCCTCATCTGATGAGGATAGCGGATGTAGCCTAGCTGCCGGAACCCGTCAGTTGGGCCCTCACGTTTGGGCCCCCACGTTTGGGCCCTCACGTTTGGGCCCCACACGTTTGGGCCCCAGCATGTTTTTCCACTTAAGCTTTTTTCTTTGGCATCCAAATCCAACAATCTTGGTATCATTCGAAAGCTCTTAACATGCTCTATTAGCCTTGCTAAAAAACGAAAAGTTTTTCAAGCCTGGAAAAAATTTTATTGAGAAAAAAGTTGAAAATTTCGACTTATTCGCAATTTTCATGTATAACTTTTTTGGTAATTGTCTAAGCGCAAAGCAATAGCTTAGAAAAAGCTTCTAAATATATAGATTTTTGCACAAAAATGACGAAAATATAGAGATATTCAATAATAGATTTTTCCAAAAAAAAAAAAAAACTATTGGTGTGGGTTTTTTGGGACGAATTGTCAAAATTTTCTGGAGAATAGGCACCAGGGATATTGCGAATCAGAAATTAAAACAGGAAAATAAATAAAATATGAAATACCAAAAAACACGAACACAAACGCCCTAAAAACACGAAAAGGCGAAAAAGAAATTTTTTAACGGAATAATTTTAAAATTTTTATGAGCATTCTCGAAATTTGTTCAAAGATTTTTTATTTTCTCACAATTTAAAAAAAGATATTTTCTCTCAACCCCATCCCCCATTCTTAGCAGTGCATAAAAATTTCGTATTTCAGGCCAAAATACGAAATACGAACACAAAAAGCCCTAAAAACCCGAAAATACGAAACACGAAACGATCAACATCCTGATAGCCATAAACAAAAAGATTTTGGTGTGCCAAATAATAAGTTAATACATATAAGGTCTCTGATTTTAAGGGTTTTTCTGTCTATTAAATCCGAAGAAGCGATGGGTGACCGGCGCCGGGAAAACTCGCCCGAATTTTTAACAGATTTTGCCCTTTCTATAAATCGTAATATTTTTTATCTATATTAATATAATAATTCAGCTTTCTTTTTCATTTATTTTAAGAAAATTGATTTTATTTGCTTCCTCCTCATTTATTCGATTAGCATTATACATAAAAGATATTTGTGAAAATGCTTTCATTTAAATAGAATTTGTAAAATTTACTTTTTTATTTATTTTCTCATTTATTGAAATAGATATAAAAAAGTAAATTCTTTACTTAAATAATTCATAAACAGAAAATTTTTTTTTTAAATTTGCTATTGATAACTAAAATGTTTTATTTTAATAATCTATTACTATTCTTTTGTTAAATTATTTTTTTGAAAAATAATTAATTTTTTAACGACTCGGTAACCAAATCACCGGCTTTTCTGGGCCCTGAAATACGTTCGGTTTTTGCCCAAATACCCGGACTCGTATACCCCTAATTAAAAAATGTAGGTATTTTTTAAAATAAATAAGAAAATGCTTAAAAATCCACTCTTTATTCATAAATTTTAAGAACTGTCCCTTAAAACGGTGCCTTAGAAAGAAATGATGCTTAAATTATCCCTTCCATTTTTGCTTATAATTATGATGGATTTTGCGATCGGACGCATTGCTTTAAACGGCGAGTGCCAAAAAGGTGTGAACCTAGTTTTAAAAATCTTAATAAACTCTCAAAAATTTTTTAAGACTTTTTTGGAACGGCTGATCAATTGGAAGAAATGGCATCGGGAATTTTTGCTGCGTCGGACAAACAAACGGAAAATGGAAAATTTATGGAAAAAGCATTTGTTGGCATTTTGTGTTGTATTACAATTAAAGCTGCAAAGGATGCCATGGAAAAGGACGAGCTGGCATTAATTGATGAATTTGAAGCAAATCAGCGCAATTTTTGCCACCAAATGAAAAAGGGCCGAAACATTTGGGGAGCAGTGAAAAGTTCGGCAGGGAATGCCATTGTAACAGCGGCGAGAAATGTGAAACTTAACCCTCAAATACATGAAGAAGGACTTCGAAAATTGGAAAAAACGCAAAATTTGAGCTCTGAAAATCAAAGAGAAATTGGAACATTTGCCAAACATTGCTTTGCCACATTGAAATTGTTTCAACAATTCATCACCGGTATTTGTTAATGTAAATTGTTAAGTTTCACTTACCAACAGCTTACTGTTTTATACAATAACAAATTAAGATGAGCGATTGGCTCAGACTTTGTTCGCTGCTGGAGGACAGACTGTGTCTGATCAAAGTTCAGCCTTATCAGCTCAAACGGCGCCCACTGTGTCTGATCAGCTGCCGAAGGGGAAGTCGTCACGGCGAAGGAAAAGGGGCGATTGGATGCCCGATGGGTCGAGTAAATGGCCAAAATGCGTTGGTGCCGTTTTGATTGGCCGGCTTTTCCGGCTATATGTGCACTTTGTTTTGGATCATCTTGGCCCGGAGTCAGTATTAATCCATTCACTTACTTTTCTGCTGATGACTCCTCTGTTCATTATCACCCTCATATTCCGTTGGGAACGGCGGTGGTAATTGCTGTGTACATGTCCTTTGTTGTTTCTTTGGTCAGCATCTTTTTGGGCATTTATCATTGCTTTGTCAAGCGTTCTTATTAGGGAAACGATTTTTTAGGGGTTTACCTATTTTTTCCTCAGCTCTCTATGGTTTGAAATACATGAAAAATAGTTTTTTTTTCTTTGGTGACTGTAGAGTTATTTATAGAGTTATTAGCACCTATTTTCTGGGTTTTTATTTTTAGAACCTAAAACCCAAAAGAAATTTGAATTATCTATTTTGGCATTTTGCCAAAAATTTAGTAACAAAAATGCAATAAAAAAGGAAAAACACACCCTCTATGAATAAACACGAGAATTTCTGAAAATAAAACCTAATAAATGAAAATTTTCTCAAAATTTTTTTCGAAAACCTATTATTTATTTCCATGACAAGAATTTAAAATTTTAAAAATTACGTATCTCAATACTAGTTGGGCTTAATTTTGTTGCTTTTTGGAAATTTTTTTCTTATTTTACACCCCTAAATTTGAAACTTTTTGGCACCTAGTTTCCGATTTTTAGCACCTATTTTGGCATTTTTTAGAACCTAAAACTAACTTTTTGGCAGTTTTTAAAACCTAAAATTCGTATCAATAATTATTAATGGGGGGATTTGCTTTATCGGTGACAATTAGGCTGGGTTGAAAAATTGGATCCAAACTTTTAGCCATATTTTTTATGACTTTATTTTTTAATTAATAAATGTGACGAGAGCTATTTATTGACTTTTTCAGAAAATTTTGGTTTTAGCTAAAATTTCTTAACAAAAATGCAATAAAAACAAAATGGCCTAATTTTTTTCTTCAAAGACATTCATTAATATTGATTTGTTCAAAAAAAAATAGGCAAAAAATTTACACACGCCTAAAATTTGTGGCTATTTTAGATAATTTTTCTAGTTTCGGGCATCTTTTTGTGTTTTATTTGACGGTTTTTTAGATTTAAAATATCTAAATATGGATAAAAATTTTAAAAATTGATAAAAAATCTTCAAAATCACTATTTGGGCTGAACCATCCAATAGGTAGAAACGAGATAATGGCGCTAGCAAAATATATATCAATCGGTTCCTTTTGCATTTCAATTACGAATCCGAAAGAATTTTCGAACAAAAAGGAATTGACAAAAGGAATTGTAAACGAAAACCTTCGCAAATGAATTTGATAAAAAAAATTTAAGTGAGCCAAAAAAACTCAAAATCACTTAAAAATTTTGAACTATGTAAAAAGCAAATTAAATAAATCCTTATAAAAGATTTTGGCTCACCTAAATTATTATTTTTTATCAAAGTAATTTTCGAGGGTTTTTGAGGATACGTCAGTTTGATATTGTCAGAAAATTCTTCCGGGTTCGTAATTGAAATGCCGGGAGAAATTGTTTGATAAGTAATTTGTTGACCATTTATGCGTCTTTATTGTTTTTTCTTCTTTTTTGAATGTTTGTTTTTTCCTTTCTTTATTAATTATTTTTTGCTTGAAACTTTCTTTTTGCCGACCCATTATTTATTTATTTAATGTAATCTCCCCGTGAAAATCGTATAGAATTGTACAAGATGATAGCGAATAAAAATTTTAAAAATACCGTTTTATAAAGCGATCACGCATAGAATTTTTTTGTTAAGGCAATCCAAATATTGGACTCGAGATATTTTTTTAGGAAATAATCGCTTATAATGCCTAAAAAAATTTTTTTTTAGTTTTTTTTCGTAGTCGCATTAATCTGTCATTTTTTCGGTGTATATTTGCTGAGAACTTCTTTTTTATTCATAAATACTTTTTAGCCATTCGAAAATTCAAAAATAAATTTTAAAAAATTCTTCAATAAAATGAGATCTTTTAGCAGTTTTCACATTTTATCACCTTATTAAAGGGTCGCAACATTTAGCAATTTAACTTCTTTTTTTGTTCAATTGTTTTGAAGAAAGAAGCTCAAAACGCGTTTCTGCGTTGAAAATTTTCGATTTGATGATACTATCCGTCACTGTAAATCACTATTTGGCGCTTCGTTTTTGTTCAATTTTTGGATAAAAATTATGTCACTATTCGGACTTTTGGTTACATATTTTGGCATTTTCAGGCCCTAAGCATATCACTGAATAATCGCTGCCGAGCATATTTGAAAATCTGTAAGCAAGATTAGCAAGATAATTATCAAGGATTATCCCAAGATTTTTAAAGATTTAACTGAATATCATTGAGATTACGGTAAATGTTTTAAGCAGGATTTTTAAAGGCTTAACACAGCAGCGCATGTTCTGAACTTTTTTCGATTACTATTAAATTCAAAAAAAAATTTAAAATGCAACTATCTTAGCACCATCCTTTTTCTACGCAGTTTTTTTTATAAAAGTTTCGTGAAAAAATAAAAAAAATTTCTTAAAAAACAAAAAAAAAAATTCTGAAAAAATGGAATGGAAGATTTGTCCTCAGCAGCCGTGTCTTCTAAATTTCAGATTATAAAGAAAAATATTTTAAATTTTTTGAAATATGTTATGCTTCGTGAACAAAATTTATCAAAATGAATAGGCTATTATATAAATGCTGGACACCTTCTGTACGTAATTCCGATTTCCGACATTATTGGGCCTCGGAATTCAGGTTTCCCTTTCCGAAAATTCTAGGACTTTGGAATGCTATCCGAACTGAACTCTAGAACAATATTTATCTATGCTTATTCACCGACTCTTTTTGAAAGAAAAGTCGGGGACAAAAAAAATTAAATTTTTACCAACCCGGAAACCGGTCCCGGGCCCGGCAATTAGAAAATCGGGTTTCATCGATTTTTAGAGTCGGGGCCCGGAAACCGGTTGCTTCTGAAAATGTCAGCCCGGCTCGGCATATTTGGAAATCTCGGTCTCTAATGTTTAGATGAAAAAATTACTGCACCATCTTCTACTTTTTTTTTTGAGCATTTTAGCTATCTAAAACCGGTAATATTTTTTTACCTTTTTTGATGCCTTTTTGGGCGTTTTTATTTTTATTTTGTATCTATTTTGCGGTTTTTCTTATCTTATATTACATCCATAATTATGCATAAATATAGCCGCCATGTTTTGACCCATTAAAGAATTTAGTTAAAATAAGTAATTTAAAATTTCAGATTCCGGAATTTTTTAAACCTAATTATAAGGAATTTTCAGTCTATTTAAAACGGTGCTAGGTCGATCCAAAAAAAAACTCAGTGTGGGCGATCCAAAAAAAAAACTCAGTGTGGGCGATCCAAAAAAAAAAACTCAGTGTGGGCGTTCCAAAAAAAAAACTCAGTGTGGGCGATCCAAAAAAAAAACTCAGTGTGGGCGATCCAAAAAAAAAAACTCAGTGTGGGCGTTCCAAAAAAAAACTCAATGTGGGCGATCCAAAAAAAACTCAGTGATTGATAAAATTAAATAAATAAATTAAATTATTCAATTCACAAAAACACGGTGCCGTCCGGTTAACCCTAATGTACGACGGGACGCAAGTCATTTTCAAATTTTTTCATTTTTCATTTTTCACATCACTTCTCGCCAATTTTCTCCATTTGTAGTAGACACCGCCGGACGCGATTGAAACCTTTTTGTAGAGCTCATCGTGCTGTACAAAAAAGCCGCTGGTACCGGCACGCTTAGCTTGGGTTGGCCACCGACAGGGTCGGGGGCGAGGCTGAGGGTCCTCCGGCATATGTACCCGACCCATGACGGGCTCCAAGTGAATGGATCGAGAACCGGACCGGGCCTGAGAGATAGCCCTTGAAAAATTGAACAAAAAATTGTTCTTAACCGGGCCGGTACGGATTCCGGATCAGGCATTTTTGGTGGCCCGAAAATGGTGCGATCGGCTTCCGGAAAATGACCAATCAATCACTGAGTTTTTTTTTGGATCGCCCACACTGTGTTTTTTTTTGGATCGACTCACCACGTTTAAAACGAAGAAGTAGTGGGTGAACGGCGCCGGGAAAATTCGCCCCATTTTTTATAAGATTTTTCATTTCCATAAAACGTAATATTTTTTTTATCTGTCATAATATAATAAATAATTTGCATATTTTTTAAATTTATTTTAGGAAAATTGATTTTATTGATTACTTCTTTTTTTCTTTTAGCATTATAAAATTATATTTGTAAGTGCTTTCTTTTTAACAATAGAATTCATTTAAAATTTTCCCACTCATTCTATTGGTAAAATAATAAATTTTTTTTTCATTTTCTCATTTAACACAAATTGAAATATTTTATAATTCATAAATAGGAATTTTATTTACTATTAAATCTATAAATATTTAAATTATAATAATTGTGTTATATTTTTTTAAATAAAAATTATAACTAATTCTTTAAGGACCGGTAATCGGACCCGGGCCCCCGCTTTTGGTGATGCGACATTTGCGGCGCTGACATTTGCGGCGCTGACATTTGCGGCGCTGACATTTGCGGCGCTGACATTTTCGGCGCTGACACTTGCGGCGCAGACATTTGCGGCGCCCAGTCAAAACGACACTTGCGGCGCCGACATTTGCGGCGAGGACATTTGCGGTGCCGACATTTGCGGCGCGACACTTGCGGCGCCGACAGATGCGGCGCCCAGTCAAAACGACTTTTGCGGCGCTGCCACTTGCGGCGCCCAGTCAAAATGACATTTGCGGCGCGAAATTAAATGACCCCAAAAATTATTTGAAAAATTATTTAAGTTAACAGAATTGTTATTTTAAGTTTATTTTTCAATAATGACTATTTTAACAATAATTATTGCAACCTAATCACAAAGATAAAGGTTGCGTCGTTTGCCGTTGGAACATATTCAGAAAACGTTTAACTTCGCCCAACCCAGCATTTTCAAAGTATAAATGGGATACAGTAATAAAAATATTATTATAAGGTTCATTATTACTATTAAAAAAGAGGAAGAGCACCAACAAAACTGCCTGAGGCCTTATGGAATTGACCCAACTCGTGGGATTGCTGAAAGCCTCGCTTAAAAAATATCTGCGAAATGATGAAGCGACCCGTAGATTAGTTAACGATTTTGACAATAAGGAAAACAAAAAGATGATGATATAATTAATAGAGCCCGGTAAAAAAATTTCCGGGAGCGGGAGCAGGATCGGTAGTTCAAAATTTTCCGGGACGGGAGTGCCGAACGGGAATCCCGTAAAAATCCCGCTCCCTTTAAAATCCCGTTCACCGAAAAAAGCGGGACCGAGAATCCCGTAAAAACCCCGCGGGAGTCCCGGTCCCGCTGGCCTCTAATAATTAATCACATTCATACATTGCAGTACCGCCTAGGGATGAAAGGCTTTGAAGAATAGGACTGAAAGATTGATTAAACAAATGTTTTTCTAATCAAAATAATTTTTCAAATAATTTGGGGTCATTTAATCTGCGCCGCAAATGTCATTTTGACTGGGCGCCGCAAGTGTGGGCGCCGCAAAAGTCCTTTTGACTGGGCGCCGCATCTGTCGGCGCCGCAAGTGTCGTCGCCGCAAGTGTCGGCGCCGCAAGTGTCACGCCGCAAATGTCGGCGCCGCAAGTGTCGCTTTGACTGGGCGCCGCAAATGTCTGCGCCGCAAGTGTCGGCGGCGCAAATGTCAGCGCCGCAAATGTCGGCCAATCCCGCTTTTCTGGGCCCAGGGACTCGGTTCTTTCCCAAATTCCCGGACAATATACGAACTTAAAAACAAGCATCTAAACCAGCAAATAAGCACGGAATAAGCACAGCATGACTAGGAATTACATTTTTAGGCTCTAAAAACAGCCAAAATTGGTAGGCTTTAGGCTATAAAAAACCCAAAAATAGGCACTAAAATGCAAAATAGGCTCTAAAAAAACACAACTTTAGGGGTGTAAAAGCATAAAATTTTATCCAAAAAGGTAACAAAATTAAGCCAAATCAGTATTGAGATAAATATTTTTAAAATCACAAATTCTTGTCAATAAATAAATAAATAAATTTTGGAGAAGAATTTTGAAAAATTTTTCATTTCTTAGGGGTGTATTTTTCGTTTTTATTGCAATTTTGTTAATAATTTTGGGCAAAATGCCAAAATAGGCAAAAATAGGTTCTTTCAAAATTTTTTAGGCTTTTTAGGCGCTAAAAATAAAAGCCTAGAAAATAGTCACTAAAAACTCGAAAAGTAGCTTAACAACAGCCCAAAAAAACATGTTTTTCGTGCGTTTCAGGCCACGGGGAACTCAGGAAAAAATAGGCTTTTGCCTAAAAATGTGATCCCTAAGCATGACAATCAAACACAAATAATTTAAAAAAAAAACTAAAAATGCCGCCGTTATTTCGAATTATTATTTTTTTTAATCTGTAATAGGGAAATAGATTTAAATTCCAAAAATTTGTTAGAAAATGTGAAAGTATATTCGGAAATTCCTACAAAAAAAAAGAAATTTTAGGTTTTTTTGTAAAAAGTCTCCATTCATAGGGAATGTCTTAGAGATGCTTTTACTCTTTCAATAACCCAATTAAGAATAAAACTAAGCACCTAATTACAAATTAATATGAATTTAAATGCCTCTATTAAGCAAGAAAATCCCAAATCACTGTCTATTCATAAATTTGAAGAACTATCCTTTAAAATATTCCCTTTCAAAGAAATGATGCTGCTTAAATTATTATTTCCATTTTTGCTTATAATTATGATGGATTTTGCGATCGGACGCATTGTTTTAAACGGCGAGTGCCAAAAAGGTGTGAACACAGTTTTAAAAATGTTAATAAACTCTCAAAACATTTTAAGACTTTTTTGGAACGGCTGATCAATTGCAAGAAATGGCATTGGAAATTTTTGCAGCGGCGGACAAACAAACGGAAAATGGAAAATTTTTTGAAAAGGGATTTGACATTTTTTGTTGCACAGCAATAAAAGCTGCAAACGATGCCATGGAAAAGGACGAGCTGGCATTAATTGATGAATTTGAAGCAAATCAGCGCAATTTTTGCCATCAATTGAAAAAGGGCCAAAACATTTGGGAAGCGGTGGAAAGTCCGGCAGGGAATGCCATTGTAACAGCGGCGAGAAATGTGAAACTTAACCCTCAAACACACGAAGAAAGACTTCGAAAATTGGAAAAAATGCAAAATTTGAGCTCTGAAAATCAAAGAGAAATTGGAATATTTGCCAAACATTGCTTTGCCTCGTTGAAATTGTTTCAACAATTCATCACCGGTATTTGTTAATATAAATTGTTAAGTTTCACTTAGGAACAAATGTATTCATTCAAAACTGCTAAAAAGTAGAATCAGAATCCCGCGGCATTAAATTTCCCGCCCCGGGGTCCCTCTCAACCGTTTTACCAAAAGCTAGGGATTATTGACCGGGATCGGTAATCCGGCTGGGATCCAATTTGTTTGCTTATTAATTGCTACAGTAGCTGACTGTATTATACAATGACAAATTAAGATGAGCGATTGGCTCAGACATTGTTCGCTGGTGGAGGACAGACTGTGTCTGATCAAAGTTCAGCTTTATCAACTCAAACGGCGCCCACTCGATCTGATCAGCTGCTGAAGGGGAAATCGTCACGGCGAAGGAAAAGGTCGAGTAAATGGCCAAAATGCGTTGGTGCTTTTGCATTGGCCGGCTTTTCCGGCTATGTGTGCAGTATATTTGCTAGGCTCTTGAAAATCAATCATGTTAACATTTTCACATCTCATCATCCTGTTGTTCAGCCCCATCCTCGTATATCGTTAGTAATGGAGGTGTTAGTTTCAATGTACATGTTCTTTATTCTTTCTTTGGTCAGCATCTTTTTAGGCATTTATCATTGCTTTATCAAGCGTGATGATTACTATTGATTCGGTTTTTAGGTTTTTACCTATTTTTTCCTGAGCTCCCTATGGTCTAAACACGAAAAATATATATTTTTTGGTGTTTGTTAAGTTACTTTTCGAGTTATTAGCACCTTTCTAGGTTATTGTTTTTTAGAACCTAAAAACCTAAAAGAAATCTGATAAAATCAAGAATTTTAATTTTAAAAATTACGTATCTCAATACTAATTGTAGGGCTGGGAATCAAAATATGTAAACAAATTTGTAAAATGGTTATTTTTTTGAGAAAATTGTTAAATGGTGAATAGGCACAAAATGCCATAAAAATGAGCTAAATGGGCTTAGAATAATCTTTTAGTATTTTAAGAATTAATTTTTGATATTTCTTTTTTACCGATTTTTCTGAGGTACATTTTCAAAAAAAAAATAATTAATTTTTCACAAGAAATTTCGGCGCTACTTTAAAAGGTCTTTTGAAAATTTTTCCACCTTTTTTGGTCTAATTTTTTTTGTTTTTTACGCATAATGATGAATACCCGCCGGCGCTTTTCGAGGTCGCTGATCAAGAATATGGCATCCATTTCAACCAATCCGGGATCTCGGCCCCGAACTTGAACCAAAAGTCGAAAATTCGAATTTTTCAAAATTCTCACTATTGCCATAAAATTGATTAAAAAAAGCTAAAAGAAGTCAAAAATCATTGAAACATCAAAAAATGATCCATTTTGTTCAGATTCTAACATAAAAGCAAATTTTCAAAAATTCGATTTTCTACTTTTTGGACGAATTTGGTTTCGGAGTTCGGAATAGCCCCAAATAATTGTCATAGTTCGAGATCAGGGACCTCGAAAACCCCCGGGTATTTGGTTTCAAGACTTTTTAAACCGAAAAAAAAATTTGAAAAAAGTTTAGACCAAATAAAAGTAAAAAAAAAAAATTCAAAAGACCCGCTTTTAAAGTAGCGCAGAAATTTCTATAAATTTTCAAAAGCCTCAAAATATATAAAAAATGGAAATATGCCCGAAATTGCAAAATATGTACGAAAAAGTCTAAAATATGTATAACAATATGTACATATGTAATATGCAAAAAATCACAAAAAATTTACACACGCCTAAAATTTGTGGCTATTTTAGATAATTTTTCTATTTTCGGGCATATTTTTGTGCTTTTATTTGATGGTTTTTTAAATTTAAATATCTAAATATGGATAAAAACTTTTAAAATTGAGAAAATTGTCAAAACTACTTTTGTGGGGTGAACCATCCAACAGATAGAAACGCAATAATGATTAGCAAAATATATACCAATTGGTTACTTTCGGCTTTTATTACGAATCCGAAACAATTTTACGTAAAAAGCAAATTATTAAATCCTTATAAAAGCTTTTGGCTCACTTAATTTTTTTTTTTACCAAGTCATTTTCGGACGTTTTTGAGGACCATAACTGAAGTCAATTTGGGTTCGTAATTGAAATGTCGGGAGAAATTATTTTATATATATTTTGTAGATCATTCATGCGATTTTTATATTTTCCCAAAGCTCACTTGGCCTTCATTAGATAAAACATTCGTTTTTGGATTCGTTATTTAAGTGTTTTTTTCGTTGAGTGTTCGTTTTTCCCTTTCTTTCTTTCTTTATTTATTTTTGTAATCACTGATTTTGACTTTCTTCGGCTCCCGTGAAAATCTAAGAATTGGACAATCTGATAGCGAATAAAAAATATAAAAATAACTTTTTATAAAGCGATCACACATAGAATTTCCAAAAAAAATTTCATTTGTTTTTTTTTTTCGCTGTCGCAATGTTCTGCCATTCTTCTGCGTATTTGTTAAGAATTTATTTATTTTTTTTATTCATAAATACTTTTTTCGGGAATGTATTTGTTGATGTGTTAATAGCAGACATATCAGGATGAAAATTGGGAATCATATCTTAGGTTTTTAATAAGGTACTCTTTGTCTAATACCTCCTATATTGATTTGACATGTTAAATGAATTCTTTGACATTTTTATGAATTCTAGATTCGTGATTTGAATGTAAATTCGGCATTAGCGGCCTTGATGCTACAAAAAGTTAATAAAACGAAATCTTAAACAAAAAAATTTTACTCATGTAAACTGCATAATTTATAAACACTTCCAACTATTAATAAAATTAACCTGGATAAAATTTTGAAAATTTAAAATAAATTGAGAAATTGAAATCTCATCGATTAAAGCAAAATTTATTTCCTCATTTTTAACGCGGAAGGAAGCATTTGTATTAATATGTAAACAAAATTTTATGGCCAAAAATAAAATGAAGAATAATTTTTTTTTGGTTGGGTAAAAAGAATTTTAACATGACAAAAAGTAAAACCATTTCAAACATTTGTCAGTCTTCCCAGCAGTGTAGTGTTTCATTTATCAGCAGGGATGTGAGCTGAATCTACGTTCTTGGATAGAAGACGACCGGATTTGAATGAATTAATGTTGAGATCGGTGAGAATTGTCGCTGAAATATCCTTTTGTTTTCCTTGGGTGTCATAAGAAATTCTTTCAAAATGAGGAACCGCTGAATGAATTCATTTTTATTATTTTTTTAAGCGGGTCTAAGAAATTTTTTGAGTGCGCCGAGCTTATAACTTTTTTGCAGGCCAGCGACGGGACATTGACGTTAAAACCCGGAAAGCGTGGTTGATAAGAGGCGGATTGCCTCGGAACCAAAATGTAGCATCATCGTCGCCATCGGCAAAGCTCAAATGAGGAATGTTTGTCGCAAAAATACTGTAGGCTAAATTTGACCGAAACAAAGATCCAAATCGTTATGACCATACATTTTCCAAAGCGTCAATTGCCATCAAAAAAAAATTACCAGGACAATAATATGAAAATTTCAATATTGGGAAATAAAAATTTCATCGATTAAAACAAAATTTATTTCCTCATGTTTAACGCGGACGGAAGCATTGAATTAATATGTAAACAAAATTGTATGGCAAAATGAAATGAAGGAATATTATTTTTGGTTGGCTACAATAATTTTTACATAAGTAAAAATTATTGCCATCATTTGTCAGTCTTTCCAGCAGTGATTCATTTACAAGCAGGGATTGAAGCTGAATCAGTGCCACAACAAAATATTTAAACTGTTTCATTAATATACTAAAAAATGATTTTATTATTTTTTTGTTTTTCTTTATTTATTGCCAACGCATTTGGTGAAGAGCACTCAGGTTTTTAACCGAAAACCTAAAAATTGGACAACTAAATTCTCACTCATTTAGCACGATGGAAGAATTCATGCAAGGAATTTGGCCAAAGCATGCAAAATTTGGTCAATGGATTGGCTAAAAACGATGAAAAAGCATCTATCGCGACAACAGTTGAGAAAATAACCAATTTAAAAACACTTTCTGAACAATTAGCTCAAACCATTCAAAATGCCAAGCACATTAAATTGGGCTCACTGATTGTCGAACACGCGCACAAAATTGGCCAATTTTGCCAACATTTGCTAATTGCGCATGGGCGGCACAACAACGACGAAACTGTAATCAAAGAAAGACTGGGCAATGGCATTGGTCAGCTGATGGGCCGAATGCGGCAAATTCGGCGTCTGATCGGAACCATTCTGCTGGCATGGGATATATGGCCAAAGCTGTACAATTTTCGGGTCGGAGAAGGCTCAAGCGATGCCTTTGCACAATTTGTTGATCAAATGGAACAAAGAGTTGGCCAAATGGTAGCACAAATTGGCCAAAACGAATCGTATTATCAGAGCACGATTTCATCATTTGACGAGGCTTTACACAATTTGAGGGCAATCGCAACGGAACAGGACAAAGACGAATTACGAAAATATGGCAAAATATGGACAATTGTACAACGGCTAATGATCAAAGCGTGGTCCGAAGTGTTGCAAAATGTGACGGCGGATTTGTTTGGACCGTCGAGCGAATTTTATGGGATAAACTTACTGACAGAATTCGGCAAAGAAATTGCTTTCGATGAACAAATTTGTGCCGATGCCAAAGCGATGTTTGAGCAGCGAA
The DNA here is from genome assembly GCA_023374025.1 of Heterodera schachtii. Taxonomy (NCBI): domain Eukaryota; kingdom Metazoa; phylum Nematoda; class Chromadorea; order Rhabditida; family Heteroderidae; genus Heterodera; species Heterodera schachtii. The sequence continues at coordinate 201,727 of SIJG01000016.1, forward strand.
AAGCATCAATAATTGATCGGATTAAAAATGTAGCGACAATGCTTCACACTGAGATGGAAACCTGCAAAAATGGTTTTTTGATGAACTATTTATTTAATTAATTTCAAAAATTTAATTAAAAAATTCTATTAAAATCGGTCAAATTTTTTAAAATTATATTAGCTAGCGTAACAAAAGGCCAAAGTTCCACCGAAACTCTCAAAAAAGTGCAAAATATGTATGAAATAGTCTACAACGAATTGGACATGATAGATTTGCTGGATTCAAAGAATAATGTGAAGACCAAATTAGACGTATTGGAACAGTGCGTAATGGCAAAGGATGGCATGCCGAACAAAGGAGCAGACGATGCGGCACTTTCAGGGGACACTTCAAACTGCATGAATAGTGAAGGGTTGGAAAAAGGCATTGTGGAGGAAGCGGAAGAACTAATGGCCAGCTTAAACATTTGTTGATGGCTTTTGATTGAAATTCGTATTTGTTCTGCTGATATTCATCAATATACTTTCCATAATTATTACTGTAGCGCTTAAACCCAGGATAGAAAAGTCAAATGAAAATTTATACATATATAAAAAGTGCGGAAAAAGTTCCCATACTTTTTTAAAGTTCATTTTGTATCCAAAATTTCAATATTTCTTCAAACATAACCACCATCGTATTCAATGACCTTTTTTACCCCTTCGGCCATTAGGATTTACTTTATTTTAATAAAGATAACTTTTTTAAACCCCCTGAAACAAAGTCAAGTTGCCCTAAAAAAGGACCTAAAATTGTCGCAGCTCTTTTTTTGCACTTGTTTTCATAATTTTTTATAAAACAATTTTGAGTAAATTTTTGATGAGAATATTTTAGCTAAAATGTTAGGGCTTTCAGAAAAAATATAAACTTATTAGGTGGGGCTAAAAATTCACGAAAACCCAATTATTGTTATGGCACTTAGCAATGACGCCCAGTCTTGAAATTTTGCGGAAATATTATCACCTAATTACCTGTTTTATTGCCGTTTTAGTGTATCAAAAATGCCATTTCTGGTAATAATAGGCATCGTTAAAAATGGCATAAGCGACCATTACTGTCAATTTTCGGAAGCGTTTGGGTGCTTGTATCTCTGTCAATGGGGGGAAATTTCGAGCTTTTTTGTGATTTTTTATTCAATATAGCAAAGTCTTTCCGCGATCAACCAATAAGAATTATCTTTAAATTTTGAAAAATATACTTCCTAAAATGGAAGACTTTATTCAAAAAGTCATCCCTAAATATTTTTGTTTTGAATAATTTTTAGATAATTTTTTCGTATCTTTAATCCAAAATAAAATTTTCTAACAAAATACCATATTAAATGAACTGCTCTGAATATTGTATTTACAATTTTTTACATATTTTCAGTATTTTCGGTAGACGGTCCGCTAACACCGGTCAGCTTATGGTGGTTCGCTAAGTCACTATCTTGGCAATTTTCTCACTATTTTTTGTTAACTATTTCCAGATTTTTCGTAAGCTAAAAACGCGACCCCAATGACGTTACTCAAAACCATCAAAATGGGAAATTTGCATTAACTTTGCTCAAAAGCAACTAATTTTTAAATTCTTGATATTCGATTAGGACCAATAATTTTTGAAAAGGCTTGGGTTTTGAGTTCTTCTGGTATCGAAACTTTTTTACTCTTGAGTAAAGATAATTATTCTTCAAAAATTTTCCATTTATTTTTATTCATCTCAATATTTTCCAATGTTTTTTGGTGCTTTAATTTTTCTGAATTAACTTTATCGATGAAAAAACTTTTAAGAGAATTTTCATTTTACAGAAATCAAAATAATAAATTCCGCTTTTTTGATGGAAATTATGCAAATTGTCGGATGGGATTGTCAGCCTACCTCTAGGTATTGGCACCAGTCTTAGCAAAAGTGCCACGTCAGATGAAGAATCAATGCAATAAGATGAGAATGCCAAAAAAAAAATGAAAATTTGCATTTGTAAAAATTGTTTCAATAAATTGTAAAATATGAAATTACTAACGCAATTTTCACTGACTTTTATTTTAATTGCATATTAATTGGGCCGCTAATTTTGGGCGCGCACAAAGGTATGAATGGGATGAGCAAAATTTGGCCAATAATGTCAACACATTGGTCAAAATGATGGATGATTTGTACACAGATTTTGAACGGCCGTTACATCAAAAAAATTTTAAATTCAATTTAACTTTCGTTAAATTTGCGTCGGAAATTGCCAGTTTACGAGTGACCAATGGTAACAATGACAGCAACTTAAATGACCATGTAATCGGATTAGTAAACAATATTTCAGGGATTGGTATCAAAAAAAAAACTGAGAATAATTTCCTGGCCACGCCTGTGGGCAGAGGCAAATTGCCTGGAATTTTAAGTTTTTCTTAATTTAAATAACTTTAACTACCGAATTTTAATGCATAATCAAATCCTTTCCCCCTGTATCCGACAAATTTGTTCATAAATCTCGCTATTTATTTTTTTATTGATGTTCCTTTTTCAATTTCAGCAGATGCTTCATCACACTTTAGCGGTGGCCCCCCCCCCACTGAATTTGGGTGATGACAAAACATTTATCAACCAGGTCACCAGCGAGTTTAACCGTCACATTTTTTGCCCTCAAAAACCCATCGCAAGTGCCGTGGTCAACCAGATTTTGCAACTGATCTTCTCTTTTGCCATTCGTTTTCTTCTTAGTTTGGTGTAACAAATTTAAAATATTTAATTTTAACGGGCGCATTTAAAATGTTTTATCGTATTTTTTGTGAACCAATTTTAAGAATAAAGGTTTGTCAAAAACTCTATAATGAATTTACGAAAAAAATGAATTTAATATTAACTTATTTAATTAAAATGATCCAAAGAAATAAGAAAATGAATAATTATCTCCAAAATCCAGAAAATGTTAATTTTATTGCTGTTTATAGAAAATTTTTTTTATTTTAATTAATCTTTTAAAGTTAATTTTCAAATTCTAATTTAAATTTTAACCTTATTAATTATATGAATTTTTAAAAGCTAAAAATTTGTCCTATCCTTTGAACCCTACGTGGTTTTGTAGTATTTCCTTCTCACCGACCACCGAAACAAAAAAAATTTTCAGTTACACAAAATTCTTCCCAAATTTCGGCTGCGACTTCGAATGGCAATTGCACACACTTTTGTCTGCTTTTAAAAATTGTCAGCACAAAACGGCAACAACAATTTAGACAGGCAAGAATTTTAACAAAATTTTGTCATATTTTGGCATATATGTGGGTTTAATTAGCCAAAATAATGTCACTGAAAATAATGCCACTTTTTGACTCTCAAATTCCTAAAATATTAAACATTGTTCATTTTTATGTCGTTTAATGTGAACAGTATTTTTCAAAATCTGATTTTTTAAAATAAGCTTTTTTATCTAACAAATGACAAATATGAAAATTGTTACCTTCGCTAAATTTTGACGCAGTTAATTTTTAGAATTTTTCCATTTCAAATTGTACAAATTGACGCAAAAGAAAAGCATTGCTGGAAAGGGCCAATAAATCTAAATCAAATGCCATCGAAAAAGCATAATTATGAAAGACAACAACAACAAGAATACATCGGTAAACTTTTTCCTTGGCGTTGCCTATCGGCACCATCGTACATAAATTTATTAAAAATTAAAATACTAAAAATCGATATAATAATTTAAAATTTAGTGATTCAAAACTTTTTTTTTACTATTTTTAACACTTTTTAGATACCTATTTTGCGATTTTAAAGACCAAAAATTCAGGCCCTCATTATAATGGTTAAATAATTAATTAATGCCAATTTTCTTTTTCTTTAAGAAAACTTCGGTTTCATATTAAAATTATCGGAATTCACATTGACACACTTCGACATTTACAAATTGCTTGAAACAATTTTGAATGAATCACCACCATCAAACCAAAAAGACGCAAAAAGTGCCAAAAATAATATTTCCGCGCCGGCAACCGAAAATTTATACATTTTTGCAGGACAATTTTATTGCTTCATCACATTGTAAAACACATTTGAGAACGAGCAAAAAAATTGACAAATTGTTACAATGTGCTTTTGTCAATTTTGGCCAACTGTTGCTTTTGCGCGGGCAATTCAAATTCCCGGAATTCAAAAAATTTGCTGATGAAAGAGAAAAGGAATGTAGCAAATTGCCATTTAGAGATGATATTGGCACCGATAATACACCTATATCAGGGTAGGAAATCTGTATCAATATCGTATACAAGTCTCAACAAAATAAGTCGCCAAAGTTGCCTACCCCTTAAAATCCATCGAATTGCAGCTTTTAAACAAAACCTATTAATGAAATTAAAAAAATTTCAATGTTTTCCTCCCCCCACAAAAAATTGGTAGATAAAAAATTCTCCTAAAACAGTAAATTATTTAAAACATTCAAAACAAATTATATCACATGAAGAAATCTACATATACATACATATGTATTCAATTGCGCCTTCCTTAGAAATTGGTTTATTAATTCTTGAAAATCGGGCTAAACAATACGAACCTAGATAAATTTTGAATGTATTTATAGTAGAGTGCAGCGGGAGCGGGCCGGGACTTCCCGGTCCTCCGATGTCCCTGTCCCGGTTCCCGGTCCCGGATTTTGAAAATTTATTTCCCGGTCCCGGAAGGTCAATCGGGAACCGGGAAAAACAAGCACTGGTAAGAATGGGGGTCTGAGTGAGAAAAGAGAAGGAAAATGGTAGAGAAAGGAAAAAATTGAAAATAAATAATTAATATATTGAAACCACTGCCAATTGTGCAAGTGGCCTAGTGGCTAATCTTCTTGATTTTCTACTGCTTTCCCATGGTTAAATCCCTCTACAGAAATTAAAATATTTTTAATTTTCGTTTAGTATACTCATGGGTTTCCTATCGACAAAATATGATTCCTCAAATATATTTTAATTGATCACATATTTTATCATTTTTTTAAAGAAAATCCGTACAAATTGAGCCTAGTAATCCCAACTTCAGCCTTTTTTGTTGAAAATCCGTTAACAAACTACACTTAAATTTTCAAAATTTTCCCCGGCGGCGCCTATCGGCACCGCCGGACCCCCTTTCTTTCCCAAAAGTTTTTTTGGAAAAAGCGCGCCGAAAAAAAATGATGTGAAAAGCAATTCTGGTTTCTAATAATAATCGATCATTTAACCAAAATGATTAATTGTTTGAAATAATTGAAGAAATTCGATTTGAAAATTTCATTAATTTAATTTAGCTTTAACTTTTGATTTTATAAAATAAAAAACAAAATAAAAATTTAATTTTGTATTATTTTCACTTGAAATAAATTAAAATTTGAATTTTTTTGAATTTGTTTAAATTTTTTGAATTTTTAAAAATTCCCGGTCCCGGACGAAAATCGAGGTCCCGGTCCCGGCTTCTAAGGTCCCGGCAAGTCCCGGTCCCGGTTTTGCCCAATATTCCCGGTCCCGCTGCCCTCTAATTTATAGCATATTCGTGTGGAGGATATACGATACTTAACCAGTTTCAGATGCAAACAATTAGAAATGCACTTATTCAATGAACCGTTGTGGAATTATGCTAGAGCAATTAAAATTGATGAAAACAAATGAAAAGTAAAATTAATTGATTGCCTAATTAATGATTAATTAATTAAATCATCTTTCCTTTTTAGGCGTGTTACAATTTGCTGATGCATTATGTACAATAGTTGATACGGTAAAAAATGATCAGAAAAATTTAATCAAAAACATTACACAACTGAATGAGTATAAAATTTTGAAAAAAATCATGAAAAAAATTGGTGACAAAGAAATTATGAACGATTAGAATTGTTTTTTGTATAAATTTGCTAAAGAAATGCCATCGGAGGAGAAAATGACTTCTCTAAATGAGCTTACAGCCATTTTACGGCAAACGTAAAAATCTAATTAAGCAATTCTGATTGATTATATTTTTTTATATATAGATATTTTTCTATTTTAAGCAATTTACGTAAAATAATTTTAAAGTTTCAATAAATGATACATTTTTAGGGTTTATTGCTCAATTAACCCAAATTTTAATTTATTCTTTGAAAACAAAAAAGATGCATATATGAAATACTTTGGTGAGAATTACGTGAATTTTGACAAAGCAATTAAAATCGATTTTAATTCGGAGAAAGGTTGTTCAATTAATTAATTAGTTAAAAAAAATATTTGCAATTTTAAATAAATTCAATCTTGAACACAATATAAGAAAATTTAAATAAACCCTAAAATAAATGTTAAAATATTTAGCTTAATAAAGTCCCAAAACGATTTGTCCATAAAATTTGTTATAAAATTTTTTATTTATTCAATTAAACAAAACATTCTTTACATAGGCGTTATTTTAATTTTTGAATTTAAGCTATATTGCAAATGCTTAACATTTTACTTTCTAAATATAAAAAAATACTGAACAATGCCACCCAAAATTATTTAAAAATGATTGAATGGGATTTGCTCGAGATTGGGCTTACTCAAATGGGGGAAATGCAAAAATGGAGAGAAATTTAACAGATAACTAACATATTGAAAAAGCAAAAAATGCAAAATTTGGAGGAATAAATGTAAAATATGAAGGAAAAATTTTGGGAGAAATGAAAAAGAAAATGGAAAGGAATTAGGGAAATTTCTGAGAGTGAATTATTTTTACAACATTGATCATTAGGGTTCGAAGTTGCAAATTTGCGTATAAAATATGCACTAAAATACCCCAAATATCCACTAAAATATGCCTTAAAAACTGCTAAAAATAGCTTTTAACCCTCAAAAAATGCCAATTAGATTAACAAAAAATGCAAAAATGACTAAATATGGATTTATTCAGGAAAACCCCAAAATATTGATTTATATGCACTAAAAACCTTCACCAAATAAAAAATTTTTAACGTAGAAATGCTATTTTTGAGCCCCTTTCTTCATAGCATATGCAAAAAAATATTCAAAATCATACAACTTCGAACCCTATTCATCATACACCGATATTATAACTCAAAAGATTTGTAAATATATTTTTGTCCGCAATGATTGGTGAAAGCACAATTATCCCGGATTAACTATGAAAGACTGGAGCATTTATTATCAAAATATTAAGTTGCATTATTTTAATTGTTTTATTATTATTTTGTATTTCCCTATATTTGGGACTCGAGAATTGGGGAACCGAAATTTGGGATGCGTCAATGTCGGGTCCTCAAATGTCGTCAAACAATCAACAAATATCGAGTCTTCAAATTTTGTGTCCGTAAATGACGGGAATTTCCCTCGACGATCTCTTTCCAATTTTTGCGATTTGGCCAACTTTTTAAGGAAAATTAATGTTTTTTGGGTCAGGCTGAGCCATTGGGCCGCGTTGGGGGGAAAAATTGAATTTTAATAGATTATTCATCGAAAATTGACAATTTTTGAAAAATTTTAAGGATTTTAATGAAATCGTCAAGGAAATTAGCCAACGATTTTTTCAGGTTTTTCCTCTAATTTTCACTTCGCTACAAACCCTTCCCCCTTCATCGATGAAGAACCCCTGTAATTGGGTGCAAAAAGCAATTCAAAATAATTCGCTGTAATGCTTTAATAATTAAAAAAAGCAACAAAAGAATTAATTTAAAACAATGATTTACAAATTGCTACCAAAAGTTTTTATCAAATTAACAAAAAAATCTTAATTTTCTTTGCCCATTGACAAATCAAAAATATAGGTTTTCGTTCGTTTTCGTTTTTGAAAATTGTTTTTTTTTTTGATTTTCGTATATCCCTGTCAGGAATCCTACCAACATAGTTAAAATTAAATTTTAAGAGATTAAATCTTCGTCAAAATTTTCCAATTTCTATGGGATATTAAAAAAAAATTTCAGGACAATTTAAGGAAAGGCCCAAAGCCAGAAAAAAAAAATTCCGGATGTGGGAAGCCGAAGCCCTTTTTTGTTTTTTGATCTTTAGGCCAAAATTTTTTTCCCCAATATTAAAAACCAAGGCAAACAGGGGCCCGCCGATGCCCATAGGCGCCGCCCTGTAAATTTTTTTTTGGATATTGTAAGAAATATGATAAGAAAAGTTGCAAAATTTTTAAAAATTCCTTAAAAAGGTATGAAACGTTAAAAAAGGCACCAAAATTACGTGCCCTGCATTAGGCACCAAAATCGCAAAAAAAAAAAAGCCAAAAAGGCACCAAAAAGTTCAAATTGGAGAGATTTTTGAAATTTCTCAATTTTAACATGGTTTTTTAAAAATTCCAAATTTTTCACGTAATGGCCCATGAACAATTATAAGACTATTTTCAAAGCAAATCTTTTTTGCCCCGTCTCGTTTTTGACCCGGCTCGTTTTTATTCCCCAAAAGTTTTTTGTCGAACACGGGAAATCAAGGGCTAATCGATGATTTTTAAAACGATCTGCGGGGGTTTTAAGGTCGCTGAACAAGAATATGATTCTCGTTTTAGCGAAAAAAAGTGAAAAAAAATTCAGATTTGAAAATTAATAAAAAACACAGTTAAAGATGCTAATTAAAGGCATTCCTAACAGAGATGGGCGCTAAGCCTTCAAAAATTTTCGGCAATCGGAAATCCGAAGGCTGAAACGAAAAAAACCGACCACGCCTCTTCTAATACTAACCAATTGCTTGGATTTAATTTTAGCAAAAAAAAATATCTTAAAAAACTTCTGGTATGCGGCCATTCTTCAAACAAGGCCCCCTCAACAAAGCATTGCGGCTTGGATCTTATGGCACGAAGCATGGCACGGAACATTAATGTGAGAGTTGAGAAGCTGCGTCGACCGCTTCCGCTAAACGTAAGCAAATCCATAAAGTAAAATTGCGTATCCCGCTTCGTGATTGGAATTCAAAAAAAATTTTTTTTTATAACTCATGAAAATATACTTCCTAAGGTTTTCGGGATCGCTGATCACGAATCCAGCATCCGTTCCGGTTAACTTAGAAGCTAATAAAAACGAAAACTCAAATTTTTCGAATTTCACATTTACGAAAACATGTTTTTTTTTTTGGTGGTTGTTATGCTACTTTTCGAGTTATTAGAGGCTATTTCAAAGTGATCAGATCACTCCTTCAGGGTGATCTGAAAACCCTAAAATGGATTGAAACCGGGAAATTTTCAGAAAATTCATAGGGGGCTGGATAAAAATTTTCGTGGAAGAGGAAAATAGCGGACAGAAAAGCACAAAATTTGCTATAAATATAAGAAACCGTATGTCTCTAGGAGCTCGGTACCCTAAGAATTTACTTGTTCAATTTCGAACCGTAAAAAAGTACTGTAATTCTTAGGAAAACAGTGCAAATTACAGAAATTTTTACGACTTCCAAATTCATCGACCGGAGTCTCAGCGTACAGAAGTCCTAGAGACATGCAGTCTTTTGCATTTTATAGCAAAATATGTTTTCTTTCTGTTCGTCATAATGGTCTTCCACGAAAAAATTTTTCCAACCCCTAGGAATTTTTTTCTGAAAATTTCCCGGTTTCAAGCCATTTTAGGGTTTTCAGATCACCCTGAAGGAGTGATCTGATCACTTTGGTGCAACTGACTATTTTTAATCAGCTCAAAATGTGATAATAGTATGAATTTTTTCAGATTTTTTCATGCCCTAGAAAAAGAAAAGTTTCATGTCTTCAAACTTTTGAGTTTATAATTTTGTTACGCCAAATTTGGGCGGTTTTCGGGAAAAAATTCATAAATTTCTTGAGTTTATAATTTTGTTACAGAGCATACACACCTAAGAATCGACATATATTTTTTAAATATACCAAAAATTCTTAAGTCTAATGTGAATTAATTTTGTGTCGGTCGGTTTTTTCGGTAAGAAAGTCGAAAAACACCAGAAAATCGAAAAATTCTTAGACGGGTTTTTGGATAAATATTCTAACAGTAAACTCGAAAAAGTCCGACCGTATCGACTTTTAATACTACCCAATTACTCGGAAGTAATTTTAGCAAAAAAAATGGCAAAGAACTTCTGACAAAAAGAAGGAAATTTAACGCGTCCGTTCGACAAACAGGGCGACAAGAACAAAGCCGAGCGCGCGTGTCGGGGCACGAAGCCGGCCACGGCACACTAATGTGGAAGCTGAAGCACTGTCGCGACCGCTTCCGTTACGTTAGTTATTTTATTCTATGAGTTAATGCAAAAAAATTCTTTAAACAGAAACATATAAGCTCCGAAATTGAAGATTTGTCCTCATTGGTTTTTAGTAAGGTGTGTGAGGCTTTTTTAAATGATGATTTGAGCATTTCGTGGTTTCTCTTGAAAATTTGAAAAGTTTTAGATAAAAATTGACGGAAAAAGGCTTTTTTAATATGTTTGGCATAATGTTTTTTGTAATTTTTCTCAAATTAATGGCATTTTATGGCTTGAGATTAGTCCTTTTTGAGTCCCTTCCAAGCGCTAAGAGTTCCAAAAGGTGCTTATTAGTAGGGAAAGAATTTTCAATTTTTAACAATTTTTTCTGCTTATTTCGATGTGAAATGGGCAGCGGGGTTAGCGCCTTCGGCGCATCCCCAGCTAGGCAGTGCGATTTTTTATAAAATTATGAATGATAAAACCTACTGTGCCTCGGCTGCTTCGCGGCCTCGCACTCTTCTATTGGCATTTTCTTATGGTACATTATTTCTTAGCATTTTCTCGTCTTTTCACTCAATCTACAAAATAAAATTAAATCTTCTGCAATTTTCAATCATTTGGACTCAATTCATTGACATTCCAATCACTGGGACTCAATTCTCCTACATTCAAATCACGGCACCCAAATCAAATTCTTCTGCGTCCCAATTACTGGGACAATCTCAACAAATTCTTTGGCATTTTTTGGATGTGTATTAAGAAGTAAAACTGCTGAGGGTTGGGGCCCGGTCGCTTCGCGGCCTCCCACCATTTTATTGGTATTTTGCGTCAATACTCATTCTACGCTTTCCAATCACTGGGGCTCAATCTAAACAATTCATCGGCACTCAATCTCACCAAACGTTCGGCATCTAAATCACAGCTACTCAGTTCTCCAGCATTCCAACACGGAACTCAATCACCAATTCTTCGGCATCGCAATCACTGGGGAACCTCAGCAAATTCTTCGGCATTTTTTGGATGTATCTTAAATAGTAAAATTGCTGGGGGTTGGGGCTCGGTCGCTTCGCGGCTTCGCTTCCATCATTTTCACGGCATTTCGCCTCAGTACTCAAATCTCAGCAAGTCTTCTGCATCCCGGTCACCGGGACTCAATCTCACTATCCTTGGACACTTAATCACTAATCCCAACAATTCTCATTTCAACCATTTTAACTCAATTCATTGCTTCCTATTCTTCGATATTCCAATCGCTGGGACTCAATTCTATGTCCTTTCAAGCACCGTTACTCAATCTATCTGCACTCAAAACACCATAACGCATCACAGCAATTCTTCGGAAATTTCCTAATCACTGGGACACAATTTCTTCAGCATTACATCATCGGTACTCAACCTCACCAAATTCTTCAACATTTTTTTTGTCTTGGAATGCTGAACCGGGCTGGGGAGGCTGGGCCGCTTCGCATTATTTTCATGGCGTTTTCTTATGGCAAAACATTTCTCAGCATTTTCCTCGTCTTTTTATTCCTTGGTCTTTCCTTATGGCACAGTTCTCAGCATTTTAATCGTCTTTCAAGACTTAATCCCAACAATCCTATGCATTCCACGATTTGTACACAATTAAATTGGCATTCCAATCACCGAGACTCAATCTCCCTATTCTTTGACATCACATCACCCGAACTCAATCACCAACATTCCAATCATCGAGACTCCTCATTCTCTGCAAATTCTTCAGCATTTTTCTTTTTGGGATATTTTGTGCTGCTGAACAGGGGATGGGGGAGGACTCATGCTCAACTCATCAAAGCACGATGCGAATCGTCATCGAGGCATTTTTGCATTTGCGGTCTGCGTCGTGGCATTTATGTGGTCTTGGTCGTGGCATTTTTTTGATTGTGCGGTCTTAGTCATGGCATTTTTTATGCGGTCATTTTTTGTGGGAATGAGGATTTCTTGCCAAATAAGATTTCTGGAATTGCGAGATCGAAATTATGCTTAAAATAGGCAAGAAAAAGGAGTGAGAAGGCCGAATTTTTTTCTGATTCAATTGAACGTGAAAGATTTACAGATGACCAAACGGGCGATGGACGACGCCGATGGCGCGACATTTTATTGGGACCGGAAGCGCTACACGCGCAAACAATTGAAGGCCAACATGGTCGTCAGCTTCGTGGGGATGGTGGCGGGAAAAAAACTGTTCTGCCAGTCCGTCGGTCACACGGGAGGCGATTTGCCCGAGTGGAACACGATTGGAGAAAAGGTATTATTTTTAGGCAATAAGCAAAATATTTGTAAAAAATCTTTATTTAATTACTTGATATTGATTTACATATTTTTAAAAATTCTTCCTGTAAATATGAAAAATACCATTCTTAAAAAATATTTTTTTTGTGGGTTAAGCTATTTTTCGAGTTTTATTTTTAGAGCTGAAAAGCTAAAAATTTTTATAAAAAACCTATTTGGCGTTTTGCCCAGAATTATTAACAAAAAGCAATAAAACGAAAAATGTACCCATAATTTGTAAGGTCACAATTGACCCTCACCCACTTTTCCATGGGCGATTTGTAATTCTGACACTGACAAATAAGTAAATTCGACACTGAATATTTTCGAAAGAAATTTCGACACTGAATTATTTCGAGAACTTTTATAATTTTACTGAATTTTCAACATTAGACCATTTCGACATTGATTAAACTGGCAATATAGAGAATTGTTTAAAAAGCAATATGAAATTTTTGAAAATGTTATCAAACTCCATCTCATTCTAAGCGGTTGAATTAAAGCTCGGATTCACATTCGAAAAAATATTCTAAACGTCCGCCATATTGCCCCGAAGAGCTACAGTCAATCGTGTCCCGACGGTTTGCGGCGCCGACTTTTATCATTTGATCGTCAATGAATTTTTGAAAAAAAAATTAAATTTTCATACAATAGATTTATGTTCCTGATAAACTAGAAGACAGTGTTTTCTTAATTGTAATGCTGTTTAAGCTTAGAACTAACAATAGTACATTTAAACAAAGCAAAAAGAGTCTAAACTATCTATTTTTGAATTTACACGCAAAAATTGGTACATTTGGCATTATGAATCACTATGTTTAATACTGGGGTTGACTTACAAAGCGGGTCAACTGAGTATATCAAAAATTAAAATTAGGTATTTGACCACCTTAGCCTTTTTAAAATTAGGAATTTAAATAAAATAGTGAAAAATTATTCGAAATAAAAAGCATTTCCAAACTTCATTTTGCTTTTTAAAAATACTCTATATTGTGAAAAATGCAACAGTGAAAGTTTCCGAAATAGTTGTGTCGAAATTTCTCTTTGTCGAAATGTGTCGAAATTACCAGCCACGTTTCAATTTATGTGAAGGTCCGACCCCCGACATGACCCCCCCCCCCCCAATGGTCTCCGGCCTCCAACACCCCCGAGGGGTAGGGGTTCAACTCTATTTAAAACAAATTTCCTTGGGTTGAAAAATCTTGAAATAATTCAGCTCGTGCGGCAGTCGCGGGCCTGGCGTCAGATCCCCGCCGGCCACCGAACAAATGGGCGTTTTGTCAACATGAAGCGGCGTTGCATTAAGGCCGCACACGATAAGGCAGTGGCCGTTTTGACGCGGTACTTCAAGGAAATGGAGAAGGTAAATTGGTTAATGTGCGCATTTTAATGATTTTAACATTTAAAATTTTAAAAATTAAATATCAAAAAGATTTTTTTGTTTATATCAATAATTTTCATAAAACAAAATGCAAAAAAATGTTTGAATTATTTTTATTTCTTCATCTGTTCTAAAAATTGAATTTTATCCTCGACATAATTTTTTATTGCTTGCTGCATTTTTCTTAAATAATTGACCACATGCAAAATTCAGAATATGTTTTGTAGCCAAACTCCTAAAATATTTTTTAATGAAAATTCGGCTAAGAAAATAAGTATTTCATGCTTTTATCGTAAAATATTATCTGTTTAAACTATATAAAAAATATTAAATCCCAGAATGATTATGACAAGAGACCGGATTTTGCAGCATTTGCTGCATTTTTTGCTAACTTTGAGCGTACTAATATGCATGAAAACGAGTTTCTAACTTTTTCGAGGCTTTAGATTCAACTTTTTCATGCTGATTTTTGCTTAAATTGATATTTCCTGCTTAATGCTGAGAATTTTTGTGTTTAATTTAGCATTTGGTTGCTTATTTTTATGGTTAATTGGCACTTTTTGTAAAATGTTGACAAAAACACTGTCTCCCATCAATAAAACAAAAAATATACCCCTAAGAATTGACCTAAAAAATTTCAAAATACACCCCTAAGAAATGGAAAATGTTCTCAAAAATTTATTCCCATTTTTTTTGACAAAATTTTAGGTTTAAATGTCAATTTTTATTAAGAAATATTAGATTGTCAGTGTGAAAAGAAAAATTGAGAACTTATTGTTAACTGATAAAATTTTTGCCTAAAAATCACCAAATTTTTATGCTTTTGTAAGATTTTTGTGCTTTTTGCCATTTTCATGCTTATTTCGTGCTTAATTTACTTATTTGATGCTGAATTGTTATCATTTTTGGTGCTGAAAAATCCGGTCTCTAATTATGACTAATGATAAAATAATTTTATCATTCCTTTTAAATACATTAATCACACAGGTGGCCATCGAACTTTACCACTCAAGGAACGTCTCCAGGCCATTCATGCGAAAGTAAATTACCACCACTTAATTGTTGAAAAATACTCTAAATAATTAAGACTCAGTCTCTCTTTCTCTCTATCTCTCTCTTTCATTCTTTGTCTCGCTCTCTTTCTCATTCTCTTTCACTCTCTCTCTCTCTCTCTCTCGCTCCGTTCTCTCTCACTTTATCTTTATCCCTCTTTTCTCCATGTCTCTTCTTTTCTTTCTCTCTCCTCTCGCTGCTCAAGCCATTCAGCAAAAATGGTGAAAATTTATATTTTTCTGGTGCGTTGGCCAAATTTCATTACAAAAATGAGAAGATATTTTTTAAAATGAAAAATAATCATTTTGACTTGGTCATTAAAATACTGAATTTTGAAGCAAAATTTATTATTTTTGTTTTTTTGAAAATGCACCTTTATGACTAGGGTCTGGGTTTGTATGGATAAAAAATATGGATCAACTAAAAACCCTGTAGTATGCTGTAGAGACCGGAAATTTCAAATTTGCGGATCCTGTTGCAGGATTGGAATTCAAAATTTTTTGCAGGACCGGATCCGGCCGGATTAATCCTGCAAATCCCGCAATCCTGCAAATCCTGCATTCAAAATTTGCCGGATCCTGCGCAGGATTGCGGATTTTTGGAAATTTGAAAAAATTTCAATTAAATTTCAAAAATTTTCCAAAAAAGAAAAAATGCCTGATAATTTGAAAAAGAAATTTTTAGGGGTTGGCTGGGATGCATTAAAAGGGGCGACTAAGATTTTTCAAATGGGTCAGACGGTAAAAAGAGATCGGGAATCAAATCTGTTAATGGTCGATAAATTTGACTATTTTTTGCTTTTCAAAAATGCTTTTTTTTCGGCGCAATTTTTCCAAAAACTAGGAACAAAGGGGTCCGGCTGTGCCGATAGGCGCCGTCTGAAATTTTTTTTGGAAAATTTTGTCAATTTCTTAACTGATTTTGTCCAAATGATCAAATGTCGCACATTTTGACTCATTTCTACAGGATTAATAAGTAAAAGCCGATCCGCCTGCGGTGCCGATAGGCGCCGCCGGGAAATTTTTTTTGCAAATTCTAGGTAAAATTGAGATGAAAATTGGGTCTAATTTGTTGAATTTATTATAAATTTATTCAAAAATTTTGGCATTCTGTTCTTCAAAATTTTCAAAAAATCAATGAAATCCTGCCGGATCCTGCACAAAAATCAAATTTGCGGATCCTGTTGCAGGATTGGAATTCAAATTCTTTTGCCGGACCGGATTCGGCCGGATTAATCCTGCAAATCCTGCAATCCTGCAAATCCTGCATTTTCCAAAAAATGCAGGATTGCGGATTGGGATCCTGCAAAATCCTGCGCAGGATCCGGTCCTGCTCCGGTCTCTAGTATGCTGAATAAATATTCAAAATGGGAGAGTTCAACACCACCATTTTTGGTGCCAACCCAAGTCTCTGGATATAACTTTTTTCTAAACAAAGTCTCACAATCTTGGTATCATTCGCAGGAATCAAAGAATGGATAAAATCAATTATTAATTTTTCAAGTTTACTCATGAAAAGTTTAAAATTTTTGAATTAATTTACTATCAGATACAAATATATCTTCCCAGAAAATCTCAACTTTTCCTATTTTTGCAGTATTTTTTTGAAAAATTCAAATAAGTCATTCCATAGGGGTTTCTGTCCCTCTTACTCTTAGTCTAAAAATTCTTTGCTTTTTTAGGGTCTTCGGGGGTCCACCTGAAAGTGAGAGAATCGCACTTGAAAATGCGAACGTATTCAATGCAGGAGGCCAGGCGGACAGCGGTGACGAAGGCCCTGAAGATGATATCGGGAGCGGGGGGTTATTATTTGTGAATTGTTGGGGCGGCGGTTATCCTTATTTTAAAGTCATTTTAAGGCCATTGAATTTTATTTGTACATATTTTTGGTTGTGTTATAATTTACTGAAAAATGTATAAAATTGTAATTTCTTATTCACTTTGAAGCTAATTTTGAATATAAATTCTGGCTTTTGCTACGATTTTTATTAAAATGTCCGAACGCAAAATTGGAGAATTTCTTTCATTTCATAAAAAAAAATTCGAAATTTTAGAGGAGAATTGTTGTGATGGTTTGCAAATATGTCAAAAATTGGACAACCCAGAATCAATCAGTGATCAACAACAGATTGAGGTGGACAAACGCAACCGAAATAATGGAAATAAATTTTTTATTAATTTATAGGAAATTCGTCAAAAGTTTGTCAAAATGGAAATGGAATTGCGCGAAATGACACAATTGTGCTTAATGATATGAACATTAATTCAATCCAGTCTTGTAATGATCTGTTGCCCGACGCGCTTGGTGACGATGATGGGCCAACAAATGCAACTTCTCCCGGGCAAATGTTGTCAAAATGGTTGCAGTCTCCGAGAACAGATGGCCGTCAGAAACGATTGCGAAAAAAATTGAAAATTTTTCTTAGACATTTTAAGCGATTATTTCCTAAAAACATATCCGAGTCCAATAATTTGGTTTGCTTTAACAAAAATTTGGAAAACAAAATATTTTATAATTCTAAAGCCAATGGACCAAATCGCCTATGAATAATAAAAAAAATTTTTGGAAATTCTATGTGTGACGCTTTAAAAAACGTTATTTTTAAAATTTTTATTCGCTATCATATTGGCTAAATTATATAAAATCTCAGCGTTTAGGCAATTGCCAAAAAAGATTAATAATTGTAGACTAATTTCTTTTGTAACTTTCTTGAAGTTTTAGCCTTCTCATGTTTTCTCGTATTATTACCTTTTTCAGACTTTTGGGTAGAATTGTACTGGACCGGGAATTTTGAGAAAAACCGGGACCTGGAGTTTTTGGCTGGGAAAACCGTGAACCAGGGATTTTCCCGGTCCCGGTCAAAACTGGTCCAAACCGGGACTTAAGTACTCAGTTGTACTTTTTTTCATTACCTGGTCCCGGTTCCGTACAACTCTACTTTTGTGCTTTCGAATGATACCAAAAAGATTAGAGTTTTTTCGAACATGAACAAAGTTATTATATAAAAGGCAGATATGAATTGTTCCAACGCAGCAAACAATGTTTGGCAACTGTTCCAATTGTTGATTGATTTTCAGGGCTCAAAATTTGCATTTTCTCCAATTTTCGAAGAGTCCTTCTTCGTATGTTTGGGGGTTAACTTTCGAAATGCCGGACTTTTCAACGCTTCCCAACTGTTTTGGCCCTTTTTAATTTCCTGGCAAAAATTGCGTTGATTTGCTTCAAATTCACCAATCATTGTCAGCTCATTCTTTTCCATGGAATCCTTTTCAGCTTTAATTGTAACATAACACAAAATGTCAACAAATGCTTTTCCATAAAATTTCCATTTTCCGTTTGTTTGTCCGCCGCTGCAAAAATTTTCAATGCCATTTCTTGCAATTGGTCAGCCATTGCAAAAAAGCCTGAAAAAGGTTTTGAGAGCTAATTAAAATTTCTAAAACTGGGTTCCACCTTTTTGGCACTCGTCGTTTAAAGCAATGCGTCCGATCGCAAAATCCATCATAATTATAAGCAAAAATGGAAAGGATAAATTGAGTATCTTTTCTTTGAAAGGCACCTTTTTAAGGGACAGTTCTTCAAATTTATGAATAGAGAGGCTTATTTATTTATTTTTTTACTAATCTGAGGCGACCTAAGCATACGAAAAAAGCATATTTCTGCTTGATTTGAAGCTCCTAACACTTCTTCTCCTGCTTAGTTTTGATGATTCGAGATTCTTTTTTGCTTCAGTTATTGCAATTAAATTTCATGTTATAATTGGAATTAGATGCTTATTTTTCAACTTAATTTGGGTCTTAGAAAAAAGTAAAAAGCATCTTTCGACATCCCCAATGAATGAGCTAATAAAACTTTTTTCTCTGTTTATGATTATTTAAGTAAAGAACTGGACTTTTTTTAATCTCTATTTCATTTTCTATAAATGAGAAAACGAAAAAAAGTAAATTTCACAAATTCTATTTAAATGAAAGCATTTTCACAAATGTAATTTTATAATGCTAACCGAATAAAAGAGTTAGGAAGCAAATAAAATCAATTTTCCTAAAAAAAAATTTTAAAAATAGGCGAATTTTTATATTAACATAAAATAAAAAAATATTACGATTTATCGAAAGTGCAAAATCTGTTACAAATTCGGGCGAGTTTTCCGACGCCGGTCACCCATCGCTTCTTCGTTTTTAATAGACAGAAAACCCTTAAAATCAGAGACCTTATAAGTATTTATTTATTATTTGGCACACCAAAATCTTTTTGTTTATGGCTATCAGGGATGTTGATCGTTTCGCCTTTCGTATTTTCGTGTTTTTAGTGCGTTGTGTTAATATTTTATTTTCCGATTCGCAACATCCCTGGTGCCTATTCTCCATAAAATTTTGATATTCGGCCCAAATAACCACACAAATGATTTTTTTGGAAAAATCTTTGAATACTCTATATTTTTGTCATTTTTTGTGTAAAAATCTATTCAAAACAATAAATTGATGTCTCGAATAAAAAAAATAAATAAAAATCTTTAGAAAATCTTGCCTAAAATCTTGGTGTTAATCTTGATCATCTTGGTAGAAATCTGAAAAATTTTGAAGGAATCTTGGTTATGATCTTAAAAGATCTTGCTGAAAACCTTAAGGTTACGAGGCCGCGAAGCGGCCGAATGAGTACCTTAAGCGAGAGAAAACCAATGGGCCCTGCTGGCGCCAGTGTTGAAAGCGGCCCCGGCGCTTTCACACAGGGCCCCTTGGGGCCCTGGTTTAATAAGAAATGGGCAAAATGTAAGCCTTGGGTGTGAATTGAACCCACTCGTGCAGAGGATTTTGAGAATTATGATAGATGCATTTTTTCTTTCTCAGTTTTTAGTTCATATTCCTTTTTCAGATTGTGTTTATAATAATAATTAGGAATGAGAGTCACGAGAAAATTCAAAAAAGTCCATGGAAAAATAGCCAAAAGGTAACAAAAAATCTGGGGATCAGAATTTCGAAACTCCGACCATGGGTTCGGGCTTAGACAGTTGATTTTATAATAAAAAAAAACATAGAAAAATTCCAAAAAGTAAAAAAACAATTAAAATAATAATGCATTTAAGAAGCTTTCAAACAAAGTGTTTGAAGCTAATTTTGAATATAAATTCTGGCTTTTTGCTGCGATTTTTATTAAAATGTCCGAACGCAAAATTTGAGAATTTCTTTCATTTCATAAAAAAATTCGAAATTTTAGAGGAGAATTGTTTTGATGGTTCGCTTATTGGTCAAAAATTGGACAACCCAGAAGAATCGATCAGTGATCAACAACAGATCAAGATGGGCAAATGAACCAAAACAATAAAAATAAATTTTATTATTATTATTAATTTATAGGAAATTCGTCTAAACTTTGCCAAAATGAAAATGGAATTGCGGGAAACGAATCAATTGTGCCTAATTAAGGGACTTCGACTCGAAAACGCGAGTTTTTTCAAAAATATTTTAATTTTTTAAAAGTAAAAAACTGGACAACCCAGAATCATTCAGTGATCAAAAACAGATCGAAGTGGAAGAACGCAACAAAAAAAATGGAAATAAATTTTAATTATTAATTTATAGGAAATTTGTCGAAGCTTTGCCAAAATGAAAATGGAATGCGAGAAACGAAACATTTGTGCCTAATTAAGGGACTTCGACTCGAAAACGCGAGTTTTTTCAAAAATTTAATTTTTTAAAAGTCTTTTTTTTTTAATTTGCACCATAAATATAATTTTTAAGAGGCTACTTCAAGCAGAATTATCAAAACAAAAGCTGACGATGGAACAAATTTTGTTGTTGTATTCAAAGTTGGCAAAAATGGAAAAGGAAAAATACGGTAAAGAAAATTAATTTGATAATTAAGCATAATTTATTTTATTTTTAAATTTTAAAAGAATAAATTTTCTTCCCGAATTTAAGTTTCTGTTGATCAGCAATCAACACAATTGCAAAATAATCAGAAGGCAATTTTAGAAAGGATCTTTGAATTGGAGAAACAGCAGAAGGTGGTGAAAATGGGGGAGAGCAAATATTAAAAAGGGTTAATTTATTATTTGTAAATTTCCTAATTATTTAATTAAAAAATTATTTAAATTTTAGAAAATTTCAATCCCAAAACATCAAAATTATTGGGATTCGAATGCTTGTCACCATGACATCAAAATCAGTGGTGACAAAAAATTGACGGCATCTTACATTGTACAAACAGGCTGGCAACCAAGTACGAATCCCAACTCTGTTTATTTATACAATTTTTGTTCCAAGAATTTCGTTTTGTTTTCGCCAAATATTCAATTCGTTACGCCGCCGCCGAATTTTTCAACACTTTTTACTATGAAATTTCGGTCGTAAATATGAAAAGGTAAGTGATTTAGATTAATAAAAATAAATAAATATTTAATAAACAAGACAAAATATTTTTTTTTTTTTTTGCCATTTTCAGCACCGTTTTCTTCGGTTTTGCCGTCAAACAGCCGACGCCGTTGGGCGAAATAATTCAGGACCGCACTGGCACTTACACTTTTTCAAGCTATGGCAACTTTTGTGCCAATGGATCAAGGAAGGGTGATGACAATCCTGAGCAAAAGGAGGGTTAGTGAAGGGGTCTTACGTCCGACTTTGGATCCCCCATGGGGGGGGGGGGGGAGGAGTCAAAGGAAACTGGACAATCCGTC
The DNA here is from genome assembly GCA_023374025.1 of Heterodera schachtii. Classification (NCBI taxonomy): domain Eukaryota; kingdom Metazoa; phylum Nematoda; class Chromadorea; order Rhabditida; family Heteroderidae; genus Heterodera; species Heterodera schachtii. The sequence continues at coordinate 223,220 of SIJG01000016.1, forward strand.
ATTGGACCATCAGTCAGTGGACAATCCGTCAACAATTATTTTAAAACGCAAGTTTTGCTTACGGATTGTCAGTTTTCTCTCCCTTTTTTCCTCGTTTTTACCCTTTTTTCTCTCCCTTCTTTTTGTTCCATTTTTTCTCTCTTTCCCCCCCCCCCCCCCCTTCTCTCCCTTTTCCCTTTTTCGCGCCCTTTTTTTCTTTTTTCTCTCCTTGTTCCTATTTTCCTCTCTTTTCCCTTTTTCCTCTCCTTCCCCCCCCCATCCTTCGATTTCTTACGTTTGATCTCATGATCCATCCCCCACCCCCCCCCCTTTGCGCAGGTATGGGTGGTGCTGCCACATTTTCTCGAGGTGATGTTGTTGGAATTGGCATTGACTTTGGCACTCGTCAAATATTTTTCACGAAAAATGGACAACTTTTGGGTTAGAAAAATAAAAATAAAAATTGCATTTTTATAAATATTTTAAGAATTCAAATACACTTTGGACTCGGACTTTTCTGCTGATTTTGATAATTTGTTTCATTTTTTTTTCCATTTTGTTTGCATTTTTTAAATGTTTTATTCAATTTAACAATTAAATATGTTCTCATTTTCTTGTTAATTTCCGCTAATTGAAATTGACAAAATAAAATTTAAAGTGAAAATGATTGAAAAATGATGACGTAATTTAAAAGAAGAAGTTGTCATTATTTAACTCACTTTCACACCTGTTGTGTATTTACAACAAATAAAAATATAAATTGTGGACGGTGAATTTGCAAATATTTTATTGGAGAGAAACAGCAGAAATTGGTCGGAGGAGAAATGCACAATAAAGTGAATGACAAGACGAATGCCAAGAGAAGGGACTGGACGGGGCTTAAGTAACAGTCAATGAATGGGGAGAAAAGGAATTGATTAACAATAAGAAGAGAGTGCATAGAAAGAGAGAGAAATAGAGAATAAAAGATATGCACTGCTAAGTGAGAGAACAAACACGGTGTTCTTTGGTCACACCTAACACCTCCCTTCTTAAGCGAACTTCCTTCTCAGAGTCGAAATGTCAAGCCCGGATTAAGCCGTATTTGGCTTTTGATGGGTCCATGTCCAAAATTTGTGGTGCATGCTTAGTTCTCGATGATCGGCGGATTTGCTTCTGCGCATCTTGTTGAGGCTCGGCATTGGCGCGCCTTAATGGTGATTGACCCGAATTTGTGGGATTTTTCGCCTGATCATTTTCAAAATTCAATTCGACGGGAAAACGACGACGGAGTTGGTTGGCGTGTCGGTGTACTGCTCGGCCGAGTGATGGTGCAAAAATTCGATAGGTCGGAGAATTCTCGACTCTTTCGATCACTTTTCCTGGCAACCAAACACTCTTGTTGTCCTTAAAATTCCAAAAATATACGGGTTCTTCCGCTTGGAAATTCGTCGTTTTTGTTCCATTTTTGGAATTGAATTGGTTTTCCATTTTTCGGGTGTAAATTTTCTTTGAATTTTGAAAATTTTCCAAATCAATTGGTTTTTGAAAATTTGGGTTGTAATGGGTCAAAAGGAGGTCGGACAGCATAATCCCTTTTGCTTTTTCAAATGCCTCTTGTTGTGGTTGACTCCATTCCCATTTTACTTCCTTTTTCAGCAGTTCATCCAGCGGGCTTCGTAGCTCTCGCATTTCTTTGATGAATTTGCCGTAATATGTCAGTGCTCCAAGAAATGATCGGAGTGTCGACTTGTCGTGTGGTGCCGGCATCTGTTTAATGGCCTCGGACCTTGATGGATCCGGTTGAATTCCCTTTTCGGAAATTGTATGGCCGAGGAAAAGTGTCTGTGATTCCATAAAACTGCATTTTTCTAATTGAATGCGGAGTCCGTACTCTCGAATTTTGTTGAAAACTTTAAAAATAGTTTTGGTGTGCTCTTTCAATGTTTGGTTGACAATTATTACGTCGTCCAAGTAGACAAAGGCACCAGGAATTGGCGCAATTATTTTGTCCATAAGACTTTGAAAAATTGAAGGTGCTGATTTTACACCGAATGGCAAACGTTGACACTGGAAAAGTCCTTGGTGAGTGTTGATCACACAAAGATTTTTGGACTCTTCCGACAATTCGAGTTGGAGGTATGCATCACGCAGATCGAGCCGTGAAAAGAATTTTGATCCGGCGATCGCGTTAAAAATGTCCTCCGGACGGGGCAGCGGGTGACGCTCCGGGCCATATGACCGATATTTACCGCCCCTTTTCCTTCGCCGTGACGACTTCCCCTTCGGCAGCTGATCAGACACAGTGGGCGCCGGTTGAGCTGATAAAGCTGAACTTTGATCAGGCACAGTCTCTCCTCCACCAGCGAGCAAAGTCTGAGCCAATCGCTCATCTTAATTTGTTATCATAAAAACAGTAAGCTGATAATGTACAACAAAATGTTTTTATTAGTAAAAATGCATTTTCTCAAAATTCCCTTAGGCTGAATATTGGTGAACCAATTCAAATATTCTCATGTCATTTAATTTGCCCATCTGTTCCCCTCTCTCCCACTTTTTGGGTCATCATTTTGCCGTACATTTATTTATTTGTGTCGACCCTATAAATATTGGCAATCAATCGGCAGCCAGTCATTCAAAATGCACACGCATCATTAATACGCTTACATAAAAATAAAAAAATTATTACAAATAAAATTTTTATGTTTCAAAAAATTTTGGAAAAAAAAATGACAACTTCTACCAATTTGTCAAGCAGCAGCATTTTCACACCAGCAGAAAGGGGTAAGAAAATATTAATTGGCAAAGAAATGGGCGAACATATAATGTATTTTGGGTAAGGATTTATCGTTACAAAAAAATTTCACAGAGTTTGAACAAGTTTGTTATTGTAAGTGATCGAGAATTTTGAAATTTTATCTTAGTCTTTATGCCAAAATTAGATGCCATTCTGAAAACGATTAACAAAGATACAATATCTTAAATTCGTGAGATTTTTGTAACGTTATTATCCGAACCCTTCTATTATTGTAATACACATTATCCGAAATTCCATAACATTAATACTTTTATTCATTTCTTAAAAAATAATGATTTTAAATATTATTTAATGATGCATTTTTCTCTGCATTCTCTCTTTTTTGGTTCATCACTCCTTTTTTCGTATTTTTTGTGTGAAATAATAACTAGAGCTGGTAATTAATTTCCATTTTTTGTAAAAAAAATTGTTCATTTTTCTTTTTGGAGCATAATTTAGAACATAATTCAAAAAAAAAAAGAAAAAAAAATTAAAAATTAATAAAACTTTAAATCAAAAAAGTGCAAAAGGTTTTCTTTAAAAATAAAGAAAAAGTTTTCCATCTTCAAAAAGTGGTACTAGTGTAGTTTGGGTCCCCCTTTTGGGTCGAAATTTTTTTTCTCCAAATTTGTCGTTTTTCAAAATTGGGTACAAGTAAAATTCAGGGTCTGGGATTCGTCCTGAAAATTCCTATTAGCCAAATCCAGGATGGGGCCCTGTTGTAATTCAATGCCATGGAAATGCTAACTCTACGATGATGCACTAATTTTTTTAGGGGATGCAAAAACTGTACTTTCTCGTTTCTTGTGACTTCGACTTTTTGGTGAAAGCGACAGAAGGAATGGACAAGTCGAATAATTTGTATGGTCGAATGATCGAAATGATGAAGGAAATTCATCGAGAAGGCCAACGGCAGCCGTACACTTTGTTTTTGACACGATCGGTCATTGGAAAAATTTATAATTAAAAATATTTAAAATTCTAAATATTTTGTATAACAAATATTTTATAATTAATAGGGCTGCCAAAAATATGTACAAAAATGAAAGTATATGAAGAAAGTCCAAAATATGTATTAAATATGTAAGAAAATCCCGAAATATTTAAATATGTATAAAAACCCCGAAATATGTAAATAAAAGTCCCGATTTTTGTTCGCAAACAAAAAAAAAAGTGTTTTTCCTATTATTTAAAGAATGGGGAAGCCAGGAAAAATATATGTATTTACATAAAATTTGCAGCCCTCATAATTAAAGAAATTATCAAGAAATTTGCCCATATGATTTAAGGATTATATGGTGGACAGCACAACGGACGAAAGGGACGGGCAGCAGCGATTTGGCTTAAAGCAGGTAAATAATTGAAAGACATTCATGTAATTAATGATGCATTTGATCGGGGAAGGGAGGAGGACTCATTACGGAAAAAAGACAAAAAAACATATACAAGGTGACATTTTGACTGTCAAAAAAGCGGCTAATTTAATTCGAAATATTTAATTATTTTCTCAAAAATTTTAAATAGTGACCGGAAATGGGTCGGTGGAAAATGCGTCAGAGAATCAGGATTTATTCAAAAACGAGTACGTTAGTATTATTACCTGAAAACATAAGCGTTGATTGGTATGTAAGCAAGCTTATAACAATATATTTATTTTATGGGTTTCAGCAAATTTAAAACTTTTAATGAACCTTTAAAACTTAATTGAAAAAATTAAGAACGAAATTTTTATACATTCTGACCTTTTGTAACACAATACTTAATGAAACAGTACTTTATTTTAGAAATACTGTATTACTGATGCATTTTCTACTGACGCTTTTTACACTTACGCTTTTTCCGGAACCGTTTTAAATCAGTTCCCCGATAAAGGCTGAAAGATAATTTAATGAAATAATCTATAAAATGAGAGAATAATTTTTTTAAATTTCTCAAAGGTTGAGATGAACATTGGCAGTGTGGTGGGCTCGGCGATGGGCCCTCGGACAGCCGAAATGCACCGCCGAATGCTGCAAAGGATGCGCATGGACGCGTCGAATGTGCCGGAAAATCGAGCATTTAATACACTGGCAAGGGGACTTTTCCAAGCCTGGTAAGTGCAAAAGAGAGCACAGAAAAGTGTCACTTTTATAGAAATTTCTTAGAGTTTTCATTAAAATCCATACAATTTTTTCTTCGTTGGTGCCAATCAGCACTTCCGACCCATCAAATATTTCAGAAACTAAATTAAAATCCAAAGATTCAAATCAATCATTGCATGATGGAAAAAAGAATCCTAATTAACACAAGCTGAACGTAACTGCATTTCATCACAGACAATCCCTGATCACGGACAACCAAAAACGTTGTGATTCGCTTGATCAGTGATCATGTCCATAATTATTTTGATTTGATTTTTCTAAGTTTAAACCCATTTAATTGACCCCTTTTTGCTAGGAGAAAAGTCCAGGGCGATTTTTTTTTTCTCTTATAATTTTTACACAGATTTAAAAAGCGTTTATTTTAGGCTCCGATTCGGCGACCCGAATGCCGTGGTCGTTTTTGCCGTTCTCCAAGGGTCAATGCACCGTTTCGATGAGCGCGCCATCGAATATGAGCTGCAGCGAATTTCTGATTGGCAAGTGAAAGTTGTGCGCTTATCGTCGAAAGAGGCCTATTCAAAGTGAGTGAGTTTCGATCTACGATAAATCCGGCGCCTTTAACAGTTGGCATTTAACGGTGATCCCCGTAACATCCAGGGGAAGTGGTCGGCGCCGGGTTTTTACCCATATTAAAAAATTCACAGCCCTTTTTCTTGAATAAATTCGATTCCAGAAAAATTATCAGCCATTTTCGAAGATACATCCACATGATTTCTAACGCAATTGGCCCTGAAAGTTCTCAACACCAATTCGCTTTTTAGCCCTAATTAGAGAAACTATTTTAAATTTTCTTCAATAATGAAAATTGCACAAATTTTTTTGGGGAAATGCTTTTGCTTTTTGCCCGAATTCCGCTGTGCCACTTCACAGGTTGCAGCTTGACCCTAACGACTTCACTTTGCGTTTGACCGCCGATGGTCGCGCGGTTGCGGTCGTTTACTCGCGTAGTGGGCCGTTGCCGGAGTGGACTGAAGAGGAGTGGGAGGCACGGAAGAGAATTGAACGGTCGACGGCGATTGTAAGGAAAAAGAACAAAGCATTTTTAAATTATATATATTTTTGGAACCTTCTCCCCAGTCTCTGTTAAGGACCTCGAGGTAGGGATCCCGTAATTTAATCCCGCGAGATCCCACGCCCGTCCGATCTCTAGTTCCAATTGGTGCAAAGCCTTATAAGTTTTAGTTTGTGTCTGCACTTTTTTTTCAATTCTTTTTGAGTCAAAAATAGCCAAAAAATCACGAATTTTGAGAAAATGAAGAATTTGCAAGTCCGACAATGAAGAAAAGCGCAGCTGATTAAATTGTAGAAGAAAGAATCTGGATCGGTTTATGAAGAAAACATTTGAAATTTTGATTTTCAGATTTCTACGGGGAGGGCGTGACGAGCAGGGGTTGAGCTCAGTTTTTATATCCCTGCTCGAAAATATGTAACACCCATTAGTAATATACCCAATTTGACAAAAAAAGTGCTTGGAAATTCAATTAGTTATTAGCAATATTATTTTAATAGATTTTTTTTCTTTTTAGAAAACTTCGACAGTGTTTAGCGCGTTGAGCAGTTCTAAACGGGTGCAACAGGTGGTTGTTCAATCTGTTTTTCCAATTTGCTTTTTGCATCCTTATAAATGTCCAACATTTTGTTTGAAGTTGTTGGCCCTGCCTGGGATGATCGAACGGTTTTTGCCGGAACCGAAAGACCGGGAAATGGTGGAGGCAATTCGGCAAACGTTCGTTGGCCTTTGGGGGTTGGAAAATGCCGACGAACAGACGCAACAGTTGATCAAGGTAAATAATGCACAAATTAAAAACTCACTTTTAATTATTTAGCAAAAGAAAAAAAGTGATTATTTATACATAAAATGAAGTGTAAAAACAATTAGAAACCCATGGTCTTTTGCCTAAATACCCGGACCTGTCTAACCCTAGTTTTTAAGAAACGAACCAACAGGGTAAAAAAAAATCTAAATAGTTTTTTCAAAAATAGTGTTTTTGCCATTTATTGAAATTTTTTCAAAAATAACTTATTTGATTTGCTACCGAATCTAAAGAAAATATTTTTATTTTTTTAAATGAAAAATTACAAATTCTTTCGTGAAATATTTACTTAGTTTTTGAAAAATATTAATTATTTCAGGACCCGGTTGGACCCGATACCGGGACGTTGCAAAACCTGGACCCAGACCCGGCTTTTGTAGACCCGGCAATACTCGGACCCAGTTTTTGCCTAAATACCCGGACATGTCTAACCCTAGTTTTTAAGAAACGAACCAACAGGGTAAAAAAAAATTTAAAATTTTTGAGAAAGTTTTTTCATTAATGTTCATTTTTCTTTTAAAATTAGCAAAAGTTTTACCTACAAATATTTAATTAATTTTTTAACATTTTAAAAAAATTCAAAATAGAATTGACAAAAAACATCAATTTTTTCAAAAATTTTTATCTTATTTTTTACATTATGTTCAGCATGCTATCGCCAATCCCAGTCTTTATGTGCTGAAACCGCAAAATGAAGGCGGAGGACACAATTATTTTGATGATGAACTCAAACAAAAGCTGCTACAATTCACGCGCGAAGAGCGAGCAGCACACACACTGATGCAACGGATTTGGCCGGTGACAGCGAAGGTAATAAAATGGGGAAACCCAGCAGTAATCAATTAATGAACATGAACAAATTCGATGCTTGAACGTTTACTCAAAACCCATAAAAAAGGGCTAAACCTTTTTGGAAACTTAACAAAATTTGTTGAAATTGTGTAGGATGGTAAAGAACATTAAGGACAACCTGAGAATTTCTTGAATTAAAAATTTTGTTGCTTTTTAGTAAAGAAATAAACAAAAAAGTTTTAATAGTTTTTTGCCTAACATCATAGCATCAATATTTCTATCAGTTATTTTGGGACTTAGGGATTCAAACTAGAGTAGAGCGGGACCGGGAATTTTGGGCAAAACCGGGACCGGGACTTGCCGGGACCTGAGAAGCCGGGACCGGGACCTCGATTTTTCTTCGGGACCGGGAACCGGGACCAACCGGGAAATTTTAAAAATTCAAAAAATTTTAAAAAAATTCAAAAAATTCAAATTTTAATTTATTTCAAGTGAAAATAATACAAAATTAAATTATTATTTTTTATTTAATAAAATCCAAATGTTAAAGCTAAATTAAATTAATGAAAATTTTCAAACAAATTTCTTTAATTATTTCAAACAATTAATCATTTTTTGGACTAAATGATCGAATATTATTATAAATTAATATTTGCTTTTCACATCACATTTTTTCGGCGCGCTTTTCCAAAAAACTTTTGGGGAAGAAAGTGGTCCGGCGGTGCCGATAGGCGCCGCCGGGGAAAATTTGAAAATTTGAGTGAGATTTGTTAACAGATATTCAACAAAAATGGCTTCTTTTTTGGGATTATTAGGCTCAATTTGTACGGGTTTTCATTTAAAAAATGATAAAATATATATATCAATTAAAAAATATGAGGAATGATATTTTCTCGATAGGAAAACCAATGATTATACAAAAAAAAATCAGAATATTTTAATTACTGTAGAGGGATTGAACCAGGGGAAAGAAGAAGGGAAAGTCAAGGAGACTAGCCACTAGGCCATTTGCACAATTGTCTGTGTCACTTATAAAGAATATGTTAATATAATTTTTAAATTTTTCCCTTTTTAACTCTAATTTTCATCTCTAATTTTTCACTCAGACCCCCATTCTTACCAGTGCTTGTTTTTCCCGGTTCCCGGTTGCCCTACCGGGACCGGGACCGAGACCTGAGCTTTTCAAAATCCGGGAACCGGGACCGGGACCTCGGATAACCGGGAATTCCCGGCCCGGTCCCGGTCCCGCTCTACTCTAATTCAAACTATTGAAAATCTGCGCAATTTCATTAAAAGATGCGCACATTTTGCAGAATTTCATGGTCCGTCCCATGGAGGAGGCCGTGTTGGATGACACAATCGTCGAGTTGGGTATGTTCGGCTACCTGCTGGGTGACAAACGCGACAGAAGCATTGTGCGCAACAAACAGCACGGCTACCTCGTCCGCACTAAACCGGCGTCGTCAGCGGAGGGCGGAATTAGCGCCTGAGGCGTTTACGACTCGCTGAATTTGTTCTGAGGGAGAGTAACCAAACTAATAATTATTTTGGATACCTACAGTATTATGTGATATATGTTTGTCATTATGTCTCTTGGTAAATATGGTTTATAATACCAACAATTAAAATCGAACTATCAATCGACTCCTCTCGGTCTCTAAAGCGAGAATCTGAAAATTAGCGGAAAACATTGCCTAACGATTAACCACTCCGGACCAGGGCTGGGCGCAAGTGCGGATTACGGAAATTCCGGGTTTTTTGGAGAATTTTTTATTTAAAGGGATGGCTACCCGTATTTCGATTTATTTATGAATTAAAATCAGATTTATTTTTTTAATCTATTTTTCTTAATAAAATAATTAGAATTTCAAATAAATTTTTCCGGAGGCGCCTATCGGCACCGCCGGATTACATAAATCTAATTATAATGCTCAGACCTTCAAAATTTTTCCAAAATGGACCCTAAAAATTTAAAAAAATGAATTTTTCAGACATTCTTTGGTAAATTGGAATTAAAAAAATGCATCCCAAAAATCTGCTTTTTGATTTTTAATAATTCAATTTAAAATTTTTTTCAAAAATTCTACAAAAATTGATTTTGAAAATTACGGATTGCGGATTACGGGAAATTACGGGGTTTTTGGACCCCCGTAATTGCGGATTGCGGATTTCCGTAACTGAGAAAATCGCCGTAATTACGGATTGCGGATTTCCGTAATTGAAAATCCGGTTGCGCCCAGCCCTGCTCGGGACTGAAGTGTCTATTTCCAGCCCGACTGAAGGTAACTCTTTGTGATTGCTTGCCGTCAAATTTTTCTGATTCTTGCTTTGGAGACCAAGAGGAGACGATTGATATTATAATTTTTCAGTTTTGAGTCTGGGGATTATAAACCATATTTTCCTGTCTCTTAGGTCTCTTTTTCTATATCTTCACCGTTGGCACTCTTTTTCTTGGTTTCCTTTTCCTATTTCACTTTCCTCCCCTTGGCACTCCTACACTTTAGCATTTTTTTTACCCTTTTCACTATTGTGAATTTGGACAAAATCCTGTTAAGAAATATAAATAATTTTCATAACTTTTTCCTAAGTGAAGTGAAAATCAAATCTGAATTTCAAATAATATTCGAAGATTTAGAGCAAAATGATTAATTGTTTGAAATAATTGAAGTAAATTCGATTTGAAAACTTTCATTAATTTAATTTAGCATTAACTTTTGGATTTTATAAAATAAATAGCAAAATAAAAAAATTAATTTATACTATTTTCACTTGAAATAAATTAAAATTTGATTTTTTTTTAATTTTTTGAATTTTTAAAAATTCCCGGTTGGTCCCGGTTCCAGGTTCCCGGTCCCGGACAAAAATTGAGGTCCCGTTCCCGGCTTCTCAGGTCCCGGCAGTCCCGGTCCCGGTTTTGCCCAAAATTCCCGGTCCCGCTGCACTCTACTAAAAACAATATTTATTAAGAAAAAATGTAAATAAAAATGTTAATATTTGAAATTTTTTTTGAATTTATATTTTTTAAAAAAAGTTTTTTATTTTTCAATGTTGTTCGATAATTTCAGTGTCATCCCTTGGCTTCTAGGAGAATTTCAGATATTGGGAGATGTCATTTTATCCATGAGTGTCTATTATTTCGGGAGTGAGTTCAGAATTTCATTAATTCTGAGGAAATTTGGGCCTGGCGGGCGGTGCTAAATAAATTGGGATTTTGAATGAGAGTTTTTCAAAAAAAAATCAAAAATATTTGAAAAGTGTCAACATATTAGACCAAGAGAGTGTTTTTTCAAGTGCCAACCTTTCACCCATTCAATGCCAAAACCAATTATTGACTACCTTCAACTACCAACACTTGATAATAGGCAGAAGCTGATTGATCTATTCATGCGCATAAATAATTCCTCAACAAATATTTTCCATTTTTAGACCATTGATTTAATATTTCCTTTTACATAATTAACACAAAAAATAATTTCAATAATTTCTTAGTGCTACCGAACGATAAAAATATTATTTCATACTGTCCACGGTTCGTCGACCATCACAATTAAATTGGATTAGAGCGACTCAAGAAATTTTTTTGCAGTTGCTTTTAAATTTTTGGCCCAATTTTAAAAAATTGCACCAAGCGAAGTTCGTCGCTCGCGTCCTATTACTTCAAATTCATCCGCAATTTTTAAATTATTTTTCTGAACTTATAATAAATAAAAAAATATAAAGAAAAAAGGCAAAAAGAAAATTACACGAAAGTAGAAAAATTATATTTAATTGAGAAAATTAATTTAAACCAGTTTTGTTAATTATGCTGAAGGAAATAAGAGAAATATACAAAAATTAATAATAACATCAACAAATCGGAAACATTTGAAAAAATAGGAAAAATCTAAAGCCATATTTTTAATAGATAACTTTAGACAAATGCCTTCTATTTGGTTTCTAATAATATAATTAATTCCATAACATTAAAAGCTTAAATGGCCAGTTTTGGCACTCATTTATCACAAACTGTCTGTTCTTTTTTTTCAAATTGGTTTTCATAAATTTGTAAATGTTCGCAATCTTCGAAGACAACTTTTTTTTGATAAAATTTAAAGATTAGTCTAATGTTGAATTTCTTTAAATTTCTATTACATTTTTTATTTGAAATGATTTTACTATATTTGTAGTTTTATGAAAAATTTTTGCTAACGCAACGGGAATTGTTGAAACTCTCGAATAGGTTAAGAACTTAAATTAAAAATCTTTTTATAAAGAATTTAAATTAGAATTAATACCAATATTGAAATTTTTATATTTTTTTATTCCAACTATTTTATAATAAAATTCTTAATTTATTTAATAATAACTAATGCTTTAGCTTTATCTAAAAAGTTCAAAAACAATAAAATTTAGTTAAATTGTGGAAGGAATTTGTTTAAAAAAATGAACAAATTAAAAAAGGATAGAATAAAAGACTAAAACTAAACATCCATTCTTCCTTCCTCCGTTAGATCCATCCATGGCAATGGTGATTTTGACATTATTTGAAGGAACTTTATTTTAAAATAAATTCAAAAAACATTTTCCCTATGTTCTTACTTTTGCCATCAGTGGAAGCCGAAGAACTGAATGAGATGACGGCAAACAGCACAATGAGAAGGATTTTGAAAATGTTTGGCATATTTTTCAGAATCTTTTAATATTTTATTACTGTGACGCGTTGCTTTGGATATTTTTCTATTATAAATATGGGCAGTATTTATATAATTTGCTAATGCTTGTCTAGTTGGAAAACAAATTGGTTTCCGATTTGTTGATGTAATTAATTTTGTATATTTCTCTAATTTCCTTAAAAATTAAATTTCTCAATTAGATTATTCTACTTTCGTGTAATTTTTTTTTGCCTTTTTTATTTCATAAAATTAATCAAAAAATTGCGGAGGAATAGAAGTAATAGGACAGAATAATTCGTGTGGTGCCACTTTAAAATTAGGCAAAAAAATTAAAAACAATTACTAAAAAGATTTTTTGAATCGCTCTCTCATTTTAAATTTGATGACGACACTTGATCTGTATTTTTTTCTTTTTTTTTATTATTAAACGGGTGTATTTTCATGTTTTTTGTGAATATTTATAGAGACCGTACGGGCCCGAGGGCCCCGCAGACTTTTAAAGCGGCCAGGTTCCGGAAATTCGCCAGTGAAATTGACAAAAAAATTGAAAAATTTTTGGCGAAATGCTTTTAATTTCGACACCACTTTACCACTTTGTTCCATTCGCCGCAAAAAGAACGGTTCAAAAAACAAAAAATAATAATTAAGAAAACAAATTTTTAAATCAAAATCCAAATTTTAACATCGTTTGTGCTGAGTTTAAAAATAAAAAGACGTGAATTCTTTTATTCGGCGCCTGACCCTCCACCCATCAGAAAAGATTTAGAAAAATAGCGCGTCAAAAAGTAAAAACTCGGATTTGATGAAGATGGGATGAAAATAAGGAAGGGATGCGTGACAAAATTACCATTGTCTCTCCCTTCCCTTTCCTATCTCCTCTTACTCTCTCTCTTTTCCCACTCCCTCCCTCTCCCACACACACGCACGCGTCCAGCAGACTGCTGCTGCACAGCCGCACGCGTCTATCCTCTGTCTGCCCCTCCCACGCGCCGCTGCACAGTGAACTATTTCCTACCTTCCCTCCCTCTTACCACTACAGCATGGGAAGAGAAATCTTTTCCCTCCCAACTATTTCTTTTGCTTTTTTCTTTTTAATACTATTTCTTTTGCATTCTTCTTTTTCTAAACTATTTCATTTTCATCTCTTTTTCTATGCAATCTCTCGCCACAGGAAATCAACTAGAAAAAGAGATGAAAATGAAATAGTTTAGAAAAAGAAGAATGCAAAAGAAATAGTATTAAAAAGAAAAAAGCAAAAGAAATAGTTGGGAGGGAAAAGATTTCTCTTCCCATGCTGTAGTGGTAAGAGGGAGGGAAGGTAGGAAATAGTTCACTGTGCAGCGGCGCGTGGGAGGGGCAGACAGAGGATAGACGCGTGCGGCTGTGCAGCAGCAGTCTGCTGGACGCGTGCGTGTGTGTGGGAGAGGGAGGGAGTGGGAAAAGAGAGAGAGTAAGAGGAGATAGGAAAGGGAAGGGAGAGACAATGGTAATTTTGTCACGCATCCCTTCCTTATTTTCATCCCATCTTCATCAAATCCGAGTTTTTACTTTTTGATGCGCTATTTTTCTCAATCTTTTCTGATGGGTGGAGGGTCAGACGCCGTATAATAGAATTCACGTATTTTTATTTTCGAATTCAGCACAAACAATGTTCAAATTTGGATTTTGATCTAAAAATTCGTTTTCTTCATTTTTATTTTTTGCTTTTTGAACCGCTCTTTTTGCGGCGAATGGACAAGGTGGTCAGATGGTGTCGAAATTAAAGGCTTTCGCCAAATTAATATTTAAATTTTTCAAATTTTTCGTGAATTTCATTGGCGAATTTCCGGAACCTGGCCGCTCTGTAAAAGTCGCGGGACACTCGGGCCCGTACGATCTCTATAAATATCCACAAAAAACATGAAAATACACCCGTTCAATAATAAAAAAAAACAAAAAAACACAGATCACAGTATCGGCCATCAAAACTAAAATGAGAGAGAGATTCGAAAAATCTTTTTAATAATTGTTTTTAATTTTTTTGCCCAATTTTAAAGTGGCATCACACGAATTCTTCCCGTCTAATTCAATTCCTCCGCAATTTTTTGATTAATTTTATAAAATAAAAAAGGCAAAAAAAAATTACACGAAAGTAGAATAATCTAATTGAGAAATTTAATTTTTAAGGAAATTAGAGAAATATACAAAAACGAATTACATCAACAAATCGGAAACCAATTTGTTTTCCAACGAGCAAAAGATAGCAAATGTATATAAATACTGCCCATATTTCGAACAGAAAAATATCCAAAGCAACGCGTCACAGTAATAAAATATTAAAAGATTCTGAAAAATATGCCAAACATTTTCAAAATCCTTCTCATTGTGCTTTTGGCCGTCATCTCATTCAGTCTTTCGGCTTCCACTGATGGCAAAAGTAATAACATATTAAAAATGTTTTTTGAATTTATTTTAAAATAAAGTTCCTTCAAATAATGTCAAAATCACCATTGCCATGGATGGATCTAACGGAGGAAGGAAGAATGGATGTTTAGTTTTAGTCTTTTATTCTATCCTTTTTTAATTTGTTCATTTTTTTAAACAAATTCCTTCCACAATTAACTAAATTTTATTGTTTTTGAATCTTTTTAGATAAAGCTAAAGCATTAGTTATTATTAAATAAATTAAGAATTTTATTATAAAATAGTTGGAATAAAAAAATATAAAAATTTCAATATATTCTTTATAAAAAGATTTTTAATTTAAGTTCTTAACCTATTCGAGAGTTTCAACAATTCCCGTTGCGTTAGCAAAAATTTTTCATAAAACTACAAATATAGTAAAATCATTTCAAATAAAAAATGTAATAGAAATTTAAAGAAATTCAACATTAGACTAATCTTTAAATTTTATCAAAAAAGAGTTGTCTTCGAAGATTGCGAACATTTACAAATTTATGAAAACCAATTTGAAAAAAAAGAACAGACAGTTTGTGATAAATGAGTGCCAAAACTGGCCATTTAAGCTTTTAATGTTATGGAATTAATTATATTATTAGAAACCAAATAGAAGGCATTTGTCTAAAGTTATCTATTAA
The DNA here is from genome assembly GCA_023374025.1 of Heterodera schachtii. NCBI lineage: Eukaryota > Metazoa > Nematoda > Chromadorea > Rhabditida > Heteroderidae > Heterodera > Heterodera schachtii. Next base: position 238,451 of record SIJG01000016.1, read on the forward strand.
AAATATGGCTTTAGATTTTTCCTATTTTTTCAAATGTTTCCGATTTGTTGATGTTATTATTAATTTTTGTATATTTCTCTTATTTCCTTCAGCATAATTAACAAAACTGGTTTAAATTAATTTTCTAAATTAAATAATTTTTCTACTTTCGTGTAATTTTCTTTTTGCCTTTTTTCTTTATATTTTTTTATTTATTATAAGTTCAGAAAAATAATTTAAAAATTGCGGATGAATTTGAAGTAATAGGACGCGAGCGACGAACTTCGCTTGGTGCAATTTTTTAAAATTGGGCCAAAAATTTAAAAGCAACTGCAAAAAAATTTCTTGAGTCGCTCTAATCCAATTTAATTGTGATGGTCGACGAACCGTGGACAGTATGAAATAATATTTTTATCGTTCGGTAGCACTAAGAAATTATTGAAATTATTTTTTGTGTTAATTATGTAAAAGGAAATATTAAATCAATGGTCTAAAAATGGAAAATATTTGTTGAGGAATTATTTATGCGCATGAATAGATCAATCAGCTTCTGCCTATTATCAAGTGTTGGTAGTTGAAGGTAGTCAATAATTGGTTTTGGCATTGAATGGGTGAAAGGTTGGCACTTGAAAAAACACTCTCTTGGTCTAATATGTTGACACTTTTCAAATATTTTTGATTTTTTTTTGAAAAACTCTCATTCAAAATCCCAATTTATTTAGCACCGCCCGCCAGGCCCAAATTTCCTCAGAATTAATGAAATTCTGAACTCACTCCCGAAATAATAGACACTCATGGATAAAATGACATCTCCCAATATCTGAAATTCTCCTAGAAGCCAAGGGATGACACTGAAATTATCGAACAACATTGAAAAATAAAAAACTTTTTTTAAAAAATATAAATTCAAAAAAAATTTCAAATATTAACATTTTTATTTACATTTTTTCTTAATAAATATTGTTTTTAGTAGAGTGCAGCGGGACCGGGAATTTTGGGCAAAACCGGGACCGGGACTGCCGGGACCTGAGAAGCCGGGAACGGGACCTCAATTTTTGTCCGGGACCGGGAACCTGGAACCGGGACCAACCGGGAATTTTTAAAAATTCAAAAAATTAAAAAAAAATCAAATTTTAATTTATTTCAAGTGAAAATAGTATAAATTAATTTTTTTATTTTGCTATTTATTTTATAAAATCCAAAAGTTAATGCTAAATTAAATTAATGAAAGTTTTCAAATCGAATTTACTTCAATTATTTCAAACAATTAATCATTTTGCTCTAAATCTTCGAATATTATTTGAAATTCAGATTTGATTTTCACTTCACTTAGGAAAAAGTTATGAAAATTATTTATATTTCTTAACAGGATTTTGTCCAAATTCACAATAGTGAAAAGGGTAAAAAAAATGCTAAAGTGTAGGAGTGCCAAGGGGAGGAAAGTGAAATAGGAAAAGGAAACCAAGAAAAAGAGTGCCAACGGTGAAGATATAGAAAAAGAGACCTAAGAGACAGGAAAATAAATAAAAAGAAATTAACGTAATAATGCAAAATTTTTATTTTTAAAAAATGCCTTAATAAGAAAAAGTAAAAAATTGATAGAAAGTCTCTATGATAATGACTTTGTTGAAACGTCAGTCTCGAGCCTCGACTCTAGAAAAGACAAGGGTTAATCTTGGTCTCGAGCCTCGGGAAATTTCGGTCTCGAGCAGCATTTCCAAATATTAATTTATGAAATTTTTTTAATCCTATCTATGAAGTTAATAAAAAGACAATTACTGAAGCCGAATTCCTACCTTTGTTTCATTGATCGGCGGCATTTTCTCAGCAAGTTCGCGTAGGTGTGCCCTCATTCTTTCTACTCGATTTTCCCCCATTTCAAATTGAGCAGGAGGATGTGGTGGAACCTGGTAAAGTGAATTACTAGTAGTATAATGTTAACTTGGCACATATTAGCAGTCCCTAATAATTCGTATACCATTGAGCGGTTGGTCACATGCGATGGCACCAACCCGGCGGCATTTCCTCCCTGAGCATTGCGTCGCCCAATCGCTTCCGCCCCACCCGTCGCCAGGGAAGTGAAGAGCAGACCAGCGGTGACAATTCGTTTGAGCTTCGTACCAATCCCAGCTGATGAGTTGCTTCCAATTCGATGCCAAAATTTTTTGAGATTTTTTCTAGGTTTTTTAATGGCAATTTTACTTTTTTTGCTTTTAAATCGCTTTTTTGGCGCGGTTTTCTGAATGAGTTTGTTAACAGATTTGGTTCAAAAATGATCATTTTTAGTTAAAATTCACCGTAGATCTGTTTCTGATAAAACGTTCACTCATTTTTACTTAGTATATGAACTATTCCAGTGCACCTGAAATTAATTGCCTTTATAAGAATAGTGAAATATAGAAGAAAAGCACATCGAAATTTTAATCAAAAGGTTCATCATAGACGATTTTCTAAACTTTACTAAAGAATAATTTCATAATTATTTTCATTGCTTCAAAACAAAACGGCAATTCGTATCGATAAAAATGTGCCGACTTGCAATTTTGAATTTCGGTTACAATTTTGCAACGAATTTTCGAAATCTAACCCCACAACGAGGTAAATGGCAGTAATTGAGTTGCAAACATTTTCATTAATGCCCTGTTTGCGCCAATTGTTGCGTCTCCGTCGGCGCTGTTGGATAAAAACAAATTCAAATCATACACAATTAAAATGGGCGCTTTTGATGAAGTCTGCTCTTCCTTTTTTCGTCAGCAGTGGTTTGTTGACTTGGAACACGAAATGCATTTTTTTATAAACTTTTCAAGAAATCGTCTCGAGAAATAAGCCAAAAATAAAAAGCCGACTTTTTGAAAATTCAATACCAGGTATCCGACCCGGTAGGTCCGGGTCCAACGGGCCCGAAAATACACTGGTAAAATGGGATTCTAGTTAATTAATATTTACTTTAAAAACAATTGCATTAATTGTTCCTTCTCTTGGATTCTGTTACTTCTTTCTTTGGCTTAATTATTCCTCATGTCGATCTCTTTTAGACATTTGGGATAAAAATGTTCATAAATAAATATTTTTGTTGTTGTCACCATGCCATAAAATTATTAATTATTTAGGTTAATGATTCACGCTTTAGATTTATTCTAAAAAGAACCAAAAGCAATAAATAGTTTAGATAAATTGCAGAAGGATATTGTTTCTAATCAACAAACAGGATAGATAAAAACACTAAAATTAAGCATACATTCTTCCTTCCTCCGTGCCCTAATGTTAATGATGATGTGGGTCCGGTCCACCCGGTGACACACGCTAAATGGCATAATAAAAAGACAATTACTGAAGCCGAATTCCTACCTTTGTTTCATTGACCGGCGGCATTTTCTCAGCACGTTCGCGTAGGTGTGCCCTCATTCTTTCTACTCGATTTGCCCCCATTTCAAATTGAGCAGGAGGATGTGGGGTAAATATTGATCATATGGCCCAGAGCCGAAAATGGTCGAAATATATCCCAATCGATAGCTCTCGGTCTGTAATGGAAGAATCCGAAAGAATTTTTTTGCGGAAACCAATCCCTGAAGAGTTACAGACCCGGGACTGAAATGGCCAAATGCCTTTGGGACTGAACCGTCCACGACTCAAAACGCATGGAATTGCGACAAAATTGATATCAATCGATTCCGCGGCGACATGAAGTTTGGGCACCGGGAAGTTTGGGCACCAGGAAGTTTGGGCACCAGAAATTTGGGCACCGGGAAGTTTGGGCACCAGAGGGGTGATTTCAAAAAAATAAAACAAAATAAATAAATAAAATGTTATATAAATCATTAAATTTAGTAAATTTTAGTAACCCTTGTGTCTTAAAATTTATATGTTCTTGAAAACCAAAAAATTTATGTATGGAAACCTGGCAATCTTATTATTTAGTCAATTCTTACGGTTGTTTAAACGTAGAATTAAACGTGTACTAGTTTCTGTTTGGACTTAGACCTGAATACCGGCTTAGTTGGGCCCGAAATAACAAGAACCCGTCTAATTTTGTTTAAACTCATAAACTTTAAGTCTTGAACATACTGAGCCTTGTAATGTTATAAGTTATAAATAATACATATGTATGGCATTGATATTGAATTAATGGTAATGAGTTTAGCCAAATAAGCATGCTTAATCGAATGAATATTTGTTAAAAAACTTTCTATTTCCTAACTTGATTAAATTTTCTATGCTTTTAAATTAGATGGTTGCAATTTATAGACAATTAAAAACATTTTTATTTTTTAACTCTTTAATTTGGTGCCCAAACTTCCCGGTGCCCAAATTTCTGGTGCCCAAACTTCCTGGTGCCCAAACTTCCCGGTGCCCAAACTTCCGCCTCCCGATTCCGCACGGTCTGTTAATTAAGAATCCGAAAGAATTTTTGGGTAAAAAAGAAATTGAAAAAATTTATGGGTCCTCAAAAATCTCAAAAAATGACTTTGATTAAAAAATTAATTTAGGCGAGGCAAAACAACGAAAAACACTTCAGATTTTTGAACTTCGCAAAAGGGAGCATGCGAAGACGGAGCAAGTAGTGGGGCGAGACGGAGGGCGGAGGAAAAAGTCTGACGAGCGCCACAGGCGGTTGACTGCGGGGGCCCGAAGGGCCCCCGCCAATCAGTCAACCGCCTGCGGATCACGCGCGGACTTCTTCCGTAGCCCGTAGTCTCGCCCCACCTACTGGCCGCCGTAGTCGAGTGTGCGGCGGTTTTTTAGCGCAATAGGAAAAATTAAATTTTTCAAATTGTAGACGGTTTTTCTAATGTCTTTTTTCTAGGTTTTGGGAACCCATAACTTCGGTTATTTTCATTTTTGTTCAAAAATTCTTTCGGATTCATAATTTAGGAGCCTAGAGGAATATATTGATATCAATTTTGTCGCAATTCCATGCGTTTTGAGTGGTGGACGGTTCAGTCCCAAAGGCATTTGGCCATTTCAGTCCCGGGTCTATAACTCTTCAGGGATTGGCTTCCGCAAAAAAATTCTTTCGGATTCTTCCCTTACAGACCGAGAGCTATCGATTGGTATATATTTCGACCATTTTGGGCTCTGGGCCATATGATCAATATTTTCCGGATGTGGTGGAACCTGGTAAAGTGAATTGCAGTAGTATCATGTTAACTTGGCACATATTAGCAGTCCCTAATAATTCGTATACCATTGAGCGGTTGGTCACATGCGATGGCACCAATCCCGCGGCATTTCCTCCCTGAGCATTGCGTCGCCCAATCGCTTCCGCCCCACCCGTCGCCAGGGAAGTGAAGAGCAGACCAGCGGTGACAATTCGTTTGAGCTTGGTACCAATCCCAGCTGATGAGTTGCTTCCACTGCCATCAGTAGCAGTTTCTTAAAGCCAATGCCAATTTTATGTCAATTATTTGAGAGCTCATCGCAGAATAAGGATTCTGTGGAAATTTTCAAGGCCATAAAATGGTGAACTTTTGACACAATTTGAAGGAATATTAAAAAAGATATTTCAATATGTTACTTTTGCCTCCAGTGGAAGCCGAGAGACAGAATGAGACGACGGCAAAAAGCACAATCAGAAGGATATTTAAAGTGTTTGGCATTTTTAAGAAATCTTTGAATATTTTATCGCTGCGCCGCGTTTATTTGAGTGATTTACTGTTATAAATATGGGCAGTATTTATATGCATTTTCTCTGTTTTCTTGTCTTGCTGGAAAACATATTGGTTTTCGATTTGTTGATGTTATTATTAATTTTTGTAAAATACATTGAAAATTGGGAAAATTTACGAAAAAATTCCTATGGGTTTTGGAAAATTCTTTTGAAAATTTTAAATATGCTCATTGGATTGAGCACATATTTGGCTATCAAATTGCTTTTGGAATAGTGAAGCTATGACTTGTACTTAAAAAGTTATACTCGATTAAAACAGTTTATCATCTTTAAAATGATCAATTTTTGATCATTTTCCCTTGAAAAATTTAAAAAACAATATTTTTTATAATCATTAAAATTCAACCAAGTATAACTTTTACTATAGGTGCAGCCAAATCCCTCTTTCTTTTAAAATTGGTTAAAAACACACCCAAAAAGCGTAGAATGCTCATTTTGCAGCATATGCTGTTTGCTAACATGGGGCGTGATAATAAGCATGAAAAACAAGATTTTAGTCACCAACAAAACTAAAAAGAAGGGGTTGATTCGTAGTGAGCCAAAGTTACAAAGGCATATTTAATAACTTTTTTCAAAAATAAACAATTTTCATTTTCTTTATATAATTATTTGTACAAAGATTACTCTATTATTCTGTTAAATTTAAGAAATTTATTGCGTTTAAAAAAGTTAGGGACAAAATTAGTGAGTCTAAATTTTTTGAATTTTTTGGTTACAACTTTTTGTAATCTTGTGCTAGATTTTTAAAAAATTATAATAAAGTGGATAACATGTAAAGCTATAGCTTATAAAACAGATTGTTTAATTTTACCAAGATTGAGCTAAGTTATAATGAATTATTTAGCAAATAAAATAAATAATAATTAAATTTAAATATTTCAATCTTTGATACTTTTGCAACTTCGTCCTATCACCATTTGATTCATGTTGCGAAAAAGTTGGGCATTGATAACACAACATTAACTGAATGGAAAACAATTTGGCATAAAATTGACAAAAGTAATTTAATTAATTTCATATATTTTCGCAATTTTTTTTGGTCGATTTTTAGGGGTTTATTTTTCCTTTTTATTTTTTTTTCTCAACTTTACATTCAACAAAAATTTAAGGCGTTTTCTTAAAAAATGGAAACCCTATTAGTCATTATATTTTTAAGAATGCCATTCTCATTAATAAAAACCCTTTAACTACCAAATGAAATTGAAAGAATGTTGAAAATATAAAAAAGACCCTAAAAATATTTAAAAAAATAAATTCCTAAATCTTTTCCATAATTTCCTTTCAGTTTCAATTAGAGTAGAGGGACCGGGAATTTTGGGCAAAATCGGGACTGGGACTTGCCGGGACCGGGACATCGGTTTTTGTCCGGGACCGGGACCAACCGGGAATTTTTAAAAATTCAAAAATTTAAAAAAATTCAAATTTTAATTTGTTTCAAGTGAAAAAAATACAAAATTAATTTTATTTTGCTATTTACGGTACCTTTGAACTATTACTTTAAAAGAAATTTTATAATTGATTTTTATCAAAAAATTTTGCTTTCCCCCAATTTATTTTTCGCTCAGACCCCCATGCTTTCCAGTGCCTTTTTTCCCGGTTCCCGGGAGCCCTACCGGGAAATCAATTTTCAAAACCCGGGATCGGGACCTCGGAGCCTCGGAGGACCGGGAATTCCCGTCCCGGTTCCGCTCTACTCTAGTTTCAATAAACAAATGAAATCAAATAAATAATTTTTAATGCAAAACCGAAAAAAATATCCTGGTAAATGTGGGGCTAGTGGGAAGTGAAGAGCAGCCCAGCGGTAGAGATGCGCCGTGACTGAAAAAACCCGTGAATCGTGACCGTGACCGTGAATTGGTACCGTGAATCGTGACCGTGACCGTGATCCAAAAAACCAGTGAAATTCACGGTTTTCGTGACCGTGACCGTGAATTTTTTGAGTTTAATTTTTCCCTGTCGGCGAATTTTTTGTTTTTACACTGTTTTTTTGTGGTATCATTTCCCCAAAAATTTTTTGGGAAAAGTGGGTCCATAGGCGCCGAAGAGGCCGCCACAAAAATTTTAAAATTTAAATTCAATTTGTGCACAGGTTTTGTCAAAAAATGGCACGATTTTGCGAATTTGAACCAATTTTTTATGAAAAGAATACGCTTTTGGAGCCCGTTGGTGCCGATAGGCGCCGCCGGGGGAAAAATCTAAAATTTGAGTTCAATTTGTGCACAGATATGTCCGTAAAATGAGCGAATTTTGCAACATTAATCAATTTCAAAAGACAAAAAACGATGAAAGCTTGCAATTTTCTATAGGTGCGCTTGCCATTTTTCAAGTAAAAAAAATCGGGTACTGAAGCGTGCATTGGCACGCGCGCATATAATTGAATTTTTCTCATCATTTTGCGTTCTAAATCGATTCCGACCTTTTTAAAATGATTTTATGAGACATATTACCCAATTTCAAAAAAAAATAAGGATTTTAGTGGAAAATTTTTGAAAATTTGTTGGGATTTGTTAACTGATTTTGCCCAAAATAACTTTATTTCGAGCAAGTTTTTATAGAAATTTAGTGAATTTTTATTTAAATTGGGTCATCCTTGAAACTTTGCATTTTATTTGTTTTTGCACAATATAGGTAATTAACTTTGTTCAAAAAAGTTTCAGGAATAGGGGAGGGGGCCGGCGGTGCCGATAGGCGCCGCCGGAGAAATTTTTGAAAATTTTGCTCTGTTTCTTAGCAAACTTTGCCCAAAAAATGATCAAATGTCTCTATGAAAACATATGTATAAATCGTAAATCGATTTTATCCAGTGTAAATTTTTCACGGAATAACCGTGAATTGGTACCGTGAATCGTGACCGTGACCGTGAGTGAAAAAACCCGTGAAATTCACGGTAACCGTGACCGTGACCGTGAATCACGGCGCATCTCTACCCAGCGGTGACAATTCGTTTGATCTTCGTACCAATCCCAGCTGATGAATTATTTTCACTCCCATCATTAGCAGTTTCTTAAAGCCAATACCAATTTTATGTCAATTATTTTGAGGATTAACCAAAGAATAAGGATTTCCATGGCCATCAAAATGGTAAAATTTTGAGGCAATCAAATGAACATTATTTTAAAATAAATTTAAAAAACTTTTGCCATCAGTGGAAGCTGAAGGACGGAATGAGACGACGGCTAACAGCACAATGAGAAGGATTTTGAAAATGTTAGTTTTTCTATGTTCATTTCACATTTATTTAATTAAAATTCAAAAATTTGTATTTAATATAATAATAAAATTGTTAAGAGAATTTATAAACATTTCATTGCTGTCAATATGGAACAATTGTTTTATAATTTTTTAATTTGAAGTGAAAGAAATTTGTAATTAATGAAATTAAAAAATATAAAAAAAAGTTTTTAATTAAAAATTTTTTTCATTTTGTTAAATACGGAAACAAATAATCGGTAATTTTTCTTTCTCTTCATTACAAACATTTTTTAAGTCTTTTTTGTAAAATATAAATGGGTTTTGAATTCACTCATAAATCAATAGGGATTCGTTTTTTAGACACAAAAAAATCGCAAATAGGCACCTAAAAGGCAGAAATAATCGTAAAACACGCATTAAAAAAGCACAAAAATCCTCGAATAAGCATAAAAATAGGCATATAAACATTTGAACGGTTTTTGTCAGTAAAATACGCAAAAACGTAATCAAAAAACTAGAAAAAAACATCAAATTATACATGATCTGTTTTGGGGGAAAAAATTTTCAATTCTAATGGGTGTATTTTCTGAAATTTTTAGGGTCATTTCTTAGGGGTGTATTTCTCTTTCTTTTTTTTGCTTGCTTGCTTTTTGTCAAGGGTTTTTTCGAAAATCCTGAAAGAGGTGCCAAAATGGCAAATAGGCAAAAAATAGGCTATGTAAAATTTTATTCTAAAAAAAAACCAATAAAATGGCTTTTTCTTTTTTGGGAAAAGGGGGCCGGCGGCGCCCGTAGGCTCAGTGGAGAAAATTTTTTTGAAAAGTTGAGTGAAAGTAATTAACAGATTTTCATCAAAATGCCCAATTTTTGAAATTTTTTGAGCCAATTTTTATGAAAAAAAAAATTCGGCACCGCCGGGAGAAAAATGGAAATTTTGACCATTTTAACTGATTTTCACTGAAAAATTGCATTTTAAGTCAATTTTGCGCTTTGAAATGATCATTTCAAAAAGAAAAAATCATCATTGACCCCTTCAAATCAGCAAAATGATGATAAATCACCAGAGTTGGCTGAGCTTACAATTCGCGTCACATCTCAGATTGGATTTAATATTGTATTTTTATTATCAGTCTGAAGCCTTATTCAAACAAACTTAAAACCCAAGAATGTTTCGTTAGCCGATAAAGCGAGACTGCTAATGTAAAACTGTTGCTTAATTATATATTTAGATTCGAAATTGTGTTGTATGTAATTTAGATTTAAATTATGTTGTGGAGCCGCCCATTTGGGAACCCTGCAATTAATCCAACCCTTTGATCTATCGACTTTTTGCGAGTCTGGCCCAATTTATGCATTTTTCGTTTATTTAAGGAATAAATTTTTGCTAAATCCATAAATAAAGGACAGGAATTTAGCGGCACTTTCGCACCAATCAATCGACGGCCATTCATTCCCCCCCCCTTCAGAGACGCAGCACAAATGTGTCAACAAAAATCTGTATGTACATTAATTCCAGAATATATGCAAACTTATTCTTCTCCATTTTCTCTTAATTTTTTGCTCCGTTAAACATTTATTTTTCATTTTTAATTTCATTTAAAAAAAAAAATTTTGCGGATAATTAGTTTATACGGGTGTTTTTTTTTAAACGGTCAAATTTGGCATCATTCAAAAGCATTTGGCGGTGGAGGGTAAATGGGCGCCAACCAGACTTTTGGAGTATACCGTATATACTCTCTTTTTATCCCCCATGGGGGATTATTTTTCAACCTCCTCAGAAAGGGGGGGGGATAATTGGAGACTGGGGGGATTAAGATAGATTGATTATTTTTCAAACGCCTCGTAAACTGGGAGATATGGAGATTGGGGGATTAATGAAGATTGGGGGATAATTAGAGAATATACGGTAACTCCTTTCATAGTACGATCGAAGCAATTTATTGTTATTATTTAATAGCCCTAAAAGTTCTCTTTCAGCCTGCCAAATTTTGAAAAATGTCATTTGGTTTCAAAAAGTTACTGTTCAAATTGGTTATTTTGAATTTTAACGGTCTTTTTGATCAAATAAAATTCCTTTTTGTTAGGGCATATCCAATTTATATGAAAGAAATACTCCAAAAATCGGGGCAAAAAACCCCAATAAAAACAAAACATGTGTCAACATTTAAAACAAATTTGCTCAAAAACATTTTTTATCATTTCGCTATAAAAATCCCAAAAAATCATTTTGCCGATAGATCCGACAGAAATTTTGAACATTATGAGTAAAAAAAAGCAATCTTTTTTTTAAATCGCCAAATGTGCTAAAATATAAAACCTCAAAATTTTCTTTTAGAGCCAATAGTCCAAAATATGTTTTTTTTAATCTGCTAACAATATAATAGGTAAAAGTTCTACCTTTGATAATTTTATGCGATTACATATTCAAAATGTTAAAACATAAAAATCTGTTCACTGATAATGATAATGAGTTAGTGAGGTATATTTTGCCTAATTCCCTCCCTAATTGACCTGAGATTTAATCTGTGACTGAGTGGTGGCATTCATATTTATTAGTCAACCAATACATTCACATTCGCATAATCAATTAATTTATTCGTCTTTTGCGTTTTATTTAAAAATTGATTCAATTTATTCTTTTTATTGGATATAAATTTAAAATTTTCTTTTTCTTTCACTTTGACCGTCCCAAAGTGTGAGAGATGAACTAATATGTAAAGAGAGAGTGAGAAAGAAAAGTACATTTCTTATTTTGGCTTACTTTTATTTATCTCTATATTTATAAAAAAAAATACAGAATTTTACTCGGCTACTAAGAAATTTTGTTAAATATTACCGATTCGCTTCAAATTTTCATACCGATAGAAAAAAATAATAAATAATATTTAATTCAATTAAAAAAAAACATTTTGTTTACTAAAAATTAATTTCAAAGTTTTTCATTTGAACGGCATTTTTCGTCACTAGAAATCACTATTTTGGCGCTTCGTCACTAAAAAAAGTTAAAATTCACTATTTTGGAGTTTTGCCACTATTTTTTTCATTTTTTCGACATTTTATAAAAACTTCCTTAACAAAAATGCAATAAAACCAAAAAATGCACCCCCTAAGAACCGATCTAAAAATTTTCAAAATTACTCCTAAGAAATGAAAAAAAAATTTTTGGCAAAAATATTTAATTAAAACATTTTTTAGGTACCTTTTTGGGTTTTTTGCCCTTAAAAATCCCAGTCCTCTCATTTGCAACAGCAAAAGTGAATAAAAATTATTTTTGCTTAATTTTAGGCTGAAAATTATGTCACATTTTGTCACTATTTCGCACTTTTTGCCATTATTTTGTCTTTTTTTGACATTTTTTAAACTATTTTAGTTAACTATTTCGAGATTTTTCGTCATTAAAAGTCGCGATTCTACTCATAGCTTTTTTTCCTGATACATATGGATTAGAATTTACTTAGAAAAAGTTTCCCCTCTTCATTTTTTTCTTATTCAAAATCATTTCAATTTTAAACAAACTTTTCATATTTATTGTTTTAGCATTTTCAAATTAAAAGCTGATAATTATTTAATCCGGCATAACATTCGTGTGCTAAAATGTCATCATTTTGCGCTGTTTTATCGTTCGTAGATTCAATGCTGTCGGAATCGTCCTCAATTGTCGACATCTCTTCGCCATCTCCCAGCAATGGCACTCAAACCCTTGGCACTGCTGCCAATGGCATTGGCACTTCCCATGGCATTGGCACTCCCCACTCTTCCACACGTCATGACACTTCTTCGCCTTTGGTCGCCTCCGAAACGTTCGTCGACGACGCGCCGGACGACTCCGACTCATCGTCTGCAGTGTTTTATGGCGCACGACAACGGCACCGATGGCGGCAAACAAAAGGCCAACAAAAAACAAAAGGACAAATTCAAATGCGCAAATTGCAACACCAATTTCAAGTCGGATGAAATGGTGGGCTTTGCTGAAAAAATTAATTTTTGAGGGTTTTTTAGTCTGAAATTCTTCACTAATTTGTTTTGTTTTTGTAAAATTTATGGTCCCCCATTATATTTGTTTGTTTTTTTTTTATTGTCAATTTTAATAAATAAGTAATTTTTTAGCCAATGTTTGTGGCTTTAATTTTAAAATATTATATTTTAATGATTTCGAAGATAGAAAATTTTCTCTTAATTAATTTCTGTTTCAAAAAGAGTTTGTAGCATTAAATTAAGAGAAAACAAAAGGTTTTACGTGATAATAAGAAAATTTGCTGCTTCTCCGTCGGGGATTGAACCATTACGAAAAAACGTTATCTTTTTTTCAATATTTTTTTACAAATAAAAATTATTTTGTTTTTATCTTCTTTTCCTTTCCTCAATTTCCATCTGTGAAAACGAGAACCCTTGGGTTAAAAAGTGACATTGAACAATTGCATTTCAAAAGCTTAATTGTGCAATATCTTTCCCTAATTGCCCAAAAGGACAGATTTTTAAGAAATTAATAATTTTCACTTTTTTTTTCAAAATTCAGTTGGAATTACATCAAAACAATTGTCGCCGCTCCGTTCTCTCTGCCCCCGCCAATTTCTGTTCATCATTGTCATTTTGCGACATTTGTAACCGAAAATTCACTTCTCCACGCGGGGTGGCACTTCACAAAGGCAAGGCACACAAAAGGGAGAGCAGCAAATTGGCCAAGCCGAAGAATCTGGCGAAGTGCCCGTAAGTTTTAATTTGTTGGAAAATAATTTACAAAATTTTTTTTTTAATTTCTTTGATAATTTTTTTCTTTGCGAATTTTCTTTTAAATCCACAATTGGTGACATTTTTCAATTTTATGCGAAAATTTAAAAAACCAAATTCCAATTTTTTCCAAAAATTTTCGCTGCAACAGAATGAGATTATTACAAAAATTTTGAAATGTATGAAGCTAGAATTTAGTGCTAGGACGAAGTGACAAAAATATCAGTGTTCATAATAATTAATATTTAAATTTAATTTGCTAAATTAATCGTAACTACGCTTAAACTTATTCTAATTTATCAATCTTAGTTTTAGAACGTAGCTCTACGTATCCTCTATTACTTATGTAATTTTAAAAGAATTATTAAAAATTTACAAATGTTGTGACCAAAAACTTCCAAAAAATTTAGACTCAACAATTTTGACCCTAGCTTTTTTAAACTCAATAAATTTCTTAAATTTAACAGAATAATAGAGTAATCTTTGGGCTATCCTTTCATATCAAGTGCGGTGTAAATTAATTGAAGTTTAAACATTTTGATGCATTTAAATGATCTTAGATTTTTTGGATGACCATAAAAATATCACACTATTAATCCTTCATAACTTTTTTCAGAAATAATCAATTTTCATTTTCTTTATATAATTATAAGAGCTACGTTCTAAAACTAAGATTGAAAATTAGACTAAGTTTAAGCTAAGTTACGATTAATTAGCAAATTAAATATAAATAATAATTGAATTTAATTATTACGAACACTGATATTTTTGTCACTTCAGCTCACCAGGTTTTTTACACTCATTCACAATACATTTGATTATTTTTTGCTTCATAAACATATCATCTTTCTGTTTGACAGCACCGCCACCCGCGCAGTCAAACTGGGCCGTCCCCGTAAGGTTGGCGTAGTGCCGCCGACGTCGGTTGACACTGCCAAAAACGGACGAGCCCATTCCATTGCCGCCGTGCCGCCGATTGGCCATCAAAACGTAATACTCTCAGCGCTTCTTTTACAATTGGAACTGATCACATTTGGGCATTCCGTCTTTTGATGAATTGGTCAAAATCAAATAACCGGTCCCTAGTAATATTCTTGCACTGCTAAAATTTTTGGCTCGGGATTCGGGGCCATAAATGAGAGGAAGGGCGGGGGAGGACGGGCGTAGCAACTGCCTTTTTAAAATTTTACAAGTTGGAACCCGAAAATATCGTAATTTGGAATGTGCCCGACCATCTTTTGTGCCACTAAACTTTGTGAGATTTAAATATTTTTTTAGCATTTCTTTTCCTAAATTTTGATTCATTTTTCTCCCGTTTTAATTTATATTTTAAAAATTCTTTTTGATTTTTTCTAACATGAAACTTTTGTAGCGAAAAATAAATTTTCTCAAAAAGCTTTTGAATGGACGTCACCGCACCAAACCAACAAACGTCGCCACTGCTCAGCAGCAACCAAATGCCAATGTGCAAATTCCGAAGTTGCGAAGACATGGACATCCGGTGAAGATGGAAGGTACAAAAAATCAACTGGGTGCACACCTGCTGGAAGGCATTCCGAGGCCCCTAAAATTTTCGGAATTTCGTGTAATTCCCTCGATACACTCTTTATTTTAAGACCCGAAAATACGTAAGTGATACTGTAGGTGCTATGTCGTTATATAAAAGCCATCAATAAGGGCGTTATATAAAAAACCATCAAATGGAAATTTTCAACCAAAAACTGTCCATAACTTTTGTTAATGTCCACAGAATTAGACTTTCTTGTTATCATTCGATAGCCTAACATTTCTCTATTAGTTCACCTAAAGTTTAAAAAATTTGGCCAAGTTTGAGCAAAGTTATGGCCAAAAGTACACAATGTACCAGGTTTTCACACATTTTTGGCCATATCTTTTTTTAAACCTAATGAAATTTTTTGAAATTTTCTAGGCTAATAGAGGACATATAGGGCTAGCGATTGCTAACAAGATCACTTTATTTTGTTCGTTATAAGAATGTTTTGATCAGAATTTTTGATGATCAAAATAACTTTATTTTTAATTAAAAAATTTCTATTAGAAAATATTTTGGTTTTTTATTTTCTTGCTATTAGTCGACCCTATGTGTCCTCTATTAGCCTGCAAAATTTCAAAAAATTTCATTAAGTTTAAAAAAAGTTATAGCCAAAAATGTGTGAAAACCTGGTACATTGTGTACTTTTGGCCATAACTTAGCTCAAACTTGGCCAAATTTTTTAAAATTTAAGTGAGCTAATAGAGAAATGTTAGGCTTATCGAATGATAACAAGAATGTCTAATTCTGTTGGCATTAACAAAAGTATGGGCAGTTTTTGGTTGAAAATTTCCATTTGATGGTTTTTTATATAACGCCCTTTTTGATGGTTTTTATATAACGACTCAGCACCATACTGTATATTTATGCAAAAATTCACAATTTTGAATGACTTTTCTTTAATGAGAATCATAGAGGAAAAGCATTGTTTTTTCCTTTTTTTATAATAAATGACAAAATAAATTTCAAAATCTCAAATATTACTTTAAACAAATGATTTCTATCGATTACTTTTGCCATCATTTTTAAGTCGGCTCATCTTTGGCACATCAAAGCGCCAACAAACGAAGGACTAATGGCGCAGGAGGAGAACAGCATCGCGCACCGAATGGCGGAGACAGACCAAACGGCGGCGGAACGCAAATGGACGGCGACGACGGATTTGGAGGAGAAGCGGAGGAAGACGACGACATTGTGATTTTGGAGCCAGAAGTAGGAATATTACCATATTTAAGTAATCAATTCATAATTAGTCATTAATTGATCATGTAAAGGTAATGAGTGTTTACAAAAGGTGCAGCTTATGTTAAGCCGAATAATTAACCAAGGGAAATGGTGAATTATTTTTATGAGCTTTTTCTCCTCCCCCCGTCGAAACCTGTAATTTTTTTTTAAATTAAAAAACGGGATGAAAATTTACATTAACAAATCTCATAAAAAATTACAATTTACATTAACAAATCTCATAAAAAATTACAAAAATCCTCCGACGGGCGTCTCTCGGCGTCGCGGCACACCCCCAAATTCCGTAAATTTTAAAATTCGGCCCAAAAACCAACGAAAAATTTTCGAAATTTTCACTTCTGCGATTCCTTTCCCTATAATCCCACCCCACCCCCAAAAAAAGCGAATTTAAAGGAAAAAAGTCGTCAGTCCCCCGCCCCCCGCGGAAGCCAAGATTTTGGCTATTCCCTTGCTTCAGACTAAACACGGAATTGTCCCGCGTAACACTTTCGGCACTGTTGGGCCCCAGCAACAGCAGCAGAATTGTGCCGCTTCAGGGATGGCCGTTGCGTCGTCTTCTTCGTCGTTGATCTCGCATTATGCCGGGATGGTGATCAGTGCTTGTGCGCAAAGCAACTATGGTAAGTGAACCGTTACGTTTTCCTCTCCCGGGCACTCGCCAAAGTCCCAACATTTGCGCCTTTGTCCAAAATCGGCTTCAAACATAAGTTCTTTCAATCCCTGATCGCCTAATTAGCATTTTATAAGTGATAGAATGTGATTGATTAAGTTTGATAATTTTATAATTAATAAATTTTTGAAAAATCATTATTAATCAAACAGCAGAATTAATGCCCATAATAAACTAGAAGACTGAGTTTTCTTAATTTTAATGCTGCTTAGGCTATCAGGGCTTGAAAAATGTAAGTCTGAATTAGATTTTGGACATAGGCGCAAAGGTCCGGCCGCAAAAATCGGGGCTCGGCACTCGCATCCCTTTTATATCCGTTCATAACTTAGCTTAAACTTATTCAAATTAAATAAATTTCTCTATTATTTTGTTCATTTCAAAAAAATTTTATTGAGTTTCAAAAAAGTTTAGGTATAAATTATTGAGTACGAAATTTTTTGGTTATAACTTTTTATAGTTTTGCTAGATTTTTTAAAATTACATAAGATAGAGGGGGATATGTGAGCTATCGGAGCTGTCGCTTAATACAAAGTTTCATTAATTTGACTCTAAGTTTAAGCTAAGTTATGATTTAACATTTTGTAAATAAAATTTTAATAATAATTTAAATTTTAATTATTTCTATCATTGATACTTTTGTAACTTCGTCGAAGCACCTTTGGGGGGGGGGGGGGAAGGTCTGGCGATGTTGAACACCTTCGAGGCTTTAATTAAATTGTTTTTTCAATATAGAATTATTTTATTAAAATTATTAGGCTTGTGTGGGCATTAAATCAAATGAATGAGGAAGTTATTAGATGCAAAAATATTCTTTTAAATTATGAGCAGCCCTTTTTGGAGAATCAATTTTTAAAAATAAATTCTTAATGTATTTTTTTGCATTTAATTTGCGCATGTTCACAGGTGACCTTCCATGATGTGAACACCGCCCGCGGGACCATTGGGCAAATTTCCTTTCAGTTTATGTGCAACGCGTGCCGCGGACAGCGCGGCGTTGCGCGATGCTTCCGCGGCAGGGCTTACTGTGTGAGTTATGTAATTGTAAGATACTGTAATTTTAATTGTAACGAAAGAAATGCAAAAGTTGATTGAAATTAGAGCGGCAGAAGTTTGCCCTCTCTCCCCGCCCTTCATAATTTCCTTTCCTCAGCCCTTAATTAAATTTTTAAAATTGTTTGTGTGGAAGCCAAAAAAATTTTAAATTATTTTCTCTTTATTTTCATATTTAAATGTGTCAGTTGAGACGATTTCTGTCGCCCATAATGAGATTTGGTACTTTTCGGTTTTGTGGCCTAGGTTTGAATTTTTTATACAACAAAGGACGCGCAGAATTTTGTGCGCGTTCCTCGGGCGCTACGATGCCAAAAAGGATGGCGCATATTCACTTGAAGAAACTTTAGCTCAGATTGTGGCATTTATGCCCTCAACCTAATTTTGACGCGTAGTTTTTGCAATTCTGCGCGTCCTTTGATGTTTTTAAATTTAAATCTAGACCCCAAAACCGAAAAGTACCTGAGATTTTTTCTCATCAAATTTTCTAATGAGAAAAAGCATTTTCACCGTACCCGTTTCAAATTTTAATTTTTTCAAAATCCAAGATTATGTGCTGTGGGCATCCGGAATGCGACTAATCGACAGAAATGGGAGGAGAACAGAATACTCAAATATAATCTTTGTTTTGAGATGATAATTTTTTTAAAGACACACAATGAAAGATGAAAAATAAAAGTGTTGGATTAAATTAAATGAATAATGCTTTACCCATTTTTGTGTTGTTGCTTTTTTATTTGATTATGACTAGGGCCCGGATTTGTATGGATTTCCACTTTTTTTTGCACACGCCTAAAAATCTCGTAAATAGTATTTTTAGCTTGGTTTGTTGCTTCTAGGATGCCTTTTTATTTTCAGATTTTTGTCCATATTTTACACCCATATTTTGGCATTTCCACTAGAAAATCCAAAAATATGCTCCTAAAGATTTTGCTATTTTTTTCGTCCATATTATAATTAAAATTTTGATTTTTTTTTTTGTCCATATAAATCCGTTCACTAATTATGACTTACATTTTTAATAAAAAAAAATATATCCTTCTATTAGAATCACACTTTATCCCTTTACATATACAAAAGAATTTCAACAAGAAAAATGGTGACAGACCATGGGGTAGAGATAGGAATTTCTTTAAGGGGTGTGCGAGAGAGAGCCTTGGGTTTTGAATGTTCTCGGTTTTTTTAGTTCCCCGTTCTCAGTTAAAAACCTGTTCTCGCACTTTCTGATAAAACCCAAAGAGGAAAAGGCATTTGAAAACAATTCAATTTTCAAGAGTGTCGTGTCATTTTTCCAAGGTTGGCGGCATTGCCATGCTTAGGTTCTGTTGGCTAGGGTTGAGAAAAACGTTTTAGGTCGCCTGAAAAAAGCTCGGGTCGAATTTTTGGGTTCGGGAAATGTCGGGTTTTGGGCCGCAAAAACCGGATGGTTTCGGCTAACCATGGAACTTGGGGGGGGGCATCTGTGAAAAAAACTTTTCGTTCAACTTTCTTCTAAACGTTCTCGCCCGTTTGTTCTTTCACACCTTCGCAATTTCGCTCACATGCAATTCCTTGACACCTTTCTCCACTGCTTTTCCCCGCTTTGGCGTAGTGTTTTTAAATACTTCTTTTTTCGCCTTGAGACGGAGTGGAGTCGCATTTTCACCTTTTATATTAAAATATTGGTATAAAGATGCATAAAAAAAGTTTTAAATTACCGATGTGTAGTTTGTTCTTGAAATCTTTCCGAACGCCTAAAATTAGTTTCAAAATTAATTTTTAAACTTAACCCAAATCGGGCACTAATGATTATTTATTTGCATTTTTCTATTATTTTATCGTTTCATTTACTCATCTTCAATTAAATCTTTTTGAGCACATCTGAATTTTGATAAACATTTAAAACTTTTTGATATAAATATATTTCTTTTTACCTTTTTTTGCGTCACTAATTTGATCCCCCTCTTTTGTGTTTTCTGCTCCTCCGTTCTTTGCTTCTATTTTATAAAATTTAAAACAATTAAATTAAATATGTTTTTTATTTTACTTTTTTTGCCTGTTTCACCTTCATTTTTTGGGCCTTCATTCCCGTCCCCTTTCTCTGCTTCTATTTTATAAAATTTAAACAATTAAATTAAATATATATATATATATTTTTACTTAGTTTTTCCGTTTCGCCTTCATTTTTTGTGTCGCCACAATCGCAAAACAAAACCAAAAATGAGATGAACAGGACAAACTTTAGCAGGAATGAGGCCATTTTGTTCAATGAGTTTTACTCTTTTTTAAAAAAAATATTTATTATTTTTAAATATTTTTTATCTTTTTTATATTAACGAATATTAAACATTATAAAATACTATAATAACATTTTTTATGCATTCAAAATTAAATTTTCTCTTCGCCTTGTTAAACGTGGCCCCATTCGACGTGTACAATTGACAATGTCTCATCATCATATGCTTTTTATTCGATTTTAAAACTGGCAAATGCCTGACGTTTTATTGATTTTATTAGCAATATTTGCGTGATTGTATAATTTTTAAAAATAATTTTACATTAATTATAAATATTTCGTTTGTATATTCAGTCAGAAATGTATGAATAAACTGTTTAAGCGAAGTCTTTAAGCTATAATTTCGAATTTTTAGCGGCTATTATACCGGGAAGCCCTGTAAGACCCGAGTAATTTGTCAATGAGTAAATTGAAGAATTGGCACAATTTAAATCTAAAAATATATTCGTTTTCGGACGGTGCCAATGTTAATTCTCTCCAGAAAAACTTGCAATTTTTATGTGAATTGTGAAATTAAATTTTCCATCAAATTTTAGTAAATTTCGGTTAAGTTTAAACAATCTTAAGTTGAATGGGTCCGGCGGTGTTGAATAAGAAGGAAAAATCGCCAAAAAAAAAAATGGCACAAACTAAAAATTTTACAATAAAAAAGCCTTTATGGCCAAACCTAGTTTCAAAATTTTTTTTTTTAATATTTCCACAAATTGAATAACAAATTTTTTAAATGTTTCCCCAAACAATTCTGCTTGTGCATAATAACTGGGACAAAATTTCAGTAAATTTTTGACATAATAAATCTGAAAAAATTCAAAAAAGATTTAAATTTTGGTGCTGATTAAAAAAAATAAAGAAGACACCCCAAAATTTGCCACATAACATGGAATCTAAAAACATGGAAAGTTCACCCCTATTTTGCTTATTTTTTTTTCACAATTTAACCCATTTTTGGGGGGTTTTTTTTATCCAAAATTGAATCACAAACTAATTATGAGAATTCGTTTCACAATTTCTCTGTTTTTCTTCTGTGTCTATTTGTTCACACTTTGTGCCCTCCTCCGTCGTCACTTTCGCATGCGCCGATGCAAAATGGCACAATCATTTGCCGTCATGCAAAAGGCGCCCCATTTGCAGCACACGGGCTTATTTCCAGGGCACCCCTGGGGATAGCCACCGCAACCGCCGGTTTGGCATAAAAAAATAATTTTAGGCTAATATTTAAAAAAAAAAAGTATATATGTATATATCATATAGAAATATGAATTTATACTTGAACTTTTTTGATGCTAAAAATTGTTAAATTTTGAAATCTAAAAATGCCGAAATATTTTTTGTTCATTTTTAAAAAAATATGCAAATTTTTTTACAAAAAAATAAATTCGATTACAAACTTTCGTGTTGTGTGTTCGTCATCTTAAAACAAAATTTCATTGAGAGATTCTTACATACTTTAGAATAATATTGCAGTGTTTAACAAATTACCATATTAGTGCCGCCGCTTTTCAATGATTTCATTTGGCTTTGAGGCGCGGCTCAAATTTTAAAATTTAAAAAATTTTTTTATTAAAGCTCACCATTTGGGGTTTTAGTGATGCAAAGAAACAGAAATACCAGTAGAAGAAATAATTTATTCATTCTGAAAACAAGTCTCTATGACTTTTTGTTTTAAATAATTTATATAATATTTTTCTCGATTTTTTATGAAAATTTACTTTTCTCTCCCCGAGGGTCGGGGGGAAAAACCCAATTGAAAATATTCAAATAACAATTTTAAATCAATTAATGAAATAAAAATAATAAAAGAAATAAAATGATTCAATAAAATGGAATGAACTTGCAAATATTGGACTCGAGAATGAAAAAAGTGAAACTTTTGCGACAGAAAATGAAAATATTTTTTTTGTAAAAATGTTACTGCGTCGTAATTCGCCACTTGAAGAAACTCACAGTAAAGACAAAATGAGAAAATTGGAAAATTGATTTTGATAAAACACAGCAACAATTAAATTTGGGTACGGATATTCCATCATTAGTGCTGCTAATTGCATTTAAATTATTATTTTTTCCTGGATTACATATTATACATGCTAAGATATTTTTATGTTTGCCAACAAAAATTTGTTTTGCCTTTTTCGGGCTTTTCGTGCCTTAAATGCCTTTTTTGGCATTTCGCAGTTTTGGTGCCTTTTTTGGCGTTTTTTTCCCGATTTTGGATCCTTTTTTGACGTTTTTTCCGGAAAATTCCATTAAAAATGGAATAAAATCGGGAAAATACACCCTTAAGAAATGACTTGAAAAATTTCAGAAAATACACCACTAAGAATTGAAAAATTTTCTCAAAAATTGATCGCCAAAATTCATTTTTTTCATGATAAAAAAATTTTCCTTATTATCCGAACTTTAAAAATAAATAAAAATTATTTTTTATGTTTACAAAAGCCAATCATTAGGGGATTAAAAAAAGCATCAAGACCGAGATCGAATAACGTGAGGAAATTTGCAAAAATGGTACTGATTGGGAGAGATTTGAGAGTCAATATTTCGCCTGAAGGAATACTCTGCCTTTCACTTATTTTTCGGCATTTTCTTTACTGAAAATTCAAATTTGCCTTAGAAGGTGCAAAAAAGTTACAAAAAGATCCAAAAATAAGAAAAA
The DNA here is from genome assembly GCA_023374025.1 of Heterodera schachtii. Taxonomy (NCBI): domain Eukaryota; kingdom Metazoa; phylum Nematoda; class Chromadorea; order Rhabditida; family Heteroderidae; genus Heterodera; species Heterodera schachtii. Next base: position 261,463 of record SIJG01000016.1, read on the forward strand.
CTCATAAAAAGCATGCTAAAATGCTTTCAAGTCATTTTAATGCCATTTTGAGGTAGCAGAAAAAAACGCATTCGACTTAAATTCCTAGCACTAGTAACCATCAAAAAATTTTAGTCTGATTTGTCGATACTTTGTCCTATCTGATGACACTTGTCGAAAAGATCGCTACGCATCAATATAACCTGAAAAAGCTGCTTATGCGTTCGTTTATGCGTTTTATGCCTAGTTTTAAGGATTTTTGCGTTATTTTTCTGCCACTTTTTCACCGTATTTTTGGGTTGGTTATTTGAGAATAATTAAAGATTTCATTTTTGTTGCAAAATGTAATAAAAAGATTTTAAATTTGCACTATATATTTTTGAATTTTAATATGAGCACCCAATCTGTGTTATTCCGCTCTCAATTAATTAATTACTTTTTTTTATCAATTTTGAAAATTAAAATTAATCTAAGAAAGTGCTTTTAATATTGCAAATAACAAATAAATACAATTAAGCAAAGACTGCATTAAAAAGTAATTTCAATTTTCTGTTTTCCAAATGTCAGACAAAAGAAAGGTTGGCCAGCAGAAACCCGTGGAGTTTCGGAACCAAATTTTGTTGATGGATAAATTATAAAAAGGTCATCGGCAGATCTTCAACAAAATTAAGTAGTTTTAGGAAAACAATAAATTTTAAGTAACATAAATTCTCAATATTATGGGTTTCTAATAAAAAAATGAAAACATTGCTTTTGAATGTTTTTTTAATTTTGAGATAAATTTATTTTCTAAAATTAAAGGCTTCATTTACCACGTTTTGTATTTGCTTTTTATACAAATTAAATTGTTAAAAAGAATTATGAAATAATTTTATCTTCTATTTTTTTCTTTGCTCCATTTTGATACTTTACATGATCGATAAATTATTATAAAAAAAGTGAATTGGTAAAACAAAAAAAAAAAATAAACATAAATTAATCATAAATATTTTTTACTCCATTGACACCTAACAAGGGTGCTATGTCGTTATATAAAAAAACCATCAAATGAAAATTTTCAACAAAAAATCAGCTGAGGTCAACTCAGCTGACAGACAATTCAGCTGAAGGGACAATTCGGCTGATCGACAACTCAGCCGTACAATAAAAATTTTTACAAAATAAAGCATAAGCTCAAGCCTAGGCCCAAGCAAGCCTAAGCTTAGGCCTAGCCTAAGTCATTATACGAGTTGTCTGTGTACAAGTTGTCATGACACCTCGTAAAGCTGAGTTGTCTGTCAGCTGAGTTGTCCTCGGCTGACTGATCCTGACGCGCAAAAAACTACCATAACTTTGTCTAAGTTAACCAAATTAATCATTATTGGTATCATTCGACGTGTTGCGACTTTTGCGCCGCGAAATTTGCGCCTTGGACATTTGCGCCTCGACACTTGCGCCGCCCAGTAAAAATGGATATTTACTGCCCTCAGTCAAAAAAATATTTTTAAAATAATGTTTCCAACAAGTTTGAACAGAGTAATGGCCAAATGTATCTAAAGAACCAGGTTTTCAGACATTTTTGGTTATAAGTTTTTTGAAACTTAGCCAAATTTTTTGAAATTTTCCAGGCTAGTAGAAAACTCTTCGAGCTATCGAATTATATCAAAATTTCTTATTTTTGTTGATTCTAAGGAAATTTTGATAATCAAAATTATTTTAACTCTATTAAAAAAATTTTCGTTATAATGTTTAGATTTTTATTTTCTGATAGATTTAACTGCTTTCTATTAACCTGCAAAATTTCACAAAATTTGCCTAAGTTCCAAAAAAGTTATGACTAAGATGTCTGAAAACCTGGTTCCGTAAGTACTTTTGTCCATAACTTTGTTCAAACTTGATGAAATTTTTTGAGATTTACATTAGCTAATAGAGAACTGTTAGGGCTATCGAAAATTATCAAGATTAAAAATTTGGTTGATTTTTAAGAAAAGTTATGCGTAGTTTTTTGTTGAAAATTTTCATTTGATGGTTTTTTATTCAACGGCCCTTACTGATGGTTTTTATATGACGATTCAGCACCCTACGAAGGATTTTCGATATTTTATATATTCACCAAATCTTTTTAATTATTATTATTTTATTTGCATTAAAACGAAAAATAAAAAATTATTTTCTGTCTCTCACTTCTTAAAAATGATTTTACTTTGGCGAATCAATTACATTTACTAACATTGGTCTGAGCTTCTAGAAGATGCACTTTTATAAGCATTTGTTCATTTCGGCACCCCAAAAGACCGATTATTTTGAAATAATTCTATGAATTAAATTTTAATTCATTTGAATAGTTTTTCAGATTTAATGAATTTTTTTAATTTTTTCATTATATTTTTTTAGTTTTTTTTACGAAAGATGCATTAAATTTTAGAAAAAATTTTTAATATCAAAATATTTGGCTTTTTTACTTGTACCCATTTCACAATTTATTTCCAAATAAAAATTTTTTCTCCCCTCGCGCAAATTTTCCAACGGACAGAACAATCAATTAAACAGCATTTTTGGCATCCCATTTTCTGTCCTCCATGGCAAATTTTTTTCACGTACACTTTTCTGGTGGATTTGATTAGCGATCACTTTCATTTGTACGCAAACATTCAAAAGATCCGAATCACTCCCCCCCCCCCCCACCAATGGCACTTTCTTTTTACCCATTCATTCATTCGCAAATATAAGCCTATTTATTGGACCTTCTCAATTTATTGAGCATTAAAAAATTGGCATTGACTGAAATTTAAAAAAAAAAAATTGTATTTAATATTTTTAAGGTTTTTTCTAATTTACTTTTTCTCTTGGGTAATTTTGGGCACTTTATCCATTGACAAATACTGTAATTGACTTTTTAATAATTTAGGGAATTTAAAGCAATTGCAATTCCATTTCCTATTTATGATGCAAAATTATTTTCTGTTACCTCTTTTGCCCCTTTACCATGACAATGGGCTCAGAATAATGCACGAAAAACTGAGAAACCCAATTTTGGAACACTTTGACGCAACTGCAAAATGCCATTGGAAAAGAAAAAGAAGCGAGGTAAAAATGGAAATATAAAATGAACAAAATAAAATCAAAAACAAAATTAAAAATTAAGTTTAATAATAAAAACAAAAAATAAAAATTTAATTAAAGGGATCAAAAAATGAATACGATACAGTCGAATGGCACAATGGAAAACGTGGAACTAAGCAAAAAATGTACGAATTTGGTCGTGATGGCCAACAAAACGGGGAAGCAAAATCCGAGAAAACAATTGGAAAGAAAAAAACGAACCAAACGAATTGGAATTAGATTTTCTGGAAAACTTTGGTGTTGGAGAGCAAAAAAATGTAAAAAAATATTATAAATAAATAATGAATAGGGCCGGTTTTTATACTTTAAAAATGTTGTTAAGCGGCTTTTGAGTTTTAGGGCACATTTAAAAGGGATTTCACTAAGAGCCTATAAATTAGAGTAGTACGGGACCGGGACCTGGTACTGAAAAACACAGACAACTGAGTACCGAAGTCCCGGTTTTCACGAGTTTTGACCGGGATCGGGAAAAGTCCCGGTTTCTTCCCGGTTTTCCCAGCCAAAAAGTCCCGGTTTTGCCCAAATTCACGGTCCCGTACTACCCTACTATAAATCTGAACGAAATGCTGATCTTTTTTGGCATTTTGCCCAAATTTCTCTATAAATAAAATAAATGCCAAACTATGTCCCTTTTATTAACCAATTTTAAGCAGGTAAAATTGGAACTTAAGTCTTTTTCCCTTCTTAGGTCCAATTTTGGTCGTTTTTAGACCAACAAAATAAGTTAAAAAATTAAACAAAAAATTCATTTTAAGGCACAAAAAAGTGCTTACATGAGAGAATGGCACGACAAATATTTGGCGGACATGGAAAAAGTGTTGGGACAGAAGCGAACTCAGCCGAGAAATCTGTTGACGGAGCAAAAGTATAAAAGTCTAATGGAAAAAGTGAAGGTAAATAAAAATAATAATAAATAATAAAAAGATAAAAAAGTTAGTTATAAAGGCACAAAAAATATAATCCAAAAAGAGACAAAAAAATAAAACAATTTAAATATGAATCAAAAAATAATAAAAACAATAAATAATTTAAAATTTTAGTTTGCCGAAAGCATTCACAAAACTAATGGCCAAGTGCCGAAGCATTTGAACAGCATATTGAAAAAGTACCGAATTGCCTTGGTGAATGGACCCAGCGGAGGTGAGTCTTTGGGGGGACAAACTTAAAAAATTTAGAATTTTTATGGGATTAAACCCTAAATGGATTCCGGACTTTCGATCAAAAAAGGGTATTAAAGACAAAAAATTCACTGACAGATTGTCGGACGCGCTCATATCCCCATAAATTGGACGGGGTCAGATTGTCATAAACCCATTAGCTTTCTACGATTCATTTGGGCCTAAGCCTAACATTTTTCAGAAATGGCCGGGAATTATCTTGTCGAGAATGGCACCGGACGAATCATTGCCAGTGTTGCACATTTGTTCAATGTCCTGCACAAATACCATTTGCTCACAGGCCACAGACGAAGCATTTCAATGTTCAATGCGGTGAAAAAAGAAGTGAAAAATGAATATAAATAATTTAAATTAAATCCGAAATTTTAAATAATTTTAAATTTTCCCTACAGTATGCCAACATTACGGTCGAAAGCATTATCACTTTTCTGTCGGGCTGCCAAGAATGCAAAACAGGGACCAAAAACGAACGACGGATGGCCACTCTGGTGAAGTCATATGAGCACAAAACACGGGTATATATTTTTTTATTTTTTGGCAAAATTTATGCAGAGAATGCCAATATCGGAAGAAAAAAATTAAATTATAATGTCAAAATACTGTATTTAAAATAAAAGCGGCTAATTTGTACTAAAATTGGCACTTATTCAATATCATAGTAAAGTTTGGGATGTTCAGAGAATTGACTACTCGCAATTTTATCGGTTCGGCCCGGATGTGATCGAATGTCGGCACTGTGCCTACCGGCGATGGACCAATTCGACTGGAAAGCCCACAAACGCACTGAGGAGCCATTTGAAGAAGTACCATATGAATGTGCTGAAGCAATACCGTATAGCCATTCTGGAGAGAGACGGTGGGCACAGCAAAACGGAGGACGAAGAAAGTGACCAAAATGGGGAGAGGGACGACAACGACGATAATCAAAGATTAATGCCAATGCCAACGGAGGACGAAGAAAGTGATCAAAATGGGGGAAGGGACGACGACGAAGACAATCAAAGATTAATGCCAATGCCAACGGGAGGACGAAGAAAGTGATCAAAATGCGGAGGGGGACGACGAAGACAGTCAAAGAATAATGCCAACGGAGGAGCGGACGGGGCACACAACAGAAGACATACATGGAATGATCAGCTCAGATCAGCAGAGTCAATAAATATCCTCTGCTGATACAAACTGGAAATTTTTATTTTTTAAATTCATATTTTTAATTGAATATTTGTGATTTTTTTTGCAATAAAAATGCCGTGGAAAAGTTGAAAAGTATTCTGAAAAAACAACACATCTTGTTCAAGAGTTTGTCAAAAAGGACCAAATTTTGCGATTTGGGCTAATTTTTTAAATAAAAATTTAAGATTAACTGATTTTATTAAGAAATTAGTCGAATTTTTAAAGAAATTTCCCTCTTTTCCCCCTCGCTACGAGGGGGGTGGAGTCCGACTTCCGCCTCCCCCTCCACCCCTAAAAAAATGATGTTTGACGATGGCCTAACAAAATGTTTATTTTATTCAAAAATAGAGATTTAAATTTTTTTTTGTCTACCGAAAATAATTTTGAATAGATCCAACCGGGGTTGGGGACAACTTTTGGGTTTGGTTTCCAAAGTTTAAAATTTCGGATATTTTGGATTTCGATCTTTGTTTTCTCCATTGTGTCAAGCTGTCGTTTTACAGTCAAAGAATGAGATACACAATAAAATTCGTTAAAAATAAAAAATTTTCTGTAAATTTATGTCGTTTGGAATTTTCAAACTTTAAAAAAAACCCGCTACGACAAAATTTTGCACTTTTTTAAAACAGAAGCAAATAGGTATTTATAATTGCTGTATTGTGAAAAGAAAGGAAATGGTGGAAATTTGTGTGCCTTTTGTTAGGCTCTCTCCGGTAAGAAAATTGGAAAACCCAAAAAATAAATTTCTTCCCTAAAATATATTTTAAATTTCCACCATTTATTTGGGGGCCAGGCCGTTTTCGTACGGGCCGTTTTCGTATGAACACAGGTTTTTGGACTCTAACTTTTTTTTTGCCAACCAAATCCAACATTGTTGATATCATTCGAGAGCCCTTCAGATGCTCTATTAGCCTGCAAAATTCCAAAAAATTTCGTCAAGTTTAAAAAAAGTTCGAGCCAAAAAAGTTGGAAAATTTGGTTTTTTGAATTCTTCTGGCCATAAATTTTTTGAACCTTAACGAAATTTTCCAAATTTTGCAGCACGCTAATAGAGGACACGTAGGGCTATCGAATGATACCAAGAATGTTCGATTTGGTTGACAAATAAAAAAGTTATAGCCAAAAACTTGTGCTCGTACGAAAACGACCCCAACCCATTTATTTGCGTTAAAAAAAGGCAAAAGTAGTTTACATATTTATATTTAAAGCCTGGGGATTATCGAAAAAGGAATTTGGATAATGGGACATAAAAAAACAAAGTAGGGACAGTCCGCATCAAAATCTCAATTTTTCCCACGAAAGGCCTATCGGCTGCCGAACTCCGAAGCCATTCATTAATATTTTAACATTCAAAGTAAAAATCACAATAATTGCTTATTTTTTACCAAAATAAATTTTTAACTTTGGTTTGTGCCTCAATTCTTAAAAGAAAATTGAATAAAGTGAAAAATTTTTGCGCTGCGGCACTCCCAAGCCAAAACCCTGGGACCGTCTCTATTAAAAATCAGCGAAAGTTTAAGTGAAACAAAATTTAGGCAGAGAAAAGGGCACTACACAATGGTGATTATGTTTAAACAGATTTATGATGATATAACTCTGATAATTTGATGTGATGATGATGATTGGACAATGAGCAAGGGAACACAACAAAAACAGAGAGAGGAGAGAGAGAGAGAGCAAACGCAAAACATACACAAAAAATGATCAATCAATCAGTCAGAACAATTTGGCAATATTTATCGTTCAGCAGGCATTTTTGGGGGGGGGGGGGGAAACTCGCTTTTTGGGTGATGATGGCCAAACAAAACATTAAAATAGTCAATCCAATCAATCAGTAAGCAGTCGGTGTTCTGACGGCCTGCGCTGCGAGGCCTTTCTTTAGGTGTACAGGTGACGGCATGCGGAGCAACGACGACGGAACGCCAGCGGGATGAAGAGGAGCAGAACAAGGCCGAACGGGAACGAAATGATGGAGAAGATGAGCAGACAGCAGAGGCCTGTAATGAGGAAAAATGGGCAATCAATCAATGAATGGACAAAGATGAGCGACCGAACAATACCGAAAAATTTTTAATGAAATTTGTTCGCTCTGTCGAGAATTTTTGTATTTTAAACTTTAATCGAAAAAGCATGGAATTGAATTCTAAAAAATTGAACAAATACACCACAAAAAAGTAAAAAAAAAAAAAATTCCCAAAAATTAAGAAAAATCGTTTATTTATTTATTTTGAAATTTTCGTAGGTGTATTTGATTGACTGTTCCCTTTACCGATGGCACCATATTCCATTTGTGGCACCGATAAAATTTATAAAATTTGATGCTCTCCACAAAAACTCACAGCAATAATCCGTCTCGGATCGGACGACGCCATGCTGAAAGGAAAAGAAAAATGAACACAATGTTAAACGGGGAGAAGAGATGTGCTTTGGCCGGTGGTGGTACCAGCGGAAAATTTGCAGTTTTTGTGAATTTTGCTAATGGAAAATGTGTATAATCTCATTGTATTGACTGGAGCACCAATTGTTTAAAAGCAATAATTTTTAACTGCTTGATCATTCTGAAAAAATGCCATTACTCTGGCACCAGAAACAGAAATGTTTAGGGGCAAATATAATTAAAATATATTTTTTTAATTTCACATTTAGTAAATTTCTCAGAATGTAGGGGAGGTGCAATGTCCCAAATTATAGTAAACAAGAAAAAACGCACCGTACAATGGGCGCACGGATTGGTGCGCACCGGCGCCTGCTGGCGCACCTCAGCGGGCACGACGGTGGTGGTGCTGACAATTGTCGGCATTGGAGCGGCAGCTGTAAAAATGGGGCAACATCATGCATTGCGTTGCGCAAAGAATGAGCAGCAATTAGGCATTTTTTGGTTTTTTGAGCCAAAAGACCGCGTAACCAGCGGAAAAAAGCGGAGGGGTTACCACAAAAACTTTTTCCGGTCTATTAAAAAAATTTTTTTTGATTGGGGTGAAAGGAATTTTTCCAAGCGGCGCCTGTAGGACCAACCGAACCCGCTTTTTCAGATATGAAAAGCCGCACCTAAAAAAGTAAAGAAAAGCAAAAAAATCGCCAAATTCCATGGTTCGACCCAATTGCAATTTTGGGTGCCAGTTGATTTTCTCACCGACCCTCCCCTCCAAAAAGCTTTGCCACATTTGTTACAGGATTTTTTTTGTTGGGTGCTTTCCAATTAGCAAACAAAAATGCCACTCACGCATCACATAAATGGGTGCGCCATTGTTGCCCAAGTGCGGCATGTGCGCAGCGACAGTGCCCACGGGAATGTTGGGCGGGAAAGTGTTCGGCTGGTAGACGGGGTAAGGCGGCGCGGGGGGCACCGGCGGATAGTTGATGGCCTCCTGCAAAACAATTTTGGGGCATTGCAACAAATTTAGCGCCTATAAAAACAGTGAGACAGACAAAAGGCAATTTCTGCCATTTAGACCCAAAATTTAATTTTTGTGTTATGTAAAAAAATTTTGACCGCTGTAATCGAGAGTGAATGTCGGAGGCAAACCCAACGAGGAATCCCTAAAGGTCGCTTGGCAGCAATTTTTTTTTCAAAAAATACGCTAAAAAATCATTTGTTGTTCGCGAAATTCCGAAAAGATGAGCAAATTCATGGCCATTTACAAACTCGTTTTTTTTTTTGAATTCGAGTACGGTGTTCAGGATTGAGTACTTTCGGTTTTTGTCCAACATCTCAAAAAGACGAAAAAAGTCGCGTGGAAAGCAATTTAGCGCGCGCCGCCGCCACATTGCGGAGCATAAATACCAAAATCGGAATCAAAATTCATCAAATATGTTCATATTGCGTTTTTTGCAGTCCTCGCGCCAAGTTCTTTCCACTCGACTTTTTTAAAATTTGGAGGCGTATATAAGATACCAAAACCGAAAAGTACCGGAATTGTGAAAGACATACAATCCCAAAATTGCCAAAAAAAAAATAAAAATAAACATTGTATGGCGGCGGTGGAGGATGCTGCTGTGATTGGCTATGTTGCTGCGGTTCGGCATCACCAGTGGCGGCACCCTGCACATGGGTGACCGTCTCGCGCTAAAATGCAATGTAATGAATGAAAGACACAAAGCAATTGAGGCGGACAGAGGGAGGGCCCAACATTTTTGAATTTGGGAAGACTTGGAACAATCGCTCCCGAACCTGGTGCCGTAAGCCGGGTGTATGCCCGATTTTCGTCCCTTTCGCCACAAAATATGTCCGGTGACAATTTCTTCACATACATATTTAGAATAAGGTAGGGAGGGAAGCTTTGCTTTTCTAGCATTTTGTTAACTTGGCATGATTATGCTTCGCAATCAGCGAAAACAAAAGTCTAAACAATTGGTTGGTTGTGCTGTCTGACCGGCTGTTCCATCGGTGGCGCGGTGGGAGGAACACATGCCGATGGTGGAGAAACTGTGCCGTAATGATTGTTGTTTTTCATTTTATCTCAATAAAAAAAGAGAGTGCGTTTTACCTGGAAATGAAAAATGGGGTAAACTCAAAACTCAATCCATCATGCCCAACTCATACATACATGAACAAAAAATGTCACGACGCTGACCGCGCAATGCATGAATGGTTCAAAAACGAGGGCATGGGTGGGTTGAATTTGGATTGGTTGGGTATGACTCATGAATAAATTTTCGATTATGATGTCACTATCGGTCACAGAAATCACTATTTTGGCAACTTCGTCACTATAGTTAAAAATCACTATTTTGGCAACTTCGTCACTAAATATTTAAAAATAATTATTTTGGCGTTTTGTCAATTTTTTCACTATTTCGGCATTTTTTGGAAAATTCCCTAACACCCAGTTAACTATTTCGAGATTTTTAGTCACTAAAATTCCAATCCCTACTTATATACCTACACATTAAAAGGAATTCTTTCCATTTTTTTTTGTTCGTATTTTTTTGGTTCCAAAATGTTTATATAAGCAGGCTTTTTTTCCCCCTCTCAGCATAATTTCCGTGTCCCAATAATGCATTTCTTATCCCCCTCCTCCGCCGTCTTTTTGCTGCCATTTCAATTTCTTTTGGTTGTCTTTGGCGCTGTGTTCGTCGTCCTCAGCCAATGCTGTGGTTGTTCGAAGAAGGAAAAGCAAAAGGCAAGTTTCTGAGCATCCCCCCCATAACCCACAAAAAAAAAAAATTGACATTTAACCACAATTTTTTTCAGCCGAAAAAACCCGAAAAGTCGTCATCAAAAACACAACCGCCGTCAAAAACGCAGCTGTCAATGGCATCCAAATCGACGACGGCAAAAGCAGAATGGGCGAATGCGCTTCCGTCAGAAGTTTTTTCTTCAGGTGACAAATGGAGAGGAGAAAATTATGCCGCATTTTGTGTGATGTGCCGAAAATTTCCCTCTTTTTTCAGAAGCCAACATGGACTATGGGACATTGCAGAATTTTGATACTCAATTTTTTGGAGGAGCATCACCGTTGAAAGCGCAACGCGGCACTGGAAAGAAAGGCGAGAGGCCAAAATGGACAAATTGAAATAATTTTTATTTTTCAGGTCCGGCGCCGCCCGTCGCAAAGAAGCCACCGCCGTCAAAGACAAAGCCATCGGAGAAAGGGAAAAAAGTGCCGCCACCGCCACCATGTCAGTGTTGATGTTTTGATTTGAGATTTACATATGTATAGTGATTTTTTCCTCCAATTTCAGCGAAGAAAATGCCGAGGCAAATGGGCAACAAACAAAGTGATCAATTAAACGATTGTGAATGAATGGCACGCACATTTTCTTTTCTTTTCCCATTTCAGAACAGACAAATGCCGACAAATTCAAGGAATTTTTCTCCCAGAGAAGGCCGTCCAGTTCAATAAGTAGGAGGAAGGTGGAGAATGGGACAATTAATGCTTTTAATTTCCATTTCAGTTGGCACTCCTCAAAAACCAAGCCCCGGTCTCGTGCCATGTAAGAACCATATCAATAATGATCATCACAATCAATTTTTGACGAATTTTTCCCCATTTAGCAAGCCATCCTGACTATGGAACACTTCATTTGGTGGACAAGGACCTTTTCACCAAGGAGCAGCAGGCGAAAGGTGGGCACATCAGGCGGAGAAAACGGCACAAAACACTATCCATCCCTCTCCATTTTCAGATGCCAAACGACCGCCACCAAAGGCTGGGCCTCTATTTGTTTCGAGTGAGTTGTGCTAGCCCAATTTGGACATCATTAACAGCACAAAATAAATTGTTTTTTTTTCATTTTCAGCGGACGACATGAATTATTGCACGCTTGGCCCGTTGGACGACAATATTTTTGGGACGAATGCGCCAGGAAAACCGCAGCAGTCAGCGCATAACATTTTTGTGAAGAAACAGTGCCGTCTACAGATGAACGACTGAATTGACGTGCGATCCGATGTGTGTCTATTATGTAGGAAATTGAAATTCGATTGACCGATGTTAGGCGCTTAATTGTCATTTATTGTCTGTTTTTCTATTGTATATGTATATTCACTGTTGTACAGTATGTTGTGATATATGTGTCCCTTTGTGTTTTTGCCGTCATTACCCCTCATTATCCAAAGTACATCCCCATTGTGCCAGCCAGCATATAAGTCCATACCATTTTTCCCTTCGGGGCTGCGAGATATCTGCGGTGAGTCAGTCGTGCTGTTCTTTGCTTTGGTATTAATCCTTTCTCAAATAACCAATTGCACTGAGATTGTTGTTGACACAAACTTATTCCCGGTTTCTAACACATAATATCTTTATCCCCAGCTGGTCTCATGATATTCAAAAAAAATCATCAAATTCTCTTCTGAAGTCCAACACACCACACTTTTGAAGACAATTCGAAAAGTTGATGAACATTTGAAACTCCAATGTTTGTCTTAATGGCAACTAATTACTATATTAATTGCCATTTAATTTGCACCTTCTTCTGGGACATCACGTAAAAGGTAGTAAATTCACAAGCATTTCTCAGTGTCAGTGCTTCTATTTTTCGTTTTTATATACGCCAATATTTTCCATGAAAAATCCATTGATGTACACAGTTTCGCTTTTACGCCCACTCCAATTGATTTATCGCGCAAATTCAGACATTTTTTCAATTTCCAACGCAATTGTCCCTCTTTTGTTGCCCTTTGCTTTTTCCAATCAGAAATTCGTCCATGGCTTGGGAATTTCAACGAGTACAGCCCGGGAACTCCACGAAAAAACAGATACGGATGTGAAGTGAACTGATAAACGCCAAGCACTTCTTCCATTGTTAACAACACACCGGATGGAACTATAAAAATTTCAAAAAATTCTAAATCAAAAACCATTTTTTAAAAATATTTTCTGATTTTTTAAATTACGGGCGAAAAAAATTTCATTATAAGCAAAACGGAAATCGACGTTGAAGAAATATCATCAGTTAAGGAGTAAGTCCATGTAATGAATAATTTCACATTAAATTTTTATACCGACTCAATAATAATTCAATTGAAATTTCCATTTTAAAATTTTACCGACGAATAGTGAAAAATTCTCCTCAAGGATATTTGGAAAACGAATTTTAAACAGTGCCGGACCAAGCGCGGCACGACGATAATTATGGAAAATATGGATATAGAAATACATCCTAGAAGCTTCAAACCAAGCTAAAAACATGTTTTTCGTGCGTTTCAGGTCTACCAAAGTCCAGGAAAAAAAATGGATTTCCATATAATTACAAACCTTAATGATCACTATCGAGAAGATTGCACAACATTTTCTGGTCAATTTGCAAAAAGTCCTCTGATCCAAACAATTGGGCCGCATTTTGACAAATGTAACGCAAACATTTAATGGCAAAGTACTTTAAAATTTATTTTAATTTTTTCAAAAAATTACACAAAATAGGGATAATAAAATTATTATGATATATGTATTTGTCTAAATTTAACGAAATTGAATTTAATCGTATAGAAAAAACAACAAAAAAATTATTAAAAATTGTTTTCTTTTTAAAAACATTAAAATCAACACTCATTTCTTCTTCCTCCGTGCATATTTATTCTCTGCTGCTGATCATTTCCATTCATTCATTTTTTGTTGTGTTGCTAAAATGCAGTGAAAAATTAAAAAATTTAAAATTATTAATATTAAAAATTGCATATTTTTAAATTCTGCCGTAAATTTATAATTAATTGATATTAAAATGTATTAATTATTTGCTAATTATTCAAAATTCCATTTTCATTTCTCCATTTGTTAATTAATAAATTTCATCTATAATATAATTAGGGAAGTTAGATTTTAATTTTTTTTAAGAGAAAATGAGTCGCCTTTGTGTCCAATTTAGGTTATTTATTTAATTTATTATTGTTTTGCTGTTTTATTTTTATTTTTTTGCCCGCCTTTTTCCTCGTAATTGGTCGATTCTCCGTAATTAGGCCCTGCCTTCGGCACTTCGTTACAAGGTAGTAAATGTTGTCAACATTCAGCTGACGCCCAATGTCCGCCTGTGAAAGTCCGCTCTCCAACAGTTTGACAACGGTGTCCAAGTCAACTTCTGGCTAAAAAAGTGCCAAATTAAAAAAGGCAATAAAAAATAATAATTTTCGAAAAAGGCAATAAAAACAATAATTTTTTGCCTTTTTCTCTTTTGGAGGGACCGATTCGGCACGTTTTTGCTGCTGTTCAGATTCCTTTTGTGTGCTCAACTCCAATGAAAAATTGTGAGGCGGCACTTCTTTTTGATCAACAGTTTCTTCGTCGTCTCGAAACTTAAAAAAACATTTTTAATTAATTAAATAATTAGTTTCATAAGTCTAAATTGTTTATTACTCTCGTTTTTCTCATACGCATTTTGCGTTTCGGTTGTTCGACAGATAGAATTTGAATAGAATCATCGACATTATCTTCACCCTTAATAATTTAATAATTAATTGTAATATAAAAATAAGGCAAAAATATAAATTTATTTCTAAATAATTAAATAAAAGATAAAATAAATAAAAAACAAAAAGTTTCTGTTTTAACCTTGATTATTTTTGGTGGAGCAGATTCAACTTCGTTGTGTTCGATTTCATCAATTTGCGCCTTAAAAATATCAATTTATTTGAAAAAGGCACAGTTAAATTTTAATATATTAATGACTAGCAAATATTATTTGCAAAAAATATAAATGCCTAAAGTCTAATCTCTATTTATATTTTATGCCACTTTTTCATACAAAAACCAAAAAATAAATAAAACAATTCAATTTACCTGAAAATCTTCGGCTTTTTCAATAATTTGTTTTTTGACTGGCAAAGGCAACTGGTGCAGCACCGTTTCTTTCTGTTCCAATTCTTCATTTGAGTACTTAAAATAATTCGATAATGGAATAATTAGTGCCAACAAATTAGCACCTACCGTAATAACGGCGTCCATTTTTGATTTTGTCCCAATTGATGCCTTCGGTGAATTTTTCAGCTTTTTCTTAGTGCTTTTTACAACAATAACAGGCGCGAAAAAGTGCCAAACATTTTTGGCATTCATGGCCAATAAAATTGTAATAATGCCGACAATGAGAAGCAACAAAGAATTGTGAACGGTGTCCAAAAATGCCTCACCATCAGCCATTTGTTTCATTTTTTGAATTTGCTCCTAAAAATTGTGATTTCAAAAAGCAAAAACCCCAATAAATAACTTACATTTGTCACCACAGCGTGCGAATTCATTTCAGCATTTTCATCAAAAAGGCATTGCAAATTGCCGGAGGCGTCTAGTAAGAATTTTGCCACTTTTGACTGATCATCCGGCTAAAAATTTTTGTAATAAATTACTCGGTAACTTTAGCAAATTGTTATATGATACAGGCTCAAAAAAGTGGCCAGAGATGTTATCACTAATAAACATTTTGTCTACACGCGTTTTGGGTTAAAATACCATTTTGGTTAGAGAAAGGTAAAAATTATCGGGAGCGCGAGTACGGAATTCCGGGAGCGGGATCGAGAATCCCGATAAATCCCGGAAATGTCAACGAGAATTGGGGTAATCCAAAAATTAATCCATAAATATATTATTGTTCAATTTTAAATTCTCTTTTGTATCTCAATCTGTTCTCTATACATTTATTTTCATCGTTTTGATCAGCTTTGCAAATTGATAAGAAAAATTTTGAATGTTTGGGTCAAAAATTTCCAAAATTAGAATTTTTCATGTTTTAGACTGTTTACAGATAAGACAGGATTTTAATAATTTGCCCTAAAATGGGCATTTTCTCATTTTTGAAAAAATAAAATAAAATTCTTATTCGGATCCTTTCAAATTCGACAAAATAAGGAAAAAAATTCTGATCTGGGAACTTTACTTAAATGAAGAGATTTCTTGTTTAACTTATCTGATACCGATTTTTGATCAAGTGCATTCCAATTGACTAGGTTTGACTCAATTTGGAACTGAAGTGACGAACGATGCCAACAAATGCCCTCGTCAACATTGGCACTGTGCTCCACCAACTCAAATTTTGGACTGTGTTCAGCCTGAGATTTAAAATTATCCAAAAAAGAATGAGTAAATTGTAGACAAAATGTAAGTAAACCTTTAAAAAGCCAAGTTTTTTGAAAATATTTATAAAAGAATACAATTCCTCCTATAATAGTCTGATGCCAATAAGCCTGATTTATACTTCAAGTTCTTAAAATTCGGCCCAAAAATTTATAAAATTTTATTTTCGAGGCTTTTTGAGGTCGTCGTTAATCATTAATCGGGATTCAAATTTGAATTAAAATTTTCTGAAAAATTGAAGAATACTACCAATTTTGATTTTGCATTATATATATATATATTGCATATCATTCGATTCGTCTCGATGAGACAGTCGAATGGTACAATTTTTAGGTGTCGGCCGCAATTCTAAACAGAGTTACAGACCCAGGACTGAAATATCAAAATGGCTTTTGGGACTGAACCGTCCAATGTCTAAAAACGCATTAATGTCACAAAACGTATATACATATGAGTTTCTTCTCAGTTTCTAGTTTAAAAATCTTTGCGTATTTTTAACGGCAAAAAACAGTTAAAAGGTTTTTATTAAGGACTGAAATATCTAACTCAGAAGCGAATTAGTGAGCGTATTTTTGCCAAAACACCGCACACTCGACTACGGCGGCCAGTAGGTGGGGCGCCGCTCGCTCATTGGACGGTTCAGTCCCAAAGCCATTTGGACACTTCAGTCCCGGGTCTGTAACTCTGTTTAGAATTGCGGCCGCTACTAAAAATTGCACCATTCGACTTGACTCATCGAGACGAATAGAATGATATGTAATTCATATTTAAAACCAAAATTGGTAGTATTCTTCAATTTTACCAAATTTTCAAAATAAATAACGCCCTTTTCGAGATTCGGGTCAGTGGTTTTCGGTTAGCGATTCGGAAATCTTTTCCATTATCATGAATATTTTGAAGTTTCCACAGTTTCAATGATTAATTTGATTATGTACAAAAAAATTTCACCTGCAAAAGTGCGCCTTCGCAAAATAAAATTATGTTCAAAATAATGGAAATGATGATCATTTTGGAGTTTTTGGAGGATATCATTAGGCTGAATATTGAAGGATTTAAAATTTATGATACATGAATTTAATGAAAATAATATAATTGTAGAATAATATTGTAAATTCCATTCCAGCCAAATGACCTTTTGACTAAGTTTTTTTATGAGAGATTATTGGAAAAGACCTCTTTAATTTTATTATTCTTTGTGAGAAAAGGCAAAATTCTGACCTATTTTTTTCTGATGGTCAGTACTTTTTGATGAGTCTTTGGGGTTTGATTTGAATTATATATGAGTAATTATTCCAAAAAATTTATAAAAATGTTATTTAAATATGAATCTAAACAGAGCTTTCGAGAAAATTGCATTAATGTATTCATTTTTTTGTGATTTTCAATATATATTTTTGAAAAATTTATATAATTGTTTCAGCCCCTAAATTTCAAATTTGCACTCCAATGCCGGACTGAAAATTATTATTTTTTTTGCAGGACGTGGTCCCGCGTAATTAATCCAGCAAATACTGTATTTAAATTTGCAGGATCCCACACGGGATTTCGGGATTTAGGAAATTGAAAAAAAAGTAGAATTAAATAAAAAACCAGCCGCAAAAATTAAAAACAACCAATTTAAAAATGAAATTTTTGGGGGCTGGGGCATAAATATATTTTTTTTTTTGTGATTGTATTAATTTGAATCCGACCGCGGAATTTTTGTCCGTGCCCCACCCCCTGTTGCCAATCAAGGAGCGTGTGATTAATTTTCATTTTTATTTTCCAAATTTTTGATTGAGTATTTGACGATTCGAATTTTGATTTAAAAATTTTCTTTTCGAGTCGGCTTTTGTTTCGATCATCTCTCATCATAAATGACCAGGAGGAATGGTGCTTAATAATGATGTACGAAAGTGCAAGTGATCATTTTTGATAGGTTTTGTCGTTTCTGCATTTTTCTCTCAGGATGAAAATTCATTTTTTTAATTTCAAATTAATTTTTTCGCCACTTTCACTCTATTAGTGAGGGGTGGAGTGCGACCGGGGGGCGGAAGTTTGGCACCAGAAATTTGAGCACCAGAAATTTGGGCACCGGGAAGTTTGGGCACCAAATTAAGGATTTAAAAAAAAAAATATTTTTAATTGTCTATAAATTGCAAGCATCTAATTTAAAACCATAATAAATTTAATAAAGTTAGGAATAGAAAGTTTTCTTAACGAATATTCACTCGATTTAAGCATGCTTGTTTTGCTAAACTCATTACCTTAATTCTATATCAATGCCTTTCGGGCCCAACTAAGCCGGTATTCAGGTCTAAGTCCAAAAAGAAACTAGTACACGTTTAACTCTACGTTTAAACAACCGTAAGAATTGACTAAATAATAAGATTGCCAGGTTTCACTACATAAATTTTTTAATTTTCAAGAACACAGAAATTTTTGTGCACAAGGGTTGTTAAAATTTACTAAATTTTAATGATTTATATAACATTTTATATATTTATTTTGTTTTATTTTTTGAAATCCCTCCCTCTGGTGCCCAAACTTCCCGGTGCCCAAACTTCATGTCGCCGTGCGACCGCGATGCGAGGTGTGATTCTTCGCGTTTTTCTTCCGCCATTCGCCACCGCGGCAATTTGAATCCACAATTCGCTAAGCGATGCAAGATTTTTTTTTTTTTTTGCGTGGTGCGCCGCGGTTTTTTTAAATGAAAAAGGTCATTTTATGAGCCAAACCAATTTTTTGCTCTACTTTAATCACTCATATTTTATCTAATTTAGTCACCCATTTTATTTACTTTAGTCACACATATTTTAGCTTTTATCTATTTTTAGTCAATTTTGGCTTGACTTTTATTCCTTGTACGCACAATTAAATAATTTTTGCTTAATTTGATTATTTGTTCAGTTATATTTGTATAAAATCTCCATAAATAATTCCTCGAAAATTATCGGCTTAATTGGTCAATGCTTAATATAGCAAAAAAAAAAAAAACGGTTTATAAAGCTTGGCCAATTCCAAATTTTTATCTACCGAACCATTATTATTTATGTTCAAAATTTTCTAAAATATTAAATCATTTTTCTATAACTTACTCAAATTTATGAATTTTCATCATCAATTTTAAATAGTCGTCCTTCATCAGCAAATATCAAAAGCCATTCACCCCATTTAAATTGATTTAAAGCAGCAAAAATTCTTCGTAAAATATAAACGAATAATTTATTATTAATGGTAATTAACAGGGTTGCCAGATGAAAATTTTCAAATCATCATTTTCAAATAAAAAATCATCATTTGGGGTCAAAAATCAGCATTTTTTAAAAATTTTTCCCAAATTGTCGTATTTGTATAAAACATATGTTAGATCGTTATTGGAATACGCTCCAGAGATTTGGAATCCATAGATTCAAAAAAATATTAAAAAATTGAAAAATGTCAAAAATATTTCACCAAAAGAGTTCTTTTCAAATGCAGCTTTCCACGCCCTTCCATATCAAACAAAAAATGCTTTAACATCCCCTTTTTACAGAATAATTCGAAATATAAATTTGGCAAAAAGTTTATACCTTTTGCAGGGCGGGTAACTAAATTATGGAACCAACTCGATAAAAGGCTTTTAAAAATAAAATTAAAATAGACCGGAAAAATTAAAGCCGAATTATTAATTCATTAAAACTAAAAATGATTTGGTCATTAATTTGACTCCTTTTATTGACTTCACATTATTATGTTATTTCGGATGTTTTTGTCCTCAATAAGCGGATTTTTCCCTTTTGTAGACTTTTTCTTATTGACAATAAACAATAAACAAAAAATAATTAAGAAGCATATAATGTTTGTTAAACCATTGTTTGTTTGTCCAATTTTATTGGCAATTTTTGGCCAAATTTGTTGCGACATTTTGGGCCGTAAACAAAATGCCGGTGCCAAAGGTTACCTTACCTGTAAGGGAAAACCGGCAAAAAATGTGAAAGTGAAATTGTACGATGACGACCGAGGTAAAACATTTAGATTAATTAATTCAATACCAATTTAAATGAACATTTTCAGGAATTGATAGGGACGATTTAATGGTGAGAAAAAAACAAATAAATTTGCATTTTCCCTTTTTAAAGTGTTTTGTTTTTTATTCATTTAATTCTTTTAAATTTAATTGAAATTAGCCATTTTTTAAATTCAAAAACAGGGGGAGACGATGACGAATAGCAGAGGATATTTTGAAGTCACTGGTCACACTAAAGAATATTCAACAATTGACCCCAAAATAGTAAGAGTAAAGTTTTTTTTTAAATTTAATACAAATTTAGAATATTTACCATAACTGTGCCGATGGCTATAAAGTAGGAGAAATTGGAAATTTATTTTGTTAATTATTTTTTAATTAATTAATTAATAATTGGTATTTGATGGTGCGTGCAACAAAAACAAATAAAATGATGGAAAATATTTCTCATATTTCCCAACTTAAAATTGGTTAAAAACAGTCTAACAAAGGAGAGGTACCCAAGTGACGGTGGGACTTCCGAATGAAACTTTCAGGGTAGGTAGATTACCCCCCTTTTGTATTATAAAATTTTTTCTATTTTTGCTAAATGAAGCTTCTGGCCGAGATATGAAGCTTTTCCTTTTTGCCTGATCAATATCATTTACAAAGAATGAGAAGCCAATGTGAGCGTCGATGGCCCAGTGGGTGTGCCTTTCATTCTTTTTTCCTTCTTCTAAAGTTCAATTCCTCCTCCCTGCAAATAATTGTTTTGGTTCTTTTCCTTATCCAAAACATTTTTAATATATTTTTTAACATAATAATTTCGGCCTTAATATTTTTTTCAATTTTTATTTTATATTATAGAATAAAATTTTGAAAATTGAAAAATACTCCCAAAAACCAAAATTCTTGTCCTTTCTTAAAACATTTTAAAAATTTAATTCATCCCAGCGGCTCCTATCGGCACCGCCGTATGCTAAAAATCCTTTATTTTCTTTAAAATTAGCTTAAAAATTACCAAAAAATTTTTAGCACATCTAAATTTATTTTTTCCCATCCAAAAATTTTTTAAACTTTTCAACATTAATAAATTTGGTCTTGAAAAATTTTTTTCATTTTTATTCAACCTTAATTTTAACTTTCATAGAAATTTTCAAATTAATAGCTTTTCAGATAAAATTATTTTTTAAATTGAAAGTTCTAGGAGAGAACTTTTTGGGAGTATTTTTCAATTTTCAAAATTTTATTCTATAATATAAAATAAAAATTGAAAAAAATATTAAGGCCGAAATTATTATGTTAAAAAATATATTAAAAATGTTTTGGATAAGGAAAAGAACCAAAACAATTATTTGCAGGGAGGAGGAATTGAACTTTAGAAGAAGGAAAAAAGAATGAAAGGCACACCCACTGGGCCATCGACGCTCACATTGGCTTCTCATTCTTTGTAAATGATATTGATCAGGCAAAAAGGAAAAGCTTCATATCTCGGCCAGAAGCTTCATTTAGCAAAAATAAAAAAATTTTATAATACAAAAGGGGGGTAATCTACCTACCCTGAAAGTTTCATTCGGAAGTCCCACCGTCACTTGGGTACCTCTCCTTTGTAAGCGATCACAATTTTGGGTTGTAAAAAAAATCCAAAATGGACACTTGGGTCCCGCTGGAAATGGACACCTCAGTCCCGGCATTTTTCGCTTCAAAAACTACATAGAAACCGCAAGCGCATCCTAAAATCTTTTTCTATTCATAATTTTAATCTTTTTAGATCGCTTTTGATCATTTTAATCATTTTTAAATTTGGAATTTATTAAACATATTTACGAAAATGATTATATTTTTTTTACAGCCATGCTACCGCAAATTCACCATAAAAATCAATGACAATTATGTGTCAAGTGGCAAAAACCCGCCCAAATTGTACGACATTAAACACATTGAACTCAAAGGCAAAAGGAAGGGCGAGTCACGCGATTGCCTTAACTGACAAAGTCATGCTCTAACATTGGATGGTGCTAGGACGAAGTGACAAAAGTATCAATGTTCGTAATAATTAAATTTAATTATTATTTTAATTTAATTTGCTAAATAATTAATTATAACTTAGCTTAAACTTAGTCAAATTAATGAAATTTAGTATTTAGCGACAGCTCCAAGTGTCCTCTACTATTTATGTAATTTTTTAAAAATTAGTAAAAATTTACAAAAAGTTGTAAGCAAAAAATCTCGAAAAATTTAGACTTCACTATTTTGACCCTAACTTTTTTGAAATTCATTAAATTTTTTCGAAATTTAATGATTAATAGAGAAATCTTTGGTCTATATAATTATATAAACTAAATTAAATTTGGTTGTTTCAAAAAAAAGTTATGATGGAATTAAAACTGTCATATTTTTATGGCCATCCAAAAAATGTAAGGTCGTTTAAATGCATTAAAATCGTTAAAAGATCAATTAATCACCCCGAAATTGATAATAAAAAATAGCCCAAAGATTTCTCTATTATTCAGTTAAATTTCGAAAAAATTTAATGAATTTCAAAAAAGTTAGGGTCAAAATAGTGAAGTCTAAAATTTTCGAGATTTTTTGCTTACAACTTTTTGTAAATTTTTACTAATTTTTAAAAAATTACATAATAGTAGAGGACACTTGGAGCTGTCGCTAAATACTAAATTTCATTAATTTGACTAAGTTTAAGCTAAGTTATGATTAATTATTTAGCAAATTAAATTAAATAATAATTAAATTTAATTATTACGAACATTGATACTTTTGTCACTTCGGCTCACCACGCATTGGATTAAGGCTCATCGATTCTTCAAATTTTAAATGTTTTTTCTTTTATGTTCTATAAATTTTGTATGCTTTTTTATCATTTAAAATCAAAAAGATGGGATGAAAAGGCGGAAGCCAAAGCCTCTCAATTAATTTATGTACTAATTACCCCATTCTCATTTCAAAATGGCAAAAGCATTAGGTTAACAACAATGGCCATGTGTAATAAAGTATACGGATTAAAAAATTACTTTATCAAAAAAGTTCCATGACACAAAAAGACTCATTTTAAAAACGGATATTTTATGGAAATAATTGTTACAAATTTTTCGCGAGATTAAAATTAAGCAATAGGACTTGGCCCAAAAGAATGCTTTTGTCCACTTTTCACATAAATCCAAAAATTCTCATTTTCAACAAAAAATTCTTTTCTCGAAAGATAATTTCTGGATTAATGGGCTGAATTAAAAAAAATTCTAAGGAATTTGGAATCCATAGATGCCGATAGAAAACGAGGTGAAAATTGTTTTTTTTTGATGTGAATTTTGTGAACAAAATAAGCCAATATTTATCACATAATTTCCCTTCTATTTGGCATCAAAACTGCAAAAATCTATGACTTTATTATGATTTTCATCATATGATTTTGTTGATGATTTTTTGAAAAAAGCCAAAAAACGGCTTTCTTTTTTTTTTTTGAAAACCCGGAAGTATGTCTAGGATTGTAAAAAAAATCCAAAAAAGGCCCTGTCTGACAATGAGGGCCGCGGAGCGGCCTGCTGCCAGTAGCGAGCATGCGATGACGATGCAAGTAGTGGGCGCCCGAGCAAGAGCGGCACCCCGCCTACTGGCCGCCGTAGTCGAGTGTGCGGTGTTTTGGCTAAAATGCTAATCACCGACTTCATTTGAAAGTGATCCGGTCCATTCAAAGACTTTTGATAGAGATACCGTATAACCCTGAAACAAAATACTGCTCGATTCATCTCGACTTCATGAACTGATGGATATATGAAATGACATGTTAATTCTATTTTAAAAATCATCGAAAAAATTATATGATGAAAATCGTAGATAAAATCATAGATTTTTTGCAATTTTGAGGCCAGGTTCTTGATCAGCACCGAAAACTACCATAGAAAAGTACTTGTCCTTATCGGGATCATGATTTTTATGGGCGGGGGGGGGGCATAAAGGAAAAGTACCGAATTCGCCTTGCTTCTAATTGGCCAATATCTATATGAGAAGGTGCACTTTAAACCGTTTCTCAAAGCGTGCTATAATTTATGGTAAATGAATTAAAGTTGAACAAAAAAAATAAAAACATATTTCCATTTTGTCTCCCTCTTTGTCTCCCCTTTTCTCTTTCTTTCCCCACGTTTCCCGCATCTCTGCTCTTTCTCCCCCTTTTTCTCCCCCTTTTTCACTCCCCCTCTTTTTCTCCATCGTCCTTCGATTTTCCATCGTCCTTCGATTTAAGGTACAAAAAAATGGATCAATGATAAAATCCAATCCCCCCCCCCCTTTGTTCCCACTCCCAGTTCCTTTTCATTTTATTTTCTTTAAAATACACATTTTTAGTTTCTTTTTTATTTTCTTTTTTTTTGTGGCCCCTTTGCCCGGAACCCTTTCTTTGTCCGTAAGTCTTTTTGAACAATAAAGTCGGACGGAATTTTTCTTTCCCTCTCCCGCTTTCCCCCACCCTCCCTATACTCACGCTCTTTTTTCCCCTATTTCCCTCCTTTTCAGCCGCCCCCCTTTTCTTTCGCCTACTTCCCCACCTTTCTCGCCCTTTTCTCTCATTCCCCACGTTCCCCGCATCTCTGCTCTTTCTCCCCCCTTTCCCCCCATTGTCATCCTCTTTCTCTTCGTTCTCCACTCTTTCTCCCTCCCCACCTTTCTCTCCCCATTTCACCCTTTTTCTCTCCTTTTCCCTCCTATTTTTCTTTCCCTTCCTTAAATTTGAAGGTACGTAAAATGGATCGATGATAGTTCACTTCCCCCCCGCCCCGTATTCTTCTCTCTCCCAGTCCATTAATTCAAATTTAAATTTGTTCATTTTAATTTTTTAAATTGTTTTGTGGGCCCTTTGTCGGTGTATTTTCTTTGTCCGTGGGCCCTTTGGGGTCCATTATGCATGTCTTTTTTTGAGTCCCTCAACTGAAATTCGGACAGAATTTTCTCTTTCCTCTCCCTCTCCACTCTCCCGTTCCTCTTCCCTTCTTTCACTCCCTCCTTTTTTCTTCCATTCGCCCCCCTCCATTCTCTCTCTTCGTGCTTTATTTCCCCATTCTCATTTCCTCTCCCTCTTTCCCGCATCTCCGCTTTTTCTCACCATTTCCTCTCCCCATGTCCCCGCTTTCTCTCCTTTCTCCGCCATACTTAAATAAAAGTTATTTTTGAAACATTAAATAAAAACATCATCCATTATACATAATAGCAGAAATTTTGTTTTTCTTTATTTTCACTGTGCATCTGATTCCGCATTTTGGAAATACGCTTGTTTCAATGCATCACGTGCGGAAATTCGTTCGTCCGGCCGAACATTGAGCATTTTCTGGAAAATGTATTTTTACTTCTTTTTAAAAATATAAAAAAATTTATTAGAGTCTAAATTAAAATTTCTATTTTATGATATTTTTCTTGCATTATTTCGTCCCGCTTCATTTTGTTCAACAAAAAAAATGCTATAAAAAGGACAAAAGTCCTAAATTCCATTATTCGTAATTTTTGTTGCTGCTGCCCGCATCCCTTTTAAAATTCAAACTTTACCGCTAGCAGCTGCACTCCGGCAATGCCGACATCGACACCCCCTTTCAATTTGTTACTAAGCTCTCCCCTGACCAAGGGCTGGTCCATGTCGTCCGGAGAACCCATTATGCTAAAATAAGAAAATTTTTTAAAAATTTTTAAATTTATTTTTGTCATACTTATAAATTTTTCGCAGCTGTTTTTCCACCTGCTCCTTTCGGAAAAGTGGCTTACGCTGTATCATTTCGAAAATATACAGCCCACGCTCCATATGTCTATGCCAAAGGCATATTTGTAGCTGCCCAAGAGTAACTCAGGCGCTCTATACCAAAATGTAACTACATCATTGGAATACTCGCGGCCCGGAACTCCAATTGAGTTTATTTGGTGTCCAACTTGGTGCAAGAAATTTTTGATTTTTTCCCTCCCCAGCTCTTCCGTGCCGATCAATTTTGCAAGTGTAGTTTCACAAAGCTCGAAGATTAGGCACAATTGTAGCTTTGCTCCGAGCTGGACAGTAAACATGTCGTGAAACTGCATGATGTGATCATACGGTGATAATGCCCTCAAGTAAGCAATCTCTCGAACAGAGCTGCTGGGAAGTTCGTCACTTTCCGCAAACATTTTCAATGCGCATTCTCGATTTGTAGGAACATGGACAGCTTTGTAAACATTAGCGAAAGAACCTTTAAAATCGGGCTTTAAAAATTGCTTCTTATTTTGTTTTACTAATTACCCTTTCCAATTTTTCCCCTTTATCCTAACTTTCGGATCTTGAAGCCATTTTAATAAAAGAAAAATGTGACAAAAATGCAGCAACTTAATTGAAGGCAATATGGGTACCGGAAGGGTGAAATTGGAACGGAAATGGAATGAGGCAAATGAGCTGATCAGAGAAAAAATTGGCACCAAAAGGGACGAATTGGACTGATCAGAGCCGAAATTGGAACGGAAATGTAATGAGGCAAATGAGCTGATCAGAGAAAAAATTGGCACCAAAAGGGACGAATTGGACTGATCAGAGCCGAAATTGGAACGGAAAAGGTCACTCGGGAAGGTATAAATACGTGATTGTTTTATGCTAAATTTTAAGAAATTGACGAAGCTATTGAGGAAGCTGTTTTGAAAGTGAAAGGAGGAACTGAGACAGATGGCATGCTCGCCTAATTAAACCATTGAAATAAACAAATAATTGTAGGATGATGCGCAACCCGCGCCACAAATTGTCAGTTGCGGCCATCAACATAGGGAGCAAATTTGATGTTAGTTTAATTAACCCTTTGTAATACCATAAATGGAGAAAAGGTTAAAAAGCAAAAATTTTTAGGACCGCTATTCTCCTTCTTTGGAGTCAACATTTAACAAAATATGGCGAACGAAATTGGAAAGATTTGGGCAAAGGGAACTTTACGCGATGGAGTTTGAGATTTTTGAAACGCTGGGGTATGACACATATGCACCAAGTGCAAACCACTTCCTGGTCCATTTCTTTAAGGTAAAAACTGGGAAAATAAGAAATATAAGAAAATTTTTTAATTTCAGAAAGGACACGAAAACCGGACCGAAGACAAGCTCAACAAGCTCTATAATGTATCAAGCAAGACAAAGGAGGAAAAAACGCGATTGTGGAACTATTACATGCATGGGTGAGACTGGGACAACAATAAATAGATTATTATTTTTTGGCCAATTAAACTCCAAAACAAAAAATATTTTTCTGAAATTTATTCAAATTTAGTTATGTTCCGGGCTTTGGAGACATTATTGGCTTGCTTTGAAGAAAAGAAATGATTGAAAGAAGCCCATTTCAATTAAAGAAAACAAATTTAGTAAAACAATAAATTTTCTGTAATATGATGATTTTATTCAATGATTCAAATTAAATTTTATTTATGTAACCAGCAAATAGAAAATAAAGAATATGGAAAATTATGTTATTTGAATAAATGACTTAGGTAGAAAAACGCCAAAATATTTAAAAGATAAAAAAAGTTAGTGCAAAAATTATTAAAAAAGTAATCCAAAAAACTGATGAAAATTTGAAAAAAAAAAAGCGAAAAGAAGAAATAAGACTCTTTGTAAAAAGGCCACAATAGTTGGTACATATTGGCGTTGAAAGCAAAAGTAAGAAAAAAAAGATGAGTTAAAAACAAAAATGGGGCGACAAAGAGGAGGCGGAGAAGGAAGAGAAAGCGGGGAGGGGGACATGGGGAGAGGAAATGGGTGATGCGACATTTGCGGCGCTGACATTTGCGGCGCAGACACTTGCGGCGCAGACACTTGCGGCGCCCAGTCAAAGCGACACTTGCGGCGCAGACACTTGCGGCGAGGACATTTGCGGCGCCGACATTTGCGGCGCGACACTTGCGGCGCCGACAGATGCGGCGCCCAGTCAAAAGGACATTTGCGGCGCAGATACTTGCGGCGCCCAGTCAAAATGACATTTGCGGCGCAGAATTAAATGACCCCAAAAATATTCCAACATTTATTTAAGTTAATAAAATTGTTATTTAAGTTTATTTTTTAATAATGACAAGTTTAACAATAATTCTTGCAACTTAATCACAAAGATAAAGGTTGAATCGTTTGCCGTTGTAACATATTCAGAAAACGTTTCACTTCGCCCAACCCAGCATTTTCAAAGTATAAATGGGATATTGTAATAAAATATTTTTATAAGGTTTATTATCGCCATTAAAAAAGGACCAACAAAACTGCCTGAGGCCTAAAAAAAATTTCCGGAGGCGGGATCGGGAGTTCAAAATTTTCCGGGACGGGAGTCCCGAACGGGAATCCCGTAAAAATCCCGCTCCCGTTAAAACCCCGTTCACCGAAAAAACGGAGCGGGACCGAGAATCCCGTAAAAATCTCGCGGGAGTCCCGATCCCGCCGGGCTCTAATAATTAATCATATTCATATGTACATTGCAGTACAGCCTAGGGATGAAAGGCTTTGAAGAATAGGACTGAAAGACTGATAAACGTGTTTTTTTTAATCAAAAAAATTGTTCAAATAATTTTTTGGGGTCATTTAATTCTGCGCCGCAAATGTCATTTTGACTGGGCGCCGCAAGTGTCTGCGCCGCAAATGTCCTTTTGACTGGGCGCCGCATCTGTCGGCGCCGCAAGTGTCGTCGCCGCAAGTGTCGGCGCCGCAAGTGTCACGCCGCAAATGTCGGCGCCGCAAGTGTCGCTTTGACTGGGCGCCGCAAATGTCTGCGCCGCAAGTGTCAGCGCCGCAAATGTCAGCGCCGCAAATGTCGGCCAATCAGGAAATGGGGAGAAAAAAGCGGAGATGCGGGAAAGAGGAAGAGGGGGAGATGAAATGACAGTGGAGAAAAAAGCACGAAGAGAGAGAATGGGGGGGGGGGACGAATGGAAGAAAAAAGGAGGGAGCTGAAAGAGGGAGAGAGAAAGAAGGGAAGAGGAACGGAGGGTGGAGAGTGAGATGAAAGAGAAAATTCTGTCCGAATTCCAGTTGATGAATTCAAAAAAAGACTCATGCATAAAGGACCCCAAGACCCACGGACAAAGGAACTACACCGAGAAAGGACCCATTGCAAAATTTCAAAAAATTATATTAGCTTTTAAAAAAGATATGGCGCGCTGCGCCAAAATGGCCAGCAAAATGCAATTTTTTGAGGTTTTTTGGCCATAACTTTTTTGTTTCTCAGCTAAATTTTTTGAAACTTTGCAGGTTAATAGGCACTATCAAGCCACTTAAAATCATACCAAGATTATTTAATTTTGTTGTGAAATCAAAATGATATAGAGTCTTGCGCCAAAATGGCCTGCGCCAAAGTGGCCGGTTCCCGAAAGAAGGGAGGGAGAAAGGGGAGAAAGAGGGGAGAGAACGCGGGGACACGGGGAGAGGAAATGGGGAGAAAAAGCGGAGATGCGGGAAAGAGGCAGAGATGAAATGACAGTGGGGAGAAAGAAGATGGGGAAAAGCACGAAGAGAGAGAGAGAATGGGGGGGGGGCGAATTAAAAAATTTTAAAATGAATCAATATTTAATTTAATTGAATTAATAGACTGGATGAGAGGAGAATACGGAGGGGGGGGGGAGAAGTGAATTATCCATTTAACGTACCTTTAAGTTTAAGGAAGGGAAAGAAAAATAGTAAGGAAAAGGAAAGAAAAGTGGGAGAAAGAGGGAAGAGAAAAAGGGCGAGAATGAGAAATGGCGGAGAAGGGAGAGAAAAAAAAGGGCGGGGGAAATGAACGGAAATAGGGGGAGAAAGAGCGAAGGATAGGGAGGGTGGGAGGGTGAAAGAGAAAATTCCTCCGACTTTATAGTTCAAAAAGACTTACGGACAAAGGGTTCACGGACAAAGGACCCACAGGCAAAGGGGCCACAAAAAAAAGTAAATAAAAAAAATATATTTTAATGAAAATAAATTGACTGGAAGCTGGAACGGAACGGAGGTAGGGGGGGGGGCAATCGGACAGTGTACAATCCGACAGTGAAATACACAAAATGATAATAATGCCGTCACGAAGGGGACCAATTGTGCCATAATACACAGGACGGCATTCGTGTGCAAGGAATGGCAAGAAAAAGCGCTTATATTCAACAAATGTGCAGCGATTCTTATAAAATGCCAAACCTAAGCTATTTGCAGCGAAATAATGTTTTAGACTGCATTCTCACTTTTTTATTTGCCTATT
The DNA here is from genome assembly GCA_023374025.1 of Heterodera schachtii. NCBI lineage: Eukaryota > Metazoa > Nematoda > Chromadorea > Rhabditida > Heteroderidae > Heterodera > Heterodera schachtii. The sequence continues at coordinate 291,556 of SIJG01000016.1, forward strand.
TTTCTTTTTTTCTTCATATGGCATAATCGGTCCCCTTCGGTGACGGCATTTTCTTATCATTTTGTGTATTTTAGTGTCGGTTGTCCACTGTCCGATTGTCCACCTTTGTCGGATTGTCCTCACTGTCGGATTGTCCACTGTCGGAATGTCCACTGTCCGATTGTGCACTGTCCGATTTTCCGGGAGCCAATTAAATTAACTAAATAGTTGAATTTTTTGCCGCGGAATTTTGCTGCCCAAATCCCTCTTCTGCGTTCCTCCCGCCCCAAAGAATGACTGCATATAATTGAAAAAATATATAAAACTTATTTTGGTCAAATCATTATTATTTTGGTCAAATCATTAATGTATTTACTAATTGATTAAAGAATTAAAATTTAATCAAAAATTAATCATGCGGAATTAAAAATCGATGTATAAAAATTGGAAATTGTAAAAATTTATTGGAATATAAAATAAATAAAAGTAGAAAAAAAATATTAAAAAAAAGAATTGGACCAAATAATGCCGAAATTGCTAAGAAAATAGGATTTAGTCATTTCATAATTAATAAATGGATGAAAAAATTGGCGTAATCAGTAAACGAATAACGGAGAAAGAGAAAATTCGAAAAATGATTATATATTTTTTTTTTGTATTTTTTTACAATAAATAATTTTATTTAAATTATTTTTTGCTTATATTTTTATCTTTTAATTAGCGTAAAATTTTGGTCCCTTTTTTCATCAAAAGGCATCATTTTTGGACCGGTTCAAAATCGTACGGAAAATCGGCATTATTTTATAATATTTGAGAGTCCTTGGGCTCGAGTTTTTAAATCGCGAAAAGTCTCGGTCTTCTTCATCTTGGTGTCGAGGAGACTTTGTCTCTGGTATTCCGGTCTCGATTTCCGAGACCGAAAATGTTCTTACACACATAATGGTTGGTTTTGACAAAGTTAATACATCAAAAATCGTCAGCACGGGAGGATGAAGTTTTGGCGCTAGTTGTAAATAGACAGATTTTGAATTTTATTAAAAACCATAGGGGGAGGGGGACCCTTTTAGTCTGCAAAATTTTCTTTTGTGATAATAATTCGTGAAAACTTGTTCAAGGTTTTTGTGGTCCCTGATTTTGTTAAAATAGATGTCAGATTCCTGATCAGTGACCCAAAAATTCCCGGGAAAAATTTTCATTATTAGATACAAACAAATCCCAATTTTTCCGATAGCGCTACAGCTGGGTTCCAAATTACTTAGAATATTATTATTTTCAGCTTCAAAAACAAAAATAGTCATTTCTTGAACAAAGTCTACGTTTTTATATTGACAAACATTCAAAAAGAAGGATTATGAAATTTTCTAATAAGTTTGTTCCTAATTTCTTTCCATATAAAATATAAATATAAATTAATGTTTATTTTTGGATTTCTTATAATTTTTTTTATTTATTTTGAATGAATTTTTAATTGTTATTTTTTAATATATAAAAAACTTATTTAAAGAAAAAGAATGGAATTATTATTAAGGTTCTGTTTAATATAAGTTTATCCCAGAATTTAATCAAGTTAAACAAATAAATAAATGATTGATGATTTTAAATTTAAATTTGGAGTTTAGGACTAATTAAGTCCCTTTTCCCGAGTGACTGAATTCGAACGCCCGGGGAATACTTTTTCAAACTCTTGTATTATTTTTCTTTAAAAAATCCAAATTATTGTTTTTGATTATTCGCGGTGATTTATTTATTTGAAATAAATTTGCGACAAAAAACAAAATGGATTTTTTAATTAAAACATACGACAAAACATTACAGCCACCAAAAACAAACAATAAATAAATTCGTAATAATTTTTTTAATTTTAATTTTTGTTAATTTTATATAGAAAAATTATTCAAAAAAAGAGTTAAAAATTTTTGTAGTTTTATACATGTTTTATTGTTTATTTTTATGGAAACAAATTATTTCTTATTAAAATTCATTAGAGAGTATTTTGAAGAAAATAAAAGTGGGCCTAGCCAGAAAATGTCTAGGATTTAATAAAATTATGAAAAAAGCTCGAGGGCCGCTGTGCAACCTGCCCATAAGCGATGACGGAGTAAGTATAAATTAAAAAAAAATTCACATTCGTTTGTATCATTTTTTAATATATAAAATGATTTATTTTTTTACAAATTTTATTCACTAAAAGGCTAAGATCTCTTCTAAAAGTCATAAAACGGGTGCTATTTTTAAGCACGTTTTTTATCTGCTGCTTCTTGATGCTTTGATTCGCTGCACAACATACAAAAATTACATAGTATTCATAAATATAATTTCTTTATTTGCATATTTAATTCTTGATTTATTTTATTTTATGTACATATTTGGGCATTTTTTCAAAAAAAAAGTCCTTTATTAGAACGTTCTCCTTTATCTCCGTTATAAATCAGCCCATTTGACCACTAAAGAGAAATTTTTTTTCTTAAGAATGATTTAATAAAAAATGTAATTTTAAAATTGGTAAATTTATTCCGAATCCTCCTGATTATATTTGAAAAATAAATTTCAATGTAACTAACACTCGTTTAAACATTTTAATTGGTTTTTTAAAATAAGTTATATAGATCAGTAGAAAGGGTATGGCTGTAAAAGAGAGATGAGTGTGGAGGAAATAAAATTTTGAAAATTTGTATTAATTAACAAATTGTTTTTTTTCAAAGGTTTTTTGGAAAAAATTATTAGGCAAAGAACTTATCTATCGCTATTTTTTAATTAAATTTACAAGGCGTGCCTGAATGTACAAATATGGAATAATATAATTCAGATCCTGCTTTTTTGGAAATTTAAACAAATAAAAAGATAATTTAATGCAAAATTTTCAGTTCCTTTTATAAAAAGACAAATTTATTAAAACTAAGAACATTTAATCTTTTCTTTTTAGAGATTAATAATTCGTATAAATTAAAATTTACTGCTTGTAATAAAGTCCCTTTCCGGGGGGCGGGAGGTTAAACAAAGACCCGCCAGGGCTTCTAATTCAGGGAAAAGAATTTTTAAACTTATCCATGAAAACTCCAAGTTTTAGTTTTCAAGCAATCACTTATTTGCTAAGAAAATGTAAAAAAATGTAAATTTTACAATGCTGCGCCTAACGGAACCGCTGAACCCAGAATCTTTATTTTTTTATTTAACAATTAAATAAAAATTGTCAACAAATCAAAAAAATGGAAAAGAAAATAAATTCTTAGTCAACGTTTTCCCCTCCTATAATGAAAAATTCCATCTCCATATTTGGCTTTCCATCTCCAAATGTTCTTTGCCGAAGATTATCATTTCGGCAATTTTTCAATTCGACAATTTAATAAACTGAAATGGTGTAATAATAATTCTTTTATTATTTATTTTTTATTCATAAAAAATTTAAATTTTTTGTTTTTAAATATTTTTTTTTCTTTGACCAAAAAACATGGTCAATTTTTTGTTTCGTCCGTGAGAACAACCACCAGACCTATAAGCAATTAAAAATTCTCAATTTTTAATTTATATATTCCAAAACATTGAGCAATAATTTTCACTCGTATTCATGAAATTCCCAATTTTATTCAGTGTAAAATTTTTCGCGGAAAAACTGAAATTACCCTATGGTTCGACCGTACGTATCCTTTCTTGTCCCTTCCCGTCCTTCTCCTATGTTTCTCTCTCTTTCTACCCCTTTCTTTCACCTTCATCCCCATTTTCTATCCCCCTCGTCCTTCTCTCCTATCTTTGTCTCAGTTTTTCCCCGTTTTCTTTCACATTTGTCCCCCTCTTTCATTTCCCCGTTCTTTAATTGAGGTCAAAAGTGGGTTGATGATTTTATTGGCTTTCTTCCCCATCCGTGCGTCACTTTCCAAGTCCATTTGTCCTCCTTCCATCCCGCCAACAGAAGTGGGAGGCTTTTGTCCGTCAAATTTGTTCGTGCAAATCCATAACAGTAAACTTGTCAAAATACCTTCCTCAGAATATTTTGAAAAAGGGCATCATCATTTAAAATACGTTTCAATTATGTTCGAACCCCTGCTGGACTCATAGCCCTACAGATTTTTTTCTCAAATCTTTTCGACCTCTTTTTTCTTTCCTCGGTCCACAACAGCGCCAATTTTGGCATTAGATTCTTTCCCTAATAATTTCCTTTTCTTCCGAATTTTTATGCCAATTATGGCATTCTGTTTTTAAAAAATATTCAAAATTTTTATTTTGAAAAAAACTATTGATTTTGAACCTCAAAATAAATTTTATTAAGAGAATAACAAGAATATAAAATGTCCTTTTTAAAAAAAATAATAGCATTTTGCCGTTCTTTGTATTACTTGCGCTTTTTAGATTTTATCTCGATTTATTTGTTATTTTTCAAATATTTCTGTATAATGTATGTGTTTTAACAAATCTCTCTCTCTCTTTAAAACATTCAAAAAATTTCCGTGGAGACGCCTATTGGCACCATCGACCTATTTACCTATAAAAGCTTTAAAAAAGCAAGACGTTTTTCAATTAAAAAAGTTTGAATTTTTTAAAGTAGATTCTGGTGTTGTTTCCCGGTGTGAATTATTTCTTATTTTTTAAACTTTTCTTGCGTTGTGTGATTTTCTACCACTGTCGCATACAGTTTCATATTATGTGTTGTCGTATTTCCCAGTGTCGCTTTTCCGGCTCCCTTTGCCGTACCGCTTTCCATGTGTTATGAAGTGGATTCGAATTTCCATTCATTCTTTTTCCTTTTATTATCTTACAAAACCACGGAAAAATATATAAAATATGTTATACTTCGGGATCGTTGGTCACAAATTTGAATCTATTTTGACAAAACCCTAACCCCGGAATTGAACTCGAACAAAAAATCAAAAATTAAAATTAGTAGTTCATTATTTGAAAAGGTGAGAATTTCATTTTTAAAAATAAACGACCCGCAATTAGCAGGGATTGTTTTTATACGATCCGCGTCCGCGTGATTTTATGTCCATTCAGCTACCATCCTTAAATGTTTTTTAAATTTAAACCTTAAGGTCCTTTACAATCATCCTCTGAAATTGCACCATTCTCTTTCGTTGTGCCGATTTTAATTCGTTTTCTAATATATTTCTTGAATTTTACCACAAATGATCAAAATGAAATGATAACCAAATCTTAAACTTACGAAAAGCATTCCTGAACAATTTTTAGTTCGTCTCCCCCACCTTCACTCACAACAAGAATTTTTCTATGATTCATTTGCTTAGCTTAGGGCGGCATAAGAAAAATCAAAGTAATATTTTAAAAATTGAAATAAAGAAATTCAAGATACAACAACAGTAATGGGCCCTCTTTCATTCCCTACGAAATTTTTTGAAATCTTGAATATATTTTCTTTTATTTGTACCAAAATGATTATGAAAAATTGCAAAAATTGTAACTAAAAACAGGGCTTAAGGGCCGTATTGCCAGTTTCGCCATTTGATTAGCCCATTTCGCCACTTTCCGTGGAACTTCGGCTGATTAGCTCATTTTGTCTCATCATTTTTTCATTTCAATTTCGCTGCATGATCATGTAAGTGTGCCCTTTCCGTGCCACTTTCTGCTCTGATTAGCTCATTCTGTCTCACTTCTTTCCCGTGCCAGTTTCAGTCAGCTCATTTTGCCCCTTTCGGAGACAATTTCAACTCTGATCAGCTCATTCTCTCTCGCCCCGCTTCCATGTCAATTTCGGCTCTGACCAGTATATTTCACCCCACCCCATTTTAATGCCAACTTTGGCTCTGATCATTTCATTTCGTTAGCCCTTTAATCAGCCCATTTAGCCGCTTTATGAGTCAATTTCGGCTCTGATCAGCTCATTCGTCTCACCAATCTCGGCTCTCATCAGCTCATTCGCCGCACCCCTTTTCGGTTCCAATTTCGGCTTTGCAGCTCATTCGCCTCACCCCTTTTCCGTTACAATTTCGGCTTTGATTAGTATATTTCACCGTACCTTATTTGTTCCAATTACGGCTATGATCAGCTCATTCGCCTCACCAATTTCGGTTCTCATCAGCTCATTCGCCTCACCCCTTTTCCGTTACAATTTCGGCTTTGATTAGTATATTTCGCCGTACCTTATTTGTTCTAATTACGGCTCTGATCAACTCATTCGCCTCACCAATTTCGACTCTCATCAGCTCATTCTCCGCACCTTATTTGTTCCAATTACGGCTCTGATCAACTTTTATTAGCCGTTTGATACCCAAACCCATTTCGCCCTTTTTGTACTAATTTCGCCCTTTCCGTACTAATTTCGGCACTAATCAGCTCGTTTTGTTTCACACTGCTTCCGTAATGCGCGCCCCCTTGGAAATCGTCGTGAACAGTACCCATTTGCTGTTGACAGAAATTGCAGCGCGACACAACATTGACTACAGAAAAGTTGCAAAATACAGGAATAGATTTAATGTAAGTGGTCCATAAAAACTTCGATTTAATGTTTGGAATTTAGCAGATTTTGTCGGAAATGCGGGAACTACAACAGAGGGGTTCAGGACAAGAGATAGCCGGCATGGAGTAAATAAATAATTAATCTACTGGAACAAGATAAATTAATTATAGGATGATGCGCAACCCACGCGCGAGACTGAACACCATTATGGTGATTACGAGAGCGAGATTCTCAGATACTTCAAAAGGCGTCAGGTAAAAAGGGTGCAAGTGATAATTGGCGGCAAATAATTTTAAATATCTGGTTTTAGGCTTTGTTTCGACCGGACAATTATCTTAGCCGGCTTAACATGGGCGAGAAAAATCGCTCAGAAATGGTGGACATCATGGCTGCAATTGCTTTTTGCAACCAAATGCCAACTGATGCGTTTCTCATGGCAGTTCGGCTATGCGACCTTTTATGACAAAAACAACACAGGCACTGACTAAAAACAAGGCACACAATTGTCGGCTGTGGCAATTTATCCCGAGACATCAATTTTTCGCTGCAGTTGTGCCAATTAAAAATTGAAAAAAGGCAGCTGCATGCCTAATGGCAGCAATGATGAAACTAGAGGAGGTAGAGAAAAAATAATAAAATTCTATTAAAGAATTGTAAAAATGCGATTTAGGTGCGAAATTTTGTCGAAAGTTATGCCACGAGGTTGGTTAGGAAGGCATTAAAAGTGTATCCTTTAAAATAATCGAATTTAGCTTAATGAAACTGTCAACAAGCTCTAGTGTTTCAAATAAGTCAAAGGGCAAAAAACATGGCTATGGAACTATTACACGCACGGTGAGATTATTAAAACGAAAATAATTACATATTTACCATTTCTGGTCACTTAACCAACCCCAAAAGCAAAATATTTTTATTTAATTACGAAAATAATTAACAAAAGATCAAGAAATACCACATACACTAAATAAAGGCAGAATCATATATTTTTTTACTCTGCTAGATTTTTTAATTTTTCAACATGAGAATGTAATAAGAAATTTTTAAAATCGAAAATTGATCATTTTCAACAAAATCAATTAACAAATTACACTCCAAATAGAAAAATTTCAAAGGGAACCTTTGGCAGCGCCAGATCTTCCACCCCCGCTGTTCCCGAAAAGATAACGCCGCAAAGAAAAGGTTAAAAGCAAAAAAAGGTCGTCAGAAAAATTTTTAACCGTTTTTCATTTTATAAAAATTTTGGCCTCTGATGGGGAGCGGGATAGATGATTTCGCAAAGGCAATTTCTTGACCCCCTGTCCATGTATGCCGGTATACTCCTATGATATGTGATATTTTGGTACAGAGCGCCAGAAAATTCTTTAAGTAGCAAATATTCATTGGAATTAGATGTCTGGAGCATTGGCTTGGTCTTTCTCGAAAAATGCAGCGAGAACCACTTTCGAAAAGAAAGGTGACAACAATAAAATAAAAACAAATTAATATAAAAATCCTAAACTATTAAATATAGTTTTCAGTTTTATGTGCTTTCCAGACGGAATCTCTCGCTTTAGGTCAGGGGAGAGCTTAGTGACAAATTTTAAATAATTTCTACCCAGGCAGAAAACATTTTAATTGGACTATGGCCGAATGGCGGAACGTGACGACGAAACGGCAATTGTAAGCATTCCGTTTTGTTGGATTTAACATGATAGTGCGCACCTAATTCTTTTTTTGCATTGCAAAAAATGTTTTTAAAAAAGAGCAATAACTAGGCATAAAATTTCAAACAAAACTAAATTATGCATAGAATAATAAAAATTTAAAATTTTTATTTCTAAAAACTGGTTTTGTCAAACGGATTTTTTGGACAATATTTGAAAAATTCGTGGCTATGAAAGGCCCCAAATATTCAAAAATGTTCAAATAAAAGTCCCAAATTTTGTTTGCTTGCACAAAAATTGAAATTTGCAATATATTCCATATTTTTATTTAATTTATTGTCATTCTTAGATGTCACTGTTGGGCACAAAGGAATGTAATTTGTAAAAATTAGTTTTAACAAATTGCCCACTAATTAGGTTGGAGTCTTTGTAAACATTTTAATTGCCAGCGACAGAAACTAAGGCACCATTACGAAGCTAATGTTACACTTAATAAAGCCAACCACTTTCATAGTCTTAAATTATTTTCATAAAAAAATGACAAACAATAATGAAACTATGCATTACATTAAAATAAATTATCGTATGAAAAAATTATAAAAATGCATTTTCAATTTGCTTTTCCGAAACAAAGCTAATGATGAAAAGGGTCAATCAAATGAAATTGAAATTCGTAAAAGCAATTAATACAAAGGAATTTCATAAAAACAATAAAAAAAAATTAATTTTGTCTTTTTAGTATAAACTCACTTTCAAATGGCTTTTCAAAACTACTCCATGGATAATTTGGTGAGGACAATTGAGCATAATTTTCATTTTAAAAATTTTTTATTTTTTAAATTTAATATTATATTTTTTGGTATTTAAGGCATTCAATCATTTCGGTGTTGGCACCTTTTCGATTGAATTGTTTTTATCAAATTCGTGCCGTTGGCTCATTACGTTTCCCGGCTTAATGTTCAATTGTGCACTTTTGTACACAATCATAAGCGAAAAGTAATAAATAAATTAATATTATTTTAATGGACTATGTTTTCTATACGTAAATATAATAAGACCTTTTTTTGAATCTTCTAACATCCAGCTAATAAAATTGGCGGTCCATTTAAAAAACATTTTGCCTCATTTCACTATTAGTGCCCCATTTTGCTCTATTTCAACCCCCTCTAGGGGGGGGGGGGTGCTTTATTATAGGTTGGGAGCACTAATTTTGGAAAAAAAACTTTCTTTACCATTTTAGAAATCTGCACGGCACTTGTGCCACTCTTTTGGTCATCGGCTCAGTCGTTGACTTTCTCTATTTGCTCTCTTTTTCGGTTCCTTTTGCCCTTTCGTTGGTTGGCCAGAACATGATCAGCAATTTTGACTGCTTCTTCCTCCAGTTTTTGCCAAACTTTGGCCTATTCTCCTCCGTTTGGATCATTTTCTTTGTTGGCGTTGATCGACTGATTTCTGTCCTTTTCCCATTAAGGTAACTTGCCAGAAAAACCTTGCTGATATTTAGAGATTATTATAAGTTAAATTTTTTACAAATTTGAGTCATCGAATATTTCAGAAGAAATAATTAGGTTTTTAAAAATATTAATATGAGAAAAATACTTTGGATTTAAAACTTGGCATTTTGAAGCCCATCAAAAGCTCTATTAGCAATTTTAAAATCAAATAGGTCCAACCAGCTGATATTAACAAAACAAAACTTATTTGAGTTCATTAATGTAAAGAAGCTTTATAAGGCTTTGGGAGATTAAAAATGAGTGAATTCACGCAGTTTAATTAGCATTAAACTCCCTTCAGATATGGTCTCTTTGAGGAGCATCTTTTCATTTATATTTTACCAATGCTTACGGTTACATTTGGCTACAGTATCTATGTGCTTGGGGAAGCTGCAAAATGGGCACTTTTTGTCTATCCCGACTGGTAAAAAAAAAGCTAATTTTTGAAAATTTAAGATTTCATTCCTTTTTTAATTGTTTTTTTAAATTAAATTTTAGGCCAGTTTTATGCACAAATTCTGACATGTTCAGTTTTGGCATGTCCACAATGCTGCTGCGAAATGGTCTGGTCATTAATGGGGTGTCAATCATTTGTTATTTGTTTGTTGGATTGTCTCTGTTTCGATCTTGGCAAAAAAGTTAGTGGACTGAAATTTAATTATTTTTAATCTCTTCCATATTAAAAGTTTCTTTTCATGAATTTTACTTCCTTTTATGGTAATTAAATGAACATTTAGTAATTGAATTCATAATTGGAAAGACATTGACCATATTTATTTAATTATTGTTTTTATTGTAATAAGTGAATATATTCATTTGCACGAAATTTTTGTTCCTTTTAATATTAAATTAACATTTTTTTAAAGACTAAACAGTACGCAAATATTTGATTAAAATTATAAAGTCTCGACAGTTACCATTAAATTTTTGATTAAAATTATTTTTTCTGCGCCCTGCCTCAGCCTTTCAAAGGCTTAAGATTTTGCATGGAAATACAATTAAAAAACATAATACCAAAAGTTTAAAAATAATAATCTGGCTGAAGATTTAAAAATTTTACCGCAAATGAGGCAAGGATCAGACTGATTGTCTTTTTTTAAGCATCTTTAAATCTCTCAAATTTTGCTAAGCTCCATCTCTTTTCAGACCCGAGTTCAGTGCTAAAACATCGCATTTTCAAATCCTTGGCTTCGATTATGACTTTCTTGACCGGCACATATTTTGCCATTTGCTTCATCCGTTTGCTGCTCGCTTCTGTCACCGACCCAAGTCTGTCTTTTTTCAATGAATTGGTTTTTGGCATTTATTATTATTTTTTTATGTTTAATAGGTTAACAAACTAAATTTGCCCATAAATTCTAACCAAGATTTGGGGATATATTATGTTATTTTCCTGAGCTATTAGTCGAAAAATACCCGTAACTCTTTTTGTTTATTATATAAATCTTTTTTTGTTTTTCTAAAATTCATTCGAATTTTTATTTTTTCCAAATTTTTAGCAATGAACTATCGACAAGCGTTCCGTAAACATCTCAACAAATTACCATTGGTTGGCATTTGCTTAATGCGAATTGGACAACAACAGCAACAATTGCCAAATGCTGTCTCCATGGTTGCCGCTTTTAACAATGCAATTCCGCAGCCGAGCAGTGCTGGCCGTGTTCGGCACATCACAGCAATTGGTAGAGGCACAGCGGTGCCGAGAACAATGGCACCCGTTGACTCATAAACATTTGTGTTCTTGGATGATGATGAACAGAAACATACCAATTCTTTTTAAATATCTTTACTATCTATTTTTTAAATATTATTATAAACGATTTAGAATTCACATTTTACTTAAGTTACCAAAAAGTGTAAGAAGTTTTTATAATTGGGTTAATTAAAAACAAATTTGGGGTTTTAAGCTTTTGAATCCGAAGTAAGATCTGTCTTCATGTCCAAGAAATGGATGATGAATTAACATTTAAAATATTCAGCGATAATTTTGTTAAAAATTTAAAAACATTTTCTGCTTTTTGTTATTTATGATTATTAAATTATTAAAATTTATTTAAATCAAATATAAATAATTTTAAAGATAGTTAAAAATGTTAAAATTAAATTACGCAGTGATTTCATTTTTAAATGACCAAAGCCGCGTTAAAATTTATTTTTACTTGGAAAATTTGCCAATTTTATTACTTAACCAATCTTACAACTGTTTAAACGTAGGATTAGACATATATTAGTTTCCGATTGGGCTTAGATACGGTTTAATGGACCCGCAAATGCCGAGGCACTCGGTTAATTCTAATTTAAGCATAAAAAATTTGATTCGTTAAAAGACTGAGCTTTTTATTCGTTTAAATCTAAATTTCGAACTTGATAGCCTAATCGTCTTGTTAATTTGTTCATGATTTTAATCAAAATCACTTATCGAATTTCAATTTATCATAAAATAATATTATTTAAATTGATTTGATTTCGAAAAAAATAATGTTTTAATTGGTTTTCTATTTTTGTTTTAAGTATACATAAAAGAAAAATTCCGCATTTAGCAAAAGAAGTTGAAGTCAAATTGCTTTTCAAAACAATTCTTTTTTATGTTGCCTTTCCCTCCGATTTGTAATATTTTACGTTTGCTTCTTTTTAATTAAATTTTGTTTTGTATAAAAGAAGCTAAATCATTCATTATTGGAAATTAATAGCAATGAAAATAAATAGTTTTATATAACTTTAATAAAATAATTTATATTTTTGAAAGCAAAATGGTTAAATTTTGGATGACATTATTTATATTTTTTTCTGGCAACAATTTATGTTCAATTTATGCACATAGAGCAGCAGACTTTTCTAAGTGTGGCATTTCCGACTTTGAGCCCGACTTGGACAATGTGCCAAATGTGAAAATCGGCACAAACCATGTGAGAAAGGGAAATAATTTTTTTAAAATTTATTGTTTAAAAAAAATAAAGATGGAGGAATTTAAACTTTACTCGTGTAATAATTTAGATAAAATTTCAGATATATAAAGGACGACCAGTGGAAAATGCCAATTCAATGCCGTGGATGGTCACTTTGCTTACATTAAATGGTTTGTTAAGAAATGGAACAATTTCATCATTTAAATTCATTTAGAAATATTATGTACTGGGACAATCATCAGCCATAAATACATTTTAACAGCTTATCATTGCGTTTCCGACAACATAATTTCTGTCCCAAGTAAATAATTTCTTTAATTAATATAATTAATTATTTATTTATTTATTAAAAATTTTATTTTTGTTCTCTTTCATTTGAGGTTCAATCCAAATTTCTTATGGCACAGTCAATGTTTCTAATAAAGTGCATATAACAAATGCCCGCCATATTATACGCCATCCAAATGCTTCTCGTTCGGAAATGCATGTCAAAATTTATGGGAGCGAAATTGAAGCAGTTTCTCTTTCCAATGATTTAGCAATAATCGAAGTACAAATAAATTTTATTAAAATGATTATAAATTAAAAAATATATTTATTTAGGTTGAAAATGCGATTAAATTTTCCCCAAATGTTCGACCGATTTGTTTGTTCGGCTTCGGTTGGCTTTATCACATTAATGTTTTAATTCTTTCAATTAAGATGCTTCATCTCATTCTGATGTTTCCGGAAATGACAAATTTGGCACATTTTCAGCAATAATTAATTCCCCGTTTATTACTGCTGGTTGGGGTTTAATTCAGCCATTCTGCCAAAAATATCCAGCTCCCAAATCAACTGACCAATTATTGGTTGGCAAAATGCGAATGATTTCAATGGACGAATGCATGGAATATGATAGCGAAAATATCGACAAAGACTGTAAAAATATAAATAAAAAATGGAAAAATGATTAAATCAATTTTATTTTAGTCAATAATTTGTCGAATACCCTTCCTTTTGTGAACACTACCCGTGCTTTGTTAACCGAATTTAATTCAGCAACATATAAGAACAAACTTTGCCTGGTGCCTGAACCCAGCATGGCTGAGGAGGTCAATTTCTAATGAAGCCATTAAAAAGGAATTGGATTTTAATAGGCACTTAAATAGGCATGAAAAACCTCAGTTCATCAAAAATTTAAATGAAAATTTCCGAAACGAATTTTTGGATTTCCTTTTTGGCTATAATTATTGAAACTTTGAAAGGCCATTTATAGACAACTATTTTTCATTTTTATTGGCATTTTGTTTTTGCATTAAAAATTTCTGAAAAATTTTACCCAAAAACTGTAAGGCACTGATTTTATCACATATTTATATAAATTTTCATTTTTAGGGTGACAGCGGTGGTCCATTAATGAGTAAAATTGGCCAAAATAATTGGGTCCAAGTGGGCGTCGCCAGCACAGCGTACTGTGATCCCAAAAATCCTGAAACTACCGACGGCATTACAAGTAATTTCTTTTATATTACAAAATAATTAAGATGTATAATTGAATTTTTCACTAAAAAATTGATAGTTTTCATAAAAATATTTCGGGGTCTGTAAAAACAATAAAACCAAGGTTGGTTTTAGCTGTGCAAAGCCAAGATATTTAAATAACAGTTTGAATAAACTTAATAAAAATTTTATATTTTGATTTTTATCCTCTTTAAGGTCAATATGCTCCAATTGATTGCAATTGGATAGAAGAAGCGACAAATGGAGAAGTGAAGTGCATAGAATAGTGGGCAAACTGTTGTTTATTATTAAACGATTTTCTAAATTCAAAAACCCATAAAACATTTCTTAAATAAATTTATTAATTTCCTTCAAAAAAATTTAACTATAAATTAAATCAACCGCATAAACTTTAATGAAATTTTATTCCAAATTTTTATATTTATTACATAAACACATTTTTTTCTACTTATTTTGAACTTTTTTGCACTTTTTCATACATATTTCGCAATTTTAAAGGAAATTTTTATACAAAATTTCGATTTTATCGTACATTTTTTTTAATATTTTGAGGTTTTGAAGATTTGTAGATTTTTTTATAAAAATCAAAAAAGAATTGAAATTTGGTTCGAGTCGGTTTTATGCGCGTCCCAAGGCATTTTACACTTCCCAACATGAGAATTGCTTAAATTGGTGCTTAAGAAACAGTTAATAGCACTTTTTGGGTCGAATAATTCAAATATGTAATATTTTCAGAGCCTTTCTCAGTTTGTTCCAATAAATCTTTTGCTTACTTTAATGACTTTTGTCATTTATCTCTTTCTTGGCATTACAATGCGTACAAAAGCACCAGGTAAACATATTATTTATGGTTTTATTTTTTGGGCACAAAAAATCGCGAAATAAGAACCTAAAAAGATAGAAAAAATCGCAAATAGGCATTAACTAGGCACGAAAACGCATGAACCGGCACAAAAATGGGAAAAAATTGTTTTTAATTAATATTTTTTAAGTAAAAAACAGACAAAATATTACTCAAAAAATTTAATAACCAAAAAACTAATTTTGGTTATATTTCATTGTAAATGATAGATAATTCAATTTTTTCGAATAATGTCAATTTTTAAACAAAAATTCTTGTCAAGCAAAAATAAATAATATTAGGGGATGCATTATTGAAAGAAATTTTTACATTTCTTAGGGGTGTATTTTTCCTTTTATTGCAGTTTTATTAAGGATTTTTCCTAAAATCCTGAAAATAGGCAAAAAAAAAAAAAAAAGGCGAAATAGGCACAAAAACAGGCATTATAAGGGTCATCATAGACATCTTAAACCAAGTTTTGCCAATGCTTATCGATCGTCGCACTTTTCTGCCCTTTTTTGCATTCTCACCGTGAATGTCGGTGGTTATTTTATCTCAATAATTGCTTACTGTCTACTATCTCCTTCAATTGGTGCTATGACGAAGCTAAAAAAGTATGATGCTTACCGAATAAATGATTTTAATTAATTAATATAATTATTTTAATCTATTAATTAGATTTGCTGACGATAATAAATGTAATTTCGATTTATTATTTTAATATTTCCCAAATAAATTACATTTTTATGAGAGAAATACAGTGCACCAAAAAGTCATGACTCAAACCTAAAAAACTATCTTATAGTTCATTTAAAAAGAAATAATTCATGCTTACACAACTTTTGGTGCTGATCAAAAAAAGTCTCTTATACTGTCTACTATCTCCTTCAATTGGTGCTATGACGAAGCTAAAAAAGTATGAGTGATAAGTGATCGGAAGGGGCGGGTCATTTCAGTACGGAATAAATGATTTTAATTAATTAATATATATATTTTAATCATATAATTAGATTTGCTGACCTTAATTATAATTTAGATTTATTATTTAAATATTTCCCAAACAAATTACATTTTTGTGAGAGAAATACAGTGCCCACAAAAAGTCATGACTCAAACCTGAAAAACTATCTTATAGTTCATTTAAAAACTTGAAATAATTCATGCTTGCATAATTTTTGGTGCTGATCAAAAAAGTCTCTTACACCAACTTGATCAGATTACTCCTTCCTTGTGACCGGGACACCCAAAATACACTGAAAATCGGGGAAATTTTCGAAATCCCTAGGGGGTTGGGAAATTTTTTCTAGAGAAAATGGGCAAGCCCACTGGAAAGAGCACAAAATTTGCTACCTAATTGCTTTTGTAATTGTGATTCTACGATTTGTACATAGAAAGTTATACTTGGTTGAATATTTGATCACCATAAAAATGATCAATTTTTGATCAGCGCCATAACTTTTTGTAGAAGCATCCAAATTAAACAATCTTGGTATCTTTTGATAGCTCTAAGTGTCCTCTATTTATCTGTAAAATTTCAGAAAATTTGGTTGTGTTTCAAAAAAGTTGTGGCTTGTAAATTTCATAAATTGATTTGGTAAACCTTTTTGACCACAACTTCTTTGAGACACAAGAAATTTTTTGAAATTTTAAAACAAATAAAGGACACTTAGAGCTATCAAATGATATCAAGAATGTTTAATTAGGATGCTTCTTTGAAAAAGTTACAGGTGCCTTAAATTTATCAAAAAATTACATGGCAGTGTCTTTTTTCGTGGTCGTGTAAACTGAAACAGAGCCAAAAATATTTATTATTATTAGCTTATTATTTAATTATAAATTTAAATAATTAATTAATCATTAAATAACACTTCTGTACTGAAATGACCCCATCCCTCTGAAAGTCTCTCAGTGATATTTTTGTCACTTCGGCTCACCACGATTTAGGACCAATTTCGCCTCAATTGTCCCATTAAATTCCTCTTTGGGAAGCTTATTCCTCTCTCTATCTCATTACCATAATCATTTTGGTTTTTATTAATTATTTGAATTATTTTTTTATGTGTTTAATTAGATTTTTTCCGGAAAATTTTTGTGACGAGGCGATCTCTTCAATCAATGAATTTGGAAATCCTTTTTCTTTGTCAAAATAAATAAATCGCATCAGTCCGTCCAATTGGCCGCAACACTTTCTCCCCCCCCCCCCCCCCCCCCCCCCCCCCAATTCCCATTTTCCCCCCCCCCCCCCCCCCCCTCTTCCACCGCCTTAATTTGTTAATAATAATTACAACACTTTCATTGTCGCATGGATTGCATAAAATACACAGGTAAAATAATTGGCAATCACTTTTATTATGACAAATTGTCCATATTTTTGTGGGACTCATTCATTATTTGTCAATTAAATTTTATTATTATTTTTGAAATATTTGCCAAAAAATAAAAGTTCATCATTTTGAAAGAATGACCTCCGTCGTGGCATTTGTCTGGTCATTATTATTTCTGACGGTGCTTTTGCCCAATGGCTCCGTGGGGCAAATCGATTGGTTCGCCCCTTCCCTAAACGGCGGAGGAAGCGGCGCATTGGGAGGTGAAGTGACCGATCAGTGCTTGAGATTCGCTAAGTGAGTTTAGGCCGACCGGAACAGCCTTCGTTCCAGCCGATCAAAATCGAAGATGCCGGATATCCGTCGTGGGATCAAATGCCCAATAACCCATCAGATAGGCCAATTGTTAAAAGAAAGTCCAGCCCATCTCGTAATCAAAATATAATTTCACTGCCAGAGAAAACGACCCCTTCGGCGAGTGTTTTGGGCATCGAAAGTGACAATTTGCCAGGTTGGGAACAGATGCCGGACAACCCCTCGGGTGAGGAGGCAAGGGAAATGGTAGCAAAATGAAAATTCATTTAGCTTCTCCGAGCAATGACGGAGCAACAAATCCAACGGAAAATTGATGGAAATTATAATTTTAAAATAATTTATTTATTATTTTCATTTATATTTTGAAAGAAAATAAAAGTGAATCAGGGCTTGGAAGCGCGCACCCAATTTGCATTTTTCTCATCGTTTGGGCCGTTCTAAATCGATTCTGACCGTTTAATATTTAACAAGGCCTAATCAATCCGCCAAAATTTAATGTTAATTTTATTTAATGGTGAAAAAACGATTTACTTTTCTTTTGGCGTAAAATGAAGCATGTTATGGCTAAAAATAAAAATGCAGTGATAAATATGTTTTTGAATTAGTGTATTATAATTGGTGTTATATTTCATTGCCTCACTATGGATCAACTCCACTGTGCAGAGAAAAGCCTAGTACTATCTCGTCGTTTCTTTTTTTTTTCTTTGTAATTTCTCTCACTTTGGCGTACTATCTCTCAACTTTAATGATTAAAAAACAGTATGTTGTTTTAAAAAGTTACAAGATAAAACAAAAAATGTATTTCTTTTCCTCTCATTTTGGCGTACTATTTTCATGTCTCTAACACATTAAAAATCATGAAAACCGCAAATTTTAGTAATTTTTCTTGATACGGTATAAAATCACTTAGAACTTTTAGAATCAATAGAAAAATGATTATTCTTATTATTTTGGTTGAAATCAGCTTCCTATTCTTGAGTTACAACGTAATGAAAATTTGAAACTCCCATAACTTTTTTTTAAAGATTAAAATTGCTTAGCATTCGCTTAGAAAAAGAATCTCTTTTTAAAAACTTTTTTTAGATACCAAATTTATTCAGTTTAGTTGGGAACGAAGCGAGTTATGGCTGATTTAAATAAACAATACAAAAAAGGCATTTACCAGTGTAAATTTTGAATTAGCGCGCAAAAAATTACGACAGTTACGCTATTTGGCGTTATGAGCAATTTTGTCTAACACTGGGCTTGACCCATAGTGTTGCCTAATCTAAGCGAAAAATATGCAAAATATACCATGAAAACCTTATTTGTTAGGCTGAATGTTTCCGATGGTTTACAAAAAATTGTAAACATATTAATTCCCAGTCCTTTTTAAGCATTAGTCAATTATGGTGGAAGAACATCAATCAAAGAATTTCTTAGAACTTTTAAACCGATTAGTTTTGGTGGAACAAAAGATTGTGACTGTTGCCTTTCTCCTTCGCAGCACTCCTTTGAATGTTTTTCAAACTCAAAGGTAAGGATACAATATTTATTTCTTTTTTATTCAAAATAATTTCAGCCTTTTGACTCGCTTTTTGGAATTTAATTCAAATGTAACCGCCAATTATTATCTGCTGGGACCACTTAAAGCTGAGCTTGGGAAGAAGCATTGTGCAATTGTCAAAGGGGATCAGTTAGCGGATGCCAAGCGACGTTTGGCGAAAGTTGACATTTGTAACGTATTCTCCGTACAGACAAAGCGTACTGATTGCGAGGTGGGGGGGGGGCACTTTTATTTACAACGGACAGTGCCACCGCCAGAAACTCATCCAACTTTAAGTCGCTTGGAGATGTGTTCAGAACGGATTGGTACGACCAAAAAGTTCCCTCTTTGAGCAAAGGATTTCTGAAGAATTCGAAGGTAAAGAGCAAGCAAAAATGGAATCACAGATTAAACAGATTTAAAAACATTCATTTTTTATGTTTTCCAAGTTTTGTTGGTGTTTTAGGCTCCGTCGGAATTTCGCAGTCTCAGCCCAATTCGGTCGCCGCCAAATCACAAAAAAGAGGAAGGGAAAGAAGTGAACGAAGAGGACGACAGAGAAGCAGAGGAAAACGCGACGGAAGTGAAAAAAGCGACGGGGGCAAAAACACTGATCAGACGGCCCATTTCATTCACGCCGATTTGCAAGGAGGAGGAACAAAGGAAAAAGCAACAGGTGACTCGCATTTTATTACATTTTAAACAACGCAATTAGAAGGAGGAAAGAGACCGACCGATTGGGAAAGAATGCATCGAAAGGGATGACGAAAACGCAATGGCACATCCGCCACTGAAAAGACCGACGGCACAAACCATCAAAAGGGAGGCGAAAGTCGCGAAAACGAAAGTGACGGAGAACGGAGGAAGCAAACAAACGACCTTACTCAGCTTTTTCAAAAAATAAAACAATTATGCTAATCATTTTAAATGGTGTCAGAAAGGGCAACTTATTCTGTATAGAACGCGAATTTTTCCAAAAATTTTATGTGTCGTTGTTTGGTCTCAAAATTGATGATTTTCCAAGGACGGTCCAAAGGTTAAGGGTTTTGCAATCCCTTTTTCGGGTTTTAAGGGATTTGCTAATAATAAATCTGATTTCAATGATGCCAAAACGTGACCAGCGACCCCGAAAACCTAGTAACTTTTTGGGGAGATGTTCGTGCCCTGTACGACTCTCCTCTTTGTGAATCCCTTGGTTTTGCTTATCGTTCCGCCCAATTCTTCGACATTTCTTTTCGCAAATGTTCAATTCGCAATTCGTTCAGCACATTCAATTCCGCATCCTCAAAAAGGTATTTCTCTCTCAGCATTTCCACCACTGCGCTTTTTTGGTTTCCTTCGTTTTTTTCGGCGACCAAATTCTATGAATTGGCATTGTTTTTTATTCAAATTTAAAACGGGATCACTTCGGCAACAAAAGAAGGCAAATTCTCAGCGAAAGTTCCGACGGATTTCGAATTCACTGAGCTGTTGTTATTCTCATCGTTTCTTTTTCTGTGAATGTTTTCAGAAATGGTCGCAATTCCATTGAAAGAATTCAAAAAAGGGGCGCCGTCGCTGGGAAAATGGCCAAAAAAACTCTAAAAAAAAGACACAATTAATTAATTAATTTGGCCAAATTATTTTGCTCCCACCTCTTCTGATTTGTAACTCCCCTCTTCTCCTTCTTCCTCTTCGTCAAATCGCGCGAATTTCGTACAAATGTAATTTTCGGGGAATAATTTGCGAGTGATGGCAATTGGATGACCAAAGGCGCATTGGGCAAAAGCACTGGCGGAGGAGGAAGAGGAACAAAAAGGGAAAATAATTGTAAAAAGGATGAGAAAGGACGGAAGAAGAGAAACCACGACGGACAAAATCTCTAAAACGGACAAAACATCGACCGAAACATGACAAATGAGCACAACTAAAAAATGGGTCGACCGTGCCTTGCTTAGACAATTCGTTTTCCGTTTTTGGCTGCATGTGATTGGGATTTTGTCCGCGCGTCAATGTATAAAATTTAGTAAAATTTACTCGTTGTTAAAACTGTCCCCGAAGAGCGTTCCTTCCGCGCTTCCCATGCCAATTTGACCAATTTTGCTTTCTGAAAATGCATTTTGCTGATCAATCCCATTTTGATCATTTTAAAATACGAACCCATTCTCCGATCACTCATTCGCTTTTGGCATTGTTTTTTCTCTTCTGAATTTGTGCCATTTTTTGCGCTTCTTTTTTTCTGATTCTGTCGCGTCTTTTCATTGCCTCGGTGCAGAGAATAGAAGAAAAAGAGGACAAATAACAGAAACAAAAGGAAAATAGTGCACAGGGAAAAGAGAAAAAGGGATGAGAGATTGGAGGAAAGAGTGCCGACAGAACACCCTGAGAAATGGCAAATCGAAGTGGGAAAAGAGTGGTCGAAATCACTCACCGATTGGCAAAATGACTGCCGACGAATGATCGGAGGCGGAGAAAGGCGGCCGCACCGATTGGACGACCAATTCGGCACAACACTTTGAGTCCGGGCCGAGGTTGAGCTTTGCTGAGTTCAATTTGTAAGTTGTGCCCGAAGTTTGGGCCTAAAATGTGCCGGAAATGGAATTCGGAGTTTAACTTTAAAGCATTCGCACCATTTCTTCCCAATTGCTTTTTCCCTCTTTTTTCGCGTCACAATTCTTCCGGCCTTTTATTCTGTACGAATTCGCCTCTTTCACTTCGTCCCATTTTAAAATCAGAACTCCGGCGGTTGAATTCACGAGAAGAAAATTGGTGGGTCTGTCCAATTTTGAGCACGCTTAATTAAGCGCCTTCTTTCTTTGTTTGACTCACCCGCCCCTTTCCTACTGTAATGAGTGCCGGGTATGGTACAATTGGTCGTCCCAATTCGGTTGCTTGTTTCCAGTTTAAATTCATATTCGCCAAACAATTCCAAGTGATCCACGTGCAATTTGGACTGATCAGTTCGTTGGTCAGTCACCTTCCATGCCTCATTAGCAGTAATTGGTGTATCATTCCGAATTTGCTGGTAGAAAATCCGAAAACTCTGAGAGTGATCTCCGCCGGGATATCCCGGCATCCAATACACTGCGAGTCGCTGCTGTCCTTCGCATTGAACGCGAAAGTTTGTGGCACATTGGGGGGCCGTTTCCTGGAGAAATCAAATGAGGGCAAAATGAGAAAAGAGGGAGAGCATTCACATGCACTATCAGTTGCACTTCACGCGAAACAGTGGCAACGGAACTGATCAGAACGCAGCAGTAATTGCCATGGTCAGAGTGGGCGGCGTTGGCAATTGCAAATTTGGCCTCGGAGAATGAGCGGTGCCTCTGAATTGGGTGGCACTCTCTCTCTCTCTCTCTCTTTTGCTCTCTCTGTTGCTCACTCTCTCTCTCTTCTCTCTCTCTCTCTTTCTCTCTGTTGTCTCTCTCTCTCTGTTCTCTCTCTCTCTCTCTCTCTCTCTGTTGATCTATCTATTTTCTCTCTCTCTGTTGTCTCTCTCTCTCTCTCTGTTCTCTCTCTCACTCTCTCTCTCTATCTCTCTCTGTTGCTTTCTCTCTCTCTCTCTCTCTCCCCCCCCCTCCCTCTCTCTCTCTCTCTCTCTCTCTCTCTCTGTTGATCTATCTATCTTTCTCTCTCTCTCTGTTGTCTCTCTCTCTCTGTTCTCTCTCTCACTCTCTCTCTCTATCTCTCTTTGTTGCTTTCTCTCTCTCATCTCTCTCTCTCTGTTGGTCTATCTAACTTTCTCTCTCTCCCCTCTCTCTCTCTCTCTCTCTCTGTTGCTTTCTCTCTCTCTCTCTCCCCTCTCTCTCTCTTTTCCGCTTACCCCGTCCTCCTTTCGGCTCCACACTCTTTTGATCGGCACCTCCCCAAATCCCTCGCATTCGATCTCCACCCTTTCCCCCGCCTTCACTATATATTTTGGTGCCGGGCTTCTCGTGAATTTTGGCGCTTCTGCCACCACGACATGAATCTCCAAATTTGGCTCGGTGACTCCGATGATATTTTCCGCTTCGCATGTGTAAATGCCGGCGGATTCGCGAAAATTTACGAAAGGAATACGCACGGCACTTCGCAGCAAATTCCCTTCAAAAAGAAGAATTCCTTTGATCGCCCAGTTTTTCATACGATCGATGCTTTTCTCCGTGTGCTCAGTGATTGGTCGGCCATTTTTCGTCCATTTGACCAAAGTCGGCAACGGATTGGCCTCGAGCAGACACTCCAATTCCGCCGGATGGTCCGAGCGAAGCGCGTAAAAGCGACGACTTTTCGGGGATACTTCGGGTTTATCTGAACAGAATGCCATAGCATTAGCTACCTGCTGGAGAATCCGTCCTGTCTCACATTGCACGTTCAGCTGCACTTTTACGCTGTCTCTCTCCAAAAGTTCGTCCGCGGAGTCCAAAAGTGTCGCGTGGCATTCGAATTCGCCACTGTCCGTCCGCCTCAAAAACATTATGCCAAAAGAGCCGTCCTAATGGATGGGATGGAATGTTTGGCATTGGTTTGGTCTGTCCGTTCCGACTTCGTCGTTGAAATGCGCCCTGAGGCCAACTTCCATCGCATTGATCGCTTTTCCTCCCTTTGTCCACCGAATGCGCACTTTGCCCTCGTCCCATTGCTTTCGCTGCTCCACCGAACAATGCCAAAACACCGCCGCCCCTTCGACCGCCGTTTTGTTCAAAAGCGACGCATTTTCACGGTCAATTCGCAGTGGTTCTGACAGTGAGTTGGTCATTTGCTTCTCAAATCCCTTTCTCCTTTTATTTTACTTCGCTTTTTTATTGTGACAATGGCATTTTCCGTCCCTTCAAAATTTTGGGCTTCGCAATTAAATTCGCCCTTAATTTATTAATTTACAAGAGATGGTTATCATGTGACTAAATAATCTTTTCACTTCATCATCGGCAGAGAATTGTTCAATGACCAATTGTCGGTTGTAACTCATTATCCTCCATTTGCCATTTTTCTAAATTATGTTTTAATTTTTCAAATAAATTTCTTTCCACCATTTTTTTTGCTCCATTTTATGCTCGGAGATGGAATTCCATCGGCCGTACAGTTTTGCCTTAGGGTGCCGTTTTCCCTGACAAATATTTTCAATCCGTCCAATGGTTCCAAAATGCGAGGGATAACTGAATCATAAGTTGTGCTGTCGATTAATTTGATGGTTGGGCTGACCATTGACTATCAATCGGATCATTTCGCCGTT
The DNA here is from genome assembly GCA_023374025.1 of Heterodera schachtii. NCBI lineage: Eukaryota > Metazoa > Nematoda > Chromadorea > Rhabditida > Heteroderidae > Heterodera > Heterodera schachtii. The sequence continues at coordinate 315,679 of SIJG01000016.1, forward strand.
TTCCCTTCCGCCGACGGTTTTCCCCCGGGGGAAACGACTGATCGAACACAAAAAAAGGGACTGATCGCGCAGCTGCACCGAATGAATTGTCAAATCCATGGCGGAAGCTCGCGAAAGTCGGCCTGTATTTGCGCAGTTTCATAAATTTCCCTTTTCTCCTCTCTTGCCCTCATAGTCAGAAGCAAAAAAGCCCGGTTCAGTGCCAAAAGCATTGAAAATCAGCGTGCCGTTTTTACGCCATTCAATTTGATCGGAAGAGCCGGCGACTGTTCCGCTGGACGACTCAAATTCACAGGGCAAAGTGATCGGCTGACCAATTCGAGCCCAAATTGTCTTCATCGAACTGATGGGTTCAATTCATATGAAAGTTTAAATGATGTGTTAAATTCTATTTCTAAAAAGCATTGAATTTATAAATAGGACTTTAAAAATTAAAATATTTTTAAATTTAAATCACTGCCATTCTTTCGGGTTGGTCTATCCGACAAAAGTTCTTGTGTTTCTGATTCGGTCCGGCTGATGACCGGTCAATTGGACAATGGCAATACCAATGGGGCCTCAATCCGACATAACGCGGGTTCGTAATTCTCGAGTGCATAGATTGGACGATACGATTGGATGAACCCCTTTTTCCTTCTGTTCCACATTCATCCCGTAACTGCCATTTTCCCAAAATTTCAGCGATAAGAGCAGGGGAAGGGCGGGGGGGGGGGGGAGGGAATGGACGACGACTGAGGGGGGGGGGGGGGGACGGCACTTCTCCTCGGGCGGGTCCCAATGGGACTTGAGGGGCATTGATGGCGATGAATGGGACCCATTCGGGTCAATTATCTCCTCACACCAATTGCAGCAGCAGAAGAAGCCTCGGGGGAGGGCGGAGGAAGAAAATGAAAATGAGTTTGGGGTTATTTATTCATTTTGATGAAAAGGAACAATTGACGGGGAAATAGGAGGGAAGGCAAATTAAATGATTAAATAACACTTAAATTCTTTAATATTTAAATTTTGGCAATTAGACCGACTGAATTGAGTGAATGCAAAGCGTTGGCCTTTTTTTCGTCCAATGGCCAATCTTTGCCGAAGTCCGCCGTTTGTTGTCAAAGTGAACTCTCCGCCTCTGCTGGCCAATCGTCGTCAACAGCTGTTGCTGACCTTTGTTTGAAGCGCCGGACAAAGAGACAAAGCCAAAATTAAAGTCATTTCTCAAAATTTATTGGGTTTTATTGTGATAATTGTTATATTTAATATAAATTGGAAATTACCAAAGTTTGTGTAATTTAAAAATTGTTTTTGTGCTTCGCAATTTGCTGCTGAGTTAGTCAGAATTTTAAAAAATATATACAGAAAATATTGGTTTTTTAATCATAATTATTTAATTTTGCTCTTAACCCCCCCCCCCCCCCCCCCCAGAAAAGTGTTGGCAATTGGCCAAGGCGGGCGACGACATTTGCGAACGGAGAGAAAGCACGGGGAAGGGGGGGGGGGAATAAGCCATTGGCTGATCAGACGGACGAACTTTGGACTTTTTTGTTGTTAGTGCCAATTGTCGGTGATTTATTAATTTAATTGCTTTTGCCATTGGCCTTTCTTTCTCAAAGGTTTTTCTTTTCATTCATTCATTTAATTTTATATTTTACATTTAATTTATTTTATTTTTCATTTCCTTTAAATTTTTCAATATGTGAGGTCTTTTCTCGCCTTATTTTGTTTGCTTTTCCCTCCGTTCCTTTTTCTTTTCAATTCCCTCAAATAATAAACAAAAGCATCCCTTCCCCCGGGGGTCGTTGTCCCTCCCCTTTATTTTTTATTTACTGATTTTTCGTAAAACTTCTCTTAAAAAATCAATAAGATAGTGCCAAGAAACAAAAAAGTTCTTTGCTTTCACTAATTACCTATTTATTTATTTTAATTAATTATTCGCTTTTATTGCCAACATGGCCACTGCGTCGAAAGCGTCGCGCGTTTTTAGCATTTTGGAAAGGGCCAAATTGGTGTGTTGGTTTGAAGAGACCAATTCGTACACCCAAACAGCACGAAGGTGAAGGGCTAATGAATGACCAATAAAATGCAAAAAATGTTCAGATTTCGGACCGAATTTGGAATGGACCCGCCGCCGCGAGAACAAGTCAAAAAATGGCACGACACTTTTCTGAAGACGGGCACAATTGGGAAGAAAAACGGAGAGGGCAACGGCACGACGGACGGCCAAATGGCACTTTGACCGGCGGAAGAATGGGGCGGGAAAGGATGCACAATTTGTCGGCACTTTGCGGTGATTGCCCCGCTTGGCATTCAATTTTAGTTGTGGCGTTATTGAGACAATCAGTGAATAATTGAAGTAACAAAAAAACAAACATTTGCTCACCGAACCATTGGAATTTTTATCATGAATTTATTTTGTAAATATGTAAATAATATAATAAAAATTATAATAAATATCAAAGTTAATTGCTCGGGAGATATAAAGCAAGTTCAAATTAAGAATTAAATATTTTCACTTAATTTAGAATTGAATATTTGCACTATGAAATTTATTGCATTAATTATTATTTCAATTTACAAATTCATTACGCATAATTAAATTTTTGTACTATTATTTTTTGTTTAAATTTCTTTTAACTTCTAATAAATTGTTAACAGAATAGCATTAAAATTTTAGACGGACGGAAGCCATTTTAAGAGGAAAAAAGATATTTACCAATTGGTTGGCATCGGAAGAGCACGCGGACTGATTAATGGGGCAATAAAAGTGTTTTGATGGGAAGATTCGCGAAATTGGGAGAATGATTAAGTACAAAGTGAGTACTTTGGCGGCACTGTCAACATTCGTTGTAATAATTCGTTGGAATTGGCAAACTTTCGCACTCCGTCCATTTGCCGTAAATGTCCTTTTGTTTTCGACAATATTTCATAAATTTCGGAGTCAGCCGGTCGACCGTTCTTCAACTGAATGCGTTTTGAGTTGGTTAATTTACGGCCAATGGCGAAAGTTTGCCAATTTCAACGAATTATTACAACGAATGATGACAGTGCCGCCAAAGTACTCACTTTGTACTCAATCATTCTCCATTTCGCGAATGTTTCCACCAAAACACTTTTATTGCCCCATTAATCAGTCCCCGTGCCCTTACCCTTCCCCCTATTTAAATGCGTGTGCCACCGGTGCTTCCGCACTTTCCATTTTCTTCGTCCATTCCTTCCATTTGCCTGTGCCTTAAACCTTCATCAATTAAAAACAATGCCTTTCCTCCGCTCGCTTCTTCTCCCTTCCGTTTTGCTTCTTCTTCTGCTTCTGTCCGTGTCTCTTTGCTCCGCGGGGGTCGTCGCTCCGCTGCGTCTGAAGCGCCAATTCGATTGGTTTGGCAATTCGATGGGTGCGCGTGGCGCCGGCTTCGGAGGCGGATGGGTGTTCGGCAGAAGATGAACCGTTAAAACGCATGGTCAAAGAGATGCCGCCAACCAATTAATAAAATAATAATGCACAATAATAATATTTATTTCATTTGCCCCCAATTCCCCATTTTCAAATGAATAAATTATATAATAATTTTTGTCCATTGGTTGGCCCATTTAACAAAATTCAAAAAAAGAAAAGAAATCTCAGGATGAATTTGACTTGAAAACCACAAAAATTGGCATTTTTACAAAATCAGTTAGCAATTCTCTATCTTTTTAAGAATTTTCGAGAAAGAAAAAGCATTTCTTCTGCTTCGATTGGCACCGCCTGACTTTCTTCCCTAAATTTTGTTTGAAAATAATTTTGTTGCCATTGTAAAAAAAGTTTTTCCCTTTGATTTCAAAATTCCACTTGCCCACCCACCCCTTCTGCTGCTTTCCCGGGCTGCTAATTCACTCATTGTCAGTGCCAATGTCCCTTTTTGGCACTAATTAACCTATCGCTTACAAATTAATGAGTCCGATTTATACGCAAGTTAGAAAAAGTGTGAAAAATATGTAAGAATTGTTTTGGGAATGTTCTCGATTTGTGCCTTTCTCTTCAATTTATTGTCACACGGCGAATGAGGCGTATTTGGCACGCTTTAGCAGCGGCGTTCTTTCGTCCGCCCATTCCTCGCGTTGTCCAATCGCTTCCATCACTTCGATGGTGCGCGAATGGCCAATGCCTTGGCAATGAATGAATGGGAGGGAAGGGAACCCTTTCTTTTTCTGTGCCGTCCTTCTCACATTTTTTGTTCGTTTCCATTTTATCGGTTTTTACGAAAATTGCACGGGAAAGAGGCGAACGTTGGCCATTTTGAAAGCAGGCATTAGCTGAAAATGTTGCTAATTTAAATGCCAATTAAAATGAAACACCCGCCGCTCCGTTTATAGCCTTTGAAATTTAAATTGGCATTTTCCTTTTTTGGCACTTCGTCCATTGTGCCATAATTTCTTTCCCTTCTCACCACAGTACAAATAGAACCAATCGTGCTTCAATTCAGGGAAAATGACCCGTCGTCCGTACACCGTCATCTTTTGCCATTCACTGAGCCGTGCCTCGGCATTGTCCGTCCAATAGACCATATAATGCTGCCAACGAATGTCTTTTCTGGGCAGTGCCGTGTTTCTGTTCACCTTCACATCGTTTGTCCTTTTGTACGGCGCTTCCCATGTCAATTGGACGGTGTTTCCATTTAATTTGGTGGCCAGCAAATGTTGTGGGCTCAGTTGGGGTTCTGAACTTCCGCTGAGAATGCCCTGTTTTGGATGTGCCATTGCCTGTGTATTGGACGAGAATGACCGCTTTGCTCTCGCCATACTTCGAAACGGCGGTGACGCGAAACTCGTAAAGGGTGCACGAGGCTAAACTCATTATCTCAATCGCGAATCCCTTAAGGGGTAATTGTTCGTCTCCGCCCCTTCCCTCGGGGCGTTCACCGAAATGCCTTTCAACTCGCGCATTTTCGGCACTTTCGTTTCGCCTTCTCCGTCGGACGATTCGTACCTTTGAATTCAAACAATTCCATTATTTGATTTGGTGTTGATTATTTTACTTTTTTCTGTATCGCACGTTGTAAGTCACTTTAACGTCCGACGAAGAGAAAGCGGCACCCCAAGCCAAGCGGACGCTGTAAGCGGACGTGGAAATCACTTGGCATTCGCGCGGCGGGTCGGGCGGAAGACGGGCGAACATGAATTTGCCGTCGGGCACTTTTGCATTTTTTTTTTTTTGCTAATTTTTTGCTTTATTAAATGCTCACAAATGTGGGAAGGCCTTCGACGCATTGAAAATTTCCGGATGGAAATCTTTTTCTGAAGCTCCGAGAAATTTTTGTGTGCGAAAATCATTCCCTTGGCCAATTGGGCCAAAAGACTGGCCATCGCCGCGCGGCGTCTTCTTAAATGGCACCGAAAGTCAATTCAAAACCAAAAGTTTGTTTCTTTACTTCGCTTTCGCCTCTCTGATCATATAAAATGGGTTATTCGACTGCAATTTTCGGCCCAAATAATGAATTTCCTTCAAATACATTCGCCCCACGACATCCATGCCTATGAAATTCCAATTTTCGAGAAAATTAACCAATTATTGCCTACACATTGTCGTGAAAATCACTCCACAGGTAACCAGGAGCAGAACGGTGAACATATTCTCCGATTGGGGACGGTAATCGCCAAAGCCTTTTTTATGGGAATGAATTGCCAATTAATGGGCGTTAATTGACTCATCTCACCGACGGTCAGAATGCTAATGAACATGAAGTACAGCGACTCCAAATAAGTCCAGCGAAGTTCGAACCGTTGCACAACGAAAGCGGCCAAAAAGCCATAAGCGACGACCATTCCGAAGGCAACGAACGGCGGGAAACGGACCAGACGGACCCGGTCCAAAATGCTCTAAATACCCAATTAGCAACGCCTAATTAGCAATACGCTAATGTGCCTCTTCGTCTTCGCTGTCGCCGAACATTTCGCTGGCCCCGGGCGAAGAGAGACACGGCGAAGGCCGACCGAAATTTCGAAAACGGCCACAAATTTCCCAAATTTTAAAATGGAGGAAGAAAACAAATTCAGAAAAGAATTTGGCAACGCTTGAACAAAAAAAAAGAGGCAAATGAGTTGAGAAAAAACAGAAAAAGAAAGACGCACTTTGCCACAGTGACCAAAGTCAACGGAATCCCTGGCAATTAAAAGGACAATTAACGCAAATGGCCAACAAACGACGGACAAACCGATCAAACAATAGAGGACGCCGAAAAGCCGACCTTCGAAGGTCGACGGACAGACGAAACCGTAGCCAATCGAAGTGAGCATTGTGGCGGTGAAGAACAGTGAATTCTTGAAGTCCCAAGTCGGAGGATTCTCAATTTGGGTGCAAATTTGAGAAGGGGGGGGAGGAAAGTGTGATAATTACTTCCTCAAAACCGTGCCGAACTGCCCGATGGGCCACGTAAACCGTGTCCACATAATTATGAAACTTCTCCTCCGTTGCTGCCCGAATTTCGGCCACCAATTTATTTTCATTAATTTCGTCCGATGGAATTTTCTGCAAGTTTTTCTGAATTTCAGTCCACACCGCTTCAGCGTATTTTTCAGAGTCAGCGCCGACACGGCGGAGGTGACGCGCTTTTGATTCTGTTTTTTGAAATTTGACAATTTTAAAAATACGAATGTATTAAGTTTAACCAAGAAAATGGCGTTCTTCCAAAAGTTGGAACATTAAAGCACCAAGAAAAATGTACAAGACACAAGCGAAGGCGAGCAAAAGGTGGTGGGAGAGAAACTTGGCACGGACAAAGCGCAAAACTCGGCTTAAAGGACATTTAATGGAAGTGATGCACTGATCGAAGAGAGGAAAGATGATCAATCACTGATAAAAGTGACCTTGCATTGAGCCGGCAAATTGCGAAGGGCATTTATGGCACGATTTATTGAGTTTGAATTCATAAATTTGAGGCCAAATTTTATTTTGTATTGTATGTTTAAGAAAAACGAAGCGAATGTTGAAAATGAGTGAAAAGGGGGGGGGGATTTAACGGATAACAGTCCCAAGGGAACGCATATGAGAGAAGAGACAATTGAGAAGGGCAGACGAAAGAGGAGAAAGAAAGGCCCAAAACGGGGGGGGGGGGCATATTTTGAGAATGTTTTGGCAAAAAGTGTCGGATTTTCATGGGAAGGAATCTTAGGGCAATTTATTGTCTTTATTCGCATCACTTCTGTTTATTAATGGTTGCTTATGTGTGGACGAGACAAAAAGAACAGACACAAAGGAAAAGCATTGACCCAAATTCGAATTCGATTTGAATTTTTCAAAATCTCCGCTGCCCATTTGTCTCTGTTGGCATTGCGCTCTCTTCCGCCATTTGTCCACCCCTTTGCCCCGAGTCTTCCCCTTTCATTCCTAATTGATTGATTGAATCAATCAATTCTTTTCCTTTGATGTTTTCCGCCCTTTGATGCTTCCGCCGTTCGTTTGGCCAAAGGGACGGGCGAAGGGAAAAACAACAACAAAATATTATTTATGGAGAAAAGAGGCGAGAAAAGTCGAGAAACCCACACAAGCACATTTAGCAAATTGATCGACTGCGCCGCTCACTTTCGAAATCTTTCGAATGATTTCGCCCCAATGTTTTTTTTTTTTTGATTTTTTTGGTGGGATTTACAAATGGAAAATCAAAGGATTAATTGCCTTGGGATTTTCTGTGTTGTCTTTCCATTTGTTGGCTGATGCGCAACGGAATGGCCTTCGTTGAGTTGGGCGTGCGCCTTTTCCTTTGCGGCGATGTGATGGCCGGCAGAGGCGTCGATCAGATCCTTCCCCACCCATCGGAGTCGCATTTGTACGAGGGATTTGTGAACGATGCCAACGATTACGTGCGGTTGGCCGAACGCCACTCGGGGCCAATGCCACAAAAGTGGGCATTTGTAAAGCTAACGGATGAAAATTAATGCGACCGTTCGATGAGTTAACGATCAAAAGCATTGAATTGCAATTGCTAATGACTAAATATGCGGACCTCATTAGTGAATTTCTGTTCTTCCGTTGCAGAAGGGACTTCGACTACCCCTGGGGCGATGCCTTGCCAATTTTGGACGAATGGAAGCCGCTCGTCCGAATCATCAATTTGGAGACATCAGTGACCACCAGCGAAGACAAGTGATTGATTTTGAGTGTTCTTCGTCCATTGCCCTTTTTTGCTTTGTCAGTTGGCCCCGCAAAGGCATTAATTACCGAATGCATCCGGACAATGTGCCCTTTTTGACCAGTGCTCGCATCGATTGCTGCGTGTTGGCCAACAACCACGTGCTCGACTGGGGCCACAAAGGTGGGCGCGAGTCGGTCGTGGAATTATTGGCATTTTCTTGTTTTTATTTGACTGTCGTCCATTTAAAATCCCTCAGGTCTTGCCGAAACTGTTTCCGTTCTGCGCCAAGTCGGCATTCGAACTGTCGGCGCCGGACGCAATGAATTGGAAGCGGACGCGCCCGCAGCGATTGAAATTGGGCAAGGACGACGCGTGTTGGTGTTCGCCTGGGGCGACGACAGCAGCGGTGTGCCTTCGTCGTGGGCGGCCGCTGGGACTCGCGGAGGGGTTAACTTTCTACACGACGGAATTTCGACAAAAAGTGCGGAAGAAATCGCACGAAAAATTGGAAAAGTAAGGGCGAAAAGGGGACGGAGGAGAAGCCATTTACCAAATAAAGCACAATCACAAAAAACACATTTCAATCATCAGAACCGTCGACCCTCCGGCGACGTCGTCGTCCTTTCGCTTCATTGGGGCGGCAATTGGGGCTACGAAATATCGAAGACGGAGAGAGACTTTGCTCATCAGCTGATCGACAGTGGGACGGTGGACATTTTGTACGGTCACTCATCACATCACCCGAAAGCGATTGAGGTGATCAGCCGATAATAATCCAAAAGGGCGGCAAAAAAATCAAAGTGATTGGTAATTAATTCTAATCGAAGGTGTGATTTTTAAAAACCAATTAATTAGACTTTACCGATCAAACAAACGACCACTCAAATAGCTGCTTTTACGAGTGCCGCTTTCAGGTGTATAAAGGGAAATTGATTCTTTACGGATGCGGTGACTTTCTCAATGACTACGAGGGCATTTCGGGCCATAACGAATTCCATGACGAGCTCACTTTGATGTACTTCCCAGTTGTCGATGGCAAAAATGGCACAATTATTCGGTTAGATGCTGTGCCAATGAAAGTGCGGTAGAGTTGGAAAAACTCAAAATTTTCGTAAAGATTAAGCAATTCGTAAATTTTACGAAACTCACCTTAGAAGAGAAGAAAGATGCTTAAGCCGGGAAGACTCACAATCAGCTCGGGACCGAGATTAGGTATAAAGCCAGCCGGGGAGGGGGGGGGGGGCAACAAAAAAGGCCATTCCTCCCTCACCCCCCCCCCCCCCTCCGTTTAGGAATTCGGCAACGCTGACCTCAATATTACAAAATATTCTTTCTTGGTTTCTGCTAGTCTCTAATAATCAGTGTATTTTGCTAAGAATGAAAGTTAGCTCCATTTTTCGGGTTTTCAATCGTTCAGATAAACAAAATGCGCCTGAACCGTGCAAATGCCGAGGATTCTTTATGGCTTTATCGGACGATGGCACGCGAATGTGCCAAATTCGGTGTCCGCGTACAACGCGATGAGAAGACAAATATTTTAACATTTCTTTGGTGAAGAACCGAAAGGCAATCACTTTCATTTGGAAATGAATATTTTAATTTTATTTAATTAATTAATTTAGTTTTTCGATTATCTATTAAAACGATGGAATTATTCTTCTATTTACTTATTTCTTTATTCATATGTTATTATTTTTTATTTACTGTATAACATAAAAAAAGTTAAAATCACAAAATAATTTATGAGTTTAAAAAAATAAAATAAAGAAGTCATCAGTCATCCATATCATATCATTTCACTCTTTTGTCATTAGTCATTTTTTCCATTGAAATTTTCAGCTTTTGCCTTTTCTAATGCCCAGAAATGTAACGGTCCAACAAATTTTGGTAGGCGAAGTGAAAACGGCGAACGATGCTCAATTTGTGAGTGCGAATTGTTCAGTCACTTTGGTGGAAGAGAAAAGGAGCAACGAAAACGGCGAAGGAAAAGCAAATGGGGGAGGGGAAAAGCTCAAAATGTTGGTCGATTGTGCGAGTGCCTACGAAAAGGAAAAATTGGAAAAGAGTACGAAATTGGAATTTTAGAATAAAGCAACATGTGTTCGACCTTTTCAGTTCTCCGCGCCAAAGGCATTTCTGCCGATGGCATTTCCCATTTGGTAATCACTCATTGGCATTATGACCATTGTGGCAACATCGGCTTATTTCCGAATGCACAACTAATCACACCAGAAAGGATTCTCGCGGAAGGCTCAAAAAAAATTAATGCTGATTTGCCTGAATTTGTTTCAGTGAATCTTTTGGGTGGCCATTCGGCCCCGGGGGATATCGTTGTGAAAGTGCAGCAAATAAAAAAAGTTCGAATAATTTTAAATTTTAAAAAAGTACGCATTTAGCAAGGTGACAAATGTGTGCCATGGGTCACTTCGATTGTCGGTTGCTTTATCCCTTTTCCTTCCCATTTTCTGTTCATTCCTAAAATTCCCTCAGGCGATCTTTTTGAGTTCGAAAACGATTGGTTGTCTGATCAGCCATGGAAACAGTGCAGCATTTGTCCTGATCGACAGCTCATCTCGCGCTTCCTCTGCTGGCAGGGGAGTGACGAAATCGTCCCGGGCCACGGCCCATCCTTTCAAATTTGCACGGAATTCCCCGGAAAGGCATCTTTTGGATTGGTACGGATACAAATTTTGCTTCTTTTTTTGCTCATCACAAATGAAGATGCTTTAGTTCGACATAAACTCAAAATTCAAAGCAAAAGCATTTGGCGATTCAAAAGTTGGCATTTCCATTGTCAGTGAATTGGTCTCCGCTGTTGTCATCGACGCTAAACAACGAAATAAGCAGAAAATCAGTGTTTATTTGGTCAAAGGGAGTGGTGGTGAGACGGTGTTGGTCAACACCGGGGGCCCAGGGCAGGGCCAAGCACTGGTCGAAGGTCGGCAAATCAATCTCCATTTTGCACAATGTTGAATCGGATTTAGTTTAGCATTGCAAGCACATGGAATTGCCCCCGTTGACGTGAAACATTTGGTGATCACCAATTTGGGTGTCCATTTTTGTCACAATTTGCATCTCTTCCAAAGTGCCAAAGTGTTCATGTCAACTGATGTTGCTTTTCCCGGCTCAAAATACGCTTCTTTGGACAAAGTGTGAATGGAAAGCATTGTTTAAAAAGGGCTGCTTATTAACGGCCTCATTCTCTTCAGTTCTTCGCCATAAGTTCGGACATTTGCATTTGGCGTGACATGGACCCAATTCGCGACGAGGGCACTCTCTCAGTTCTCGTCAGAACAGCGAATGAAACGCAAAAGAATTTCACACTAATCGGAAGTAAAATTCGAAAAAATAATTTGATAATGGGTGGGCTTAATTACCTAATTCATCTGACAATGAATTTTTTAGCAAAGGTTGATGCATTTATTTTGTCATTTTTGGACATTACAAAAGAGGACGTTGAAATTGCCAAAGTGATGCAACCGACAAATTGAAAATGTACGAAAACAAACAATAATATCCTATGTAACACATTTTTGTTTATTATTTTTTGATCGTAAACAATTGAATAACTATCAATGATAAGATGTTAATTAATCAGTGATAATAAACTAATAAATTAATTTTTCTACAGTTAAATTGTTTTTTACATATTTATTTACTTTTAAAAGCACTTTTGTTTTTCATTTGTCAACACCTTTCTGAGGTCCCATTAGTCATGCTCAACACGGGGTTGGTCATTTCCTCGCTGTTATGAAACAGAAATAATTTTCTTCCAATTTAGAAAATTTCTCGGCAAAACTTTTGTCATAACGGGGGCATCGCGTGGCATTGGCAAGGAAATTGCACTTAAATTGGCCAAAGACGGCGCGAACATAGTCATTTGCGCGAAGACAACTCAGGACAACCCAAAGTTGCCAGGGACAATTTACAGTGCAGCGGAGGAAATTGAAAAAGTGCCATTTTAGGGAAGGGGGCGGAAATAAGCGAAATGTTTAGTGATTAAAGCGTTTCTTATTTAATGGGATGGTATCCAAATGCTTTCGTTTGTATTTGTTTCTTTTTAGCTTGGTGGGAAGGCCCTTCCTCTCCAAGTCGACGTTCGCGATGAACAGCAAGTGGAGGAGGCGATCGAAAAGGCGGTGAAAAAATTCGGTGCCATCGATTCGCTGGTGAACAATGCCAGCGCCATTTCACTCACCAACACTTTGGACACTCCGATGAAACGTTACGATTTGATGCATTCGGTGAATGTGCGTGGCACTTTTCTAATGTGAGAATCACTCAAATCCGGCCAATTTCACATTTGGGTCGATCCCTTAAAAAGGTCCCAAAAGTGTGTGCCATATCTGCGTCAAACTTCGAACCCGCACATTCTCAATTTGAGTCCGCCTTTGCTGATGGATAAGCAATGGTTCGCTCCTCACGTCGGTGAGTCATCCGTTGTGCCATTCTGTCGCCAAAGGCCAATTAAGCGTATACCATGTCCAAGTACGGCATGTCAATGTGTGTGTTGGGAATGCACGAAGAGTTCCGCAAAGATGGCATCGCAGTGAACGCACTTTGGCCACGGACGACCATTTGGACGGCAGCCACACAAATGCTCACTTCGGGCAGAGGGCAGCGCAATTCGAGAAAAGTGAGCGAAAGGAGGGGGAAGGCAAACTGATGCGACAAAAAAAAGTGATGAAACCGAAAATGGGGTGAAATAATTCCCTTCCAAAAGGGTCCTCCCTTTGGTTTCCCCCCCCCCCCCAAATTTAAATATAAAAATGCCAATTAATTCGTGTTTTTAATTTTATGTTAGCCGAAAAGCCGGTTTTTAAGTGTCGTTTTGAAAACAATGGCATATATTGATAGGATTGTTAAAATTCACGAACCCAAAAAATGCTTTCGTTTAAGCCTGAAATTATTGCCGACGCGGCTTATGTGATTCTTTCCAAAAACTCGCGCGATTACACGGGAAATTTCGCAATTGACGAAGAAGTGCTAAAGGAAGTCGGAGTCAAAGACTTTTCGCAGTACGCCAACGATCCGAGTAAGTCAATTTCCATTGGGTAATTACAGTTTTCTAAAAGAAAACTTAGTTTTGGAAAATATTCGTTAAAATTCAGCGGCTGAACTTTTCCCTGACTTTTTTGTGCCCGGTGTAAATTACGAAAAAGCGATCGAAGCGGCCTTTGCAGCGGCAATGGGCGAAAAGAAAGGGAATAAAGTCTGAGCTGAACAACGACACGCAATTATAATAAAGTACTGGCAATTAGTTAATCATACAAAACTAAAATTACTAATTGTAAACAACAAATTGGGATTAGTATTTTTAAGTACATAATTTCTATTTTATTGTACGATTGATTTGATTTGTAAAATGACTTTGCCATTTCATCAAAATTAATATGGAAAACCTAATCCAAAATATATTTATTGACTTGAGCGAATTTGTTTTAGATGCCAAGATAATGCCGGATGCCTTTGTACCTGGGGAAACGAGCTACAAAACGTTTGACGATTTTTTAAAGGAAAATGAAATGGAGAAATGGCTCAAAAAATTTAATAAATCTTGATAATCTTCGTGATAATTGTTTGAGTTAAATTTTCTGTTAGATAAATATTTCTTTACTTTGGTTTCTCGAACTTTGTTGAAATTGCTAATACAAATAAAAATTACGAAAAAAACTCACAATCAACCTTTTATTTTTACACAAAACTGGAAACGAATTGGGATTGTTGTGAAAATGCGAAATGTGTATTAATTGTTTTAATAATACGTAAAACAAATAACCAAATCAATTCAATAGTCGCTTGTCCAAAGGCGCACCGTTTGGTCATTTTCCAGCCCACCGGAAGCAATCATATTCTTATTGGGGTGACAATCAGTGCATAAAACCATATCTGAAAATGAATTAAAACGGTTAAATCGTTTTATAAACGAACTGAAAAGAAGGGAGGAGGAACCTGAGTGTCCCTCCAACTTTTGGACAATTTCCCTCGTCTGCAAATTCCAAATGTAAATGCGATTGTCCTCTGAGCCACTGACGATCCATTTGCCTCCGGTGACAGAGAAATTAGCAAAAATGCAATATTTTTTGTTGACGTGTCCTTGGTAGGATTTTAGCGGCTTTCCCTGAACAATTTTAAGTTTCAAACAAAAAAATGAGGGATTTGACCTTATTGAAGTCCCAAAGTTTGAGCTGGCTAAAAAAATGCATGAGTTGGCACAACATTTCCACGTTCTGTCACCTGTCCATTGTAGCGGCCAAAATGTATTTGCCATTTGGCGAAAATTTGACAAATGAAACTGGCGGATTCTCATTGTCTAAAGCGAATGGTAAGACAATGCCAATGTAAATCGGCTCCCACCGACGAGGGTGGTCATGCATTGGCCACTGCTGGTCTCCCAAATCCTGACCAGGCCGTCGTAGCTGCTGGTGGCGATCAAAGAGCCGTCCCGGTTGAACGCAACGGCGCTGACGGGGTCCGAATGGGCGGGCAAAGTGCGGACGCAATTGCCATTCCGAATGTCCCAAATGCGCACCTGGCCAAAAGAACATGAAAAATGCAAACTAAGTAAGAAAAAAACAGGCGCTACTTTAAAAAAAGGCTCTTTGAATAATTTTTTAAGTTGTTTTATGCAAATGTTTTAGGAGTCCGTGCCGCTTATTTGGCTAATTCCTTACTCCTGACGAAAACTCGAACAAAAATATGCATTTCTTGTATACAAAAATGTAATTTTTTTTAAAGTAGCGCCGAAAGTCAAACTGAAAAAACTAACAGTACCGTTTCATCAAATGAGCCAGAGACCAAAAGAGTCGATTGAGGGTTGAAATTGCAACAGAATACATAATTCTGATGACCACGGAAAGTTTTCAATGTTTTTCCCTGTAATTCTTATGAAAAAGGGATTAATTTTTAGTAGTATAAATTCTGACACAGAGCTGCCAAAACCCATTTTTCATATGAATTCTTTGTTAACAAGAAACTGGAAATTAAAAACCCGATATTTAACTCGGCAACTCTGATTTACACCAAAAGACCTGTTGCACATCGAACAACTTCAATGTTTTGTCATCAGAACAACTGACAATCATTCGGTTGTCGTACGACCAACAAACGTCGCTGATACCCAATTTATGACCTAAACAAATGTTATGGGAACAGTGATTCTCCTTAAAGATAAATAAACTAATGATTAAAAATTCCCAAAATTTTCCCAGGAATCGCCTATCGGACCGCTGGACAGGGTCACAACGTTCCCCCCCCCCCCCCTCACCCGGAAAATTTATGGGAACAGACCACAAGAATGCAAGAAAAACTCATGCCTTGGATAGTCTTCTCCAATTTCCCGTCAACGGTGCTCCAAATCTTCACGGTTTTGTCCGCACTTGCGCTGGCCAACCATTGGCCGTCAGCGGAAAATTTGACAGAGGCAATCCCTTTGGTATGCCCTTGCAAAAGAAATTGCTGAACATAATTCGGCGACTAAATTAAACCAAATGAGAAAAACATAAAAGGGCGGAGAAGTGGCGCGAGCCTATTCAAGAGTCAGCTCAATGTGACAGAGGGGAGCAGCTCGTTTCCCCCCCCCCCCCCCCGAGAAATTTTTTTTAAAAAAATTTGCTAACTTAGAAATTTTTCAAAAAAATCTTAGAACGTTTTTTTATAAGAAAATTCTAATTGTAAGAAAAAAATTTTTGAGAAATTTTATGGTGAATTACTAAGATTTTTCAAAAAATTTTCAAAAAAATCGCTGAAAATTTATTTTCTTAGAATTTTCTTATGAAAAAACTTTCTAAGATTTTTTTCTTGAAAATTTTCTAAGTTAGCAAATTTTTTTTTAAAAAATTTCTTGGGGGGAAACGATGCGGGGGGGGGGAACCGGCGGGGGGGGGGGGGAATGAAGTGCACCCGTGACAGAGACGGTCCCAGATTTTGGCGTGGGGAGGAGGGGGGAAATAGAACCCTTTGGCAACGAGTAAAATTTTGTTGCCAGGCAATTTTCAATCTTTTAAATGAAAGCGTTTAAAATCAATTTAAAAAAAATTTGTTTTGAAAAAGCAGCACCACAAAAAAACGAATATTTTTCGGGAAAGATCACGCTTGGGCTTCGTATGTTGCAAAAATGCCCTTAACATTATTAGCCTCAAAGGGAAAGTGACTTTTCACCACCCTCCGACGCTCATATTTTGACAATCGAATAGGAATGAATCAATTGAGAAAATACCACTCACATCTCTCGGCTGTTTCGTGGAGGAAATCGACGCAGAAGACATTGAAGGCATCGCACCAATTGGGAAGAGCGTCGGCTGAGCCATCGGCTGCTGATCAGACTGAAAACAGAGTAAGCCGAATCACCCAAAAGATTCCACAAAACAAAACCTCGTCCTCTTACTTGTTGTTGCTGCTGCATTTGTGCCGCTCCAAAAGTGGACATTTCACAGTTTGCTATTCAAAACAAAATATTTATTTAAATGGCATCGATTTGCAATAATAATTTAATTGGAAGAATACCACTTTTTTGCTGCTCATTGTCAGTTGCTTTATTTGTTTCACCTTCGCTTTGTCGCAAATGTTGTGTTTTTTCCTCCGAGTTGGTAATCTATTCAAAACCCAACTTAAAACTTAATGTCGGTAAAAAGGTAATCCCTAGGAATTGCTCCCGCCGAGAATTTTTCAATTTCACACTTTTGTTTTTAAAATTGATAATAATAAGACTAGCAAAAATTAGTCATATAACATAACACGATTAAATCTTAGTTACTCTGTTCAGATTTGTTTTCGACTTTGGTTCGAATTCAGCCCAGTGGTCTAGAATTAGTCAAAAGAATGCCATATCGTGATCGGCGACTCCAAAAACCCCAGAATTCACGTTTTCGTGTTCATCTATCAGCATACTTTTTTACCTAATATCTATGAAAAAATCTAATTTCGGCGGATAACAAGATGAGACAATGAATAAATTCAATTTTGAACATTTTATTCGACTGACTTGATTAGCGGACATATTCACTGAAAGAGATTGTTGGTCAGAGAAAAAAGATTGGTTTGAAGTTGTTTCTGTTGCAGAAATTCCAATTGAGGCCGACCGATTAGCTGAAGGAGAAACAGACATTTTTATCTAAATTTAGGTGTTGAGGAAGCGCGTCATAAATAGGGCGAGGATTTTTAGTGGCAAAAAACCCCAAAATAATTAACTAAATAGTGAGAAAAAAATGCCAAAATAGTGGCAAAAATAGTGGCGAAAAAGTTCTAAATTTAGGGGTGTAATTTTTTTAAATAGCTGTTTTTTAATTTGAAAATATTTAAAATTAAGGCAAAAATTTTATTCACTTATTGCAGTTACAAAATATTTTCTTAGCAAATATTGAACAAGAAAAAAAAATTAGGGGGAAGAATTTTTGTGAAATTTTTCCAATTCTTAGGGGTGTTTTTTTGAATTTTTTAGGTCGATTCTTAGGGGTGTATTTTTTGAATTTTTTAGGTCGCTTCTTGGGTGTATTTTTCGTTTTTTTATTGCATTTTTTTGGTAAATTTTCCAAAAAATGCCAAAATAGTGGCAAAAATAATGACAAAACGCCAAAATAGTGGCAAAAAACTATTTTAGTGGCCAACTTCCGAAATAGTTTTTTTTAGTGGCAAAGCTCCAAAATAGTGATTCCTAGTGATGAATAGTGGCGTTAAAACGAAGAATTTCCGAGCTAAAAATGTGTTTTTCGTGCATTTCCCGTCTAAATAAAGCCGCAGAAAAAATAGTTAAAAAAGCGTCATAAAACTATTGTTTGCTCTAACATTTTTTAAAGAACATTAGCATAAAATTCAAATTATAAAAATGATTTTATAAGTGTTTTAACTATTTTATTCTAAAAATTCAACTAGAGACCGGAAATTATCGGTCGCCAATGCAGAAATGTTTACTACTGCTAGTGCAGCTGCGGCTGATAAATGAAGGGAGAAATGCCGCTCTCTATTTTAGCGCCTTTTAGGCAATTAAAAAAATTCTTTGGCGTTTTTGAAAATTTAGATACACCAAAAAATTTCTGAAATTTTGAAATAAACAGGATGAATGTAATAAAATTCTGGGCAAAACGCCATAATAGGTCCACAAAGGTTTTTTCAAAATTTTTAGGGTTTTTCTTAAGTTCAAAAAATCGAAACCTAGAAAATAGGTGCTAATAACTCGAAAAGCACAGGAAACCGGTTCCAGACTCGGAAATTTGAAAATCCGGTTGATGAGTTTTCCGGTTTGCCCGGTTTTCGAGAGGCCGGACCCGTAAACCGGTTGTTTTTGGAAATTTCGGCTCGGACCAGTCCGGCTGATTTGAAAAGCTCGTTCTCTAATTTTTTTTTTCTCGTAACGTGTAAATTCCCAGCCATAGTCAATACACTTTTAGAACCATCATCCATCACCATTCAACATAATAAGAAATGAGTGACATCAAACAGTCTTTATACGCTGTGTTGGGAAAACGCAAATTGGGAACTCCTAATTACAACATCAAGCCTGAAAATCGAGGTGGTAAGCCACGCTTCATCTGCCAACTGACAGTCGCCGGACTAAATTATGGTTGAGTTTAAAATATAAAATCGTCTTTATTCTTTTTTTTTAAGTTGGGTTGGGAAATTCCACTTCTAAAAAAGATGCGCAGTCTAACGCAGGTCCGAGGAAGTCAAATTATTTAATCATAAATCTTTTAGCAAGGGACTTTAGCCAATTTCTTGTGCGTGAGGGTTTAATTAATGCGTCGGAAGTACCGCAACTGCAGTTTCTGGTGCTTTTATTCAGTTTTTCTTTCTAAAACAAGCATTGCATTTCTGTTTAGGAATCTGCATCGAATATTGATAATGCTCCTCAAAATGGAAATGATTCTGTTTCTGCTGATGCAATTGATCAACCTTCTCATCAGCAACAAAATGCTGCCCAAATGGATTTTACGGATGACAATTTTGAAACAAATATTGTTCCTTTACCGCCGCAATGGGCACCTTATGAAAAGACAGCGCATGACCAATATGTTGAACAGAAGGCGGAAGAAATCATACAGGTTCAAGAAAACTAAAAATTGCAAAATATTATGGAATTTAGTCCGAATCCGTTGACATGACGTCCGATATTCATGGTATAAGTTTTTGTTTTTTCTTTTTTTAATACGTTTTTAAAGGTGGATGGACAATGGAGAACTGCAAACAAGCACTAAACGAATTTTGCCAGAAAAATCGCATTCCAACCAACGAATATCGCACTGTTGCTACGGGTTCTGATCACAACAGGTTTGGGGTTTTGTTGTTATCATACACTTTATATAAAGTTTAGAACATTTGTGTCCGAACATGGAATATTTATACCGTCGCTTAACAAAAGTAACAATTCACGACCGATTTAATAACAGATTGTTTTTAGCTGTCAATGGTCGCGGCGTCGGTTCGAACAAAAAAGTTGCAGAGACGAGCTGTGCACTTTCAATTGTCCGTCAGCTTTATCATATGGGTAACTGATTAATCCCCCACAAATGTAATGCAATAAACTCCGATTTAGGGACTTTGCCTGGGGCCACCGGTTATCAGCTGTCGAAGAAAAAGGCATCTCCCGAAAATGTAAGGCTGCCAACGACTTACTACGGGGATTATGTGGTCATTTCCTATTTCAGTTGCCCGAGATCAAAGTGAGCGTAGACCCTTCTCTGGTGGAGCGTATCGACGCACTTTTGAAGCAAAATGGCATAGAATCAGTCGACAATCTCACTGATTTTGCGTCCGATTCGAAACCAAAAACGCTTTTATTGGAGAAGAAAGTTGAAGAGTTTCCATCTTCGGACAACGAAGCTCTTCCCAGCCAAAACATTGTTTGGGCTCCGCCCCAGGAAAATTGGAATGCGTGGAAGTAAGTCTCATAGGAAAGTTAAAAATATAACTGTTATTTACAGCGCTTCAAATATTGACAATCAAACATTGGCATTTCGTTCTTTGGAATGGATAAGCAACGATTTGTTAACGCGGGAAAAGATCAAAAAGATTCCTGCCCGTTTGACTGCTTCACGTCAAGCCCTCCCCGTTTTTCAGGTTTTATTCAATGAGAAACTGAAAATTGTTTGTTTTTTATTATACCATTAGCATCGGGATGAAATCGTGCACAATGTGCTGCAAAATTCCGTAGTACTGATCAAAGGCGCAACTGGATGTGGGAAATCCACCCAAATCTGTCAATATTTGTTGGAAAGCCATCTCAGCCAAGGCAAAGGTGCCCATTTCAATTGCGTTGTGACCCAACCCAGGCGCATTTCGGCCATTACTTTGGCCGAGAGAGTGGCCGAGGAGCGCTGTGAGTCGGTCGGCGAGTCCGTGGGTTATTCTGTGCGCTTTGAATGGATGGGTCCGCGACCCTATGGGGCAATAATGTGAGTTACTTAAACAGCATAAACGACTCCTTTTTCTCTATTGTCAAGGTTCATGACTGTCGGAGTGTTAATGCGAAAAATGGAACATGGCCTTCGCGGAATTTCGCATCTGATCATTGACGAGATTCACGAAAGGGACATCAACACCGACTTCATGTTGATCGTCGTTCGCGACATGGTCAAGGCAAATCCGAAGCTCAAAGTGCTGCTCATGTCCGCCACGATCGATGTGGGATTTTCAATTTATCCAATTATAGTAGATTGTTTATTTAGACAACTTTGTTCACGAATTATTTCGGCAATTGTCCCATCATCGAAATCACTCAACGTGTACACCCCGTCCAATATTTCTTTATGGAGGATGTAATTCAAATGCTCAAGTACATGCCCCCCGTGCCAGAACCTGAACGGAAAAAGAAGAAAAAACGGAAATCAAATTCGGACTCACAATCGGCTGGTGCCACCGCGAAAAATGGCGAAAATACTGAAGAAATGAATGAAACGGAAGACTCAATGGAACTTTCGGAGAACTTAATGAGATGTGGGGATGGGTACGGGCCTGAAGTGAACAAAGCACTGCGAAGGATGGACGAAAGGGAAATTCCACTGGACATTATTGAAGTGACTTCACACGACAAATGGGTAATTAACAAATTGGGGCATTTAGCTACTGCTCAATGACATTGACGCGAATGGTCGTCCCGGGGCGGTTCTGATCTTTTTGCCAGGTTCGTTAAAAAACAATTGCTGCTGACGTGTTTTATAGAAAAGCATTTTTATCGACTAATTGTAAGGTTGGAATTTGATCTCTCTGCTGCTGAATCGTCTCACCGTGCATCACCCCGTCTTCTCCAACCAACAACGCTTTCTCGTGCTCCCACTTCATTCTCAACTGACAGCCCGGGAGCAGCACCGCGTTTTTGAGCATGTCCCGGACGGAGTTCGAAAGGTTTGAAAACAATAAATTTTCGCAGGGAATTTTAAAATTTTTGATGACAATGAGACCTAAACAGTTTTAAAAATGCATTTTTCAGTGTTTTAAGGTTAAATTTGCAAATTTTTTTTACAAACGGAGGACCGGGCTGAATTATTAAAAAAATACGGTATAATTTTAAACCACTGCATTATAATTAAAGCTTTAATGAAGTGTTAAGAAAATATTCAAAAGTTGAAAAAGCTGTTTGCCATAATCTTTATGGATTTTTCGAAAAAGTCTGTCTTCAGATAATTCTTTCTACAAATATTGCCGAAACATCAGTGACTATCGACGATGTCGTTTATGTCATTGATTCCGCAAGGTTTTGTCTAACAATTTTATTTAGTGCTTACTCACAACCAATTGACGTTAATTAGAGTTCGTGAAAAAATGTACACTTCGCGCAACAACATGCTCCATTTTGCGAACGTTTGGGTAAGTGAACTTTGCTCGATTAAATGTGAAAAGAGTGGTTAAATTCAAACCCTTGAAAAGGCTTCTCGAACGAACATGATCCAACGACGAGGAAGGGCCGGCAGAGTTCAGGAGGGCTTCTGCTTCCATCTGATCACAAAAGCGCGCTTCGATGCATTGGAAGAGCATCGAACTCCGGAAATGCTGAGGACTCCTTTGCACGAAATAACGTTGACCATCAAACTGCTTCGTCTTGGCTCAGTCGGTGTCTTTTTGCAGAAAGCTGTCCAACCTCCGCCAGTGGACTCCGTCGTGGAAGCCGAGGCATTTTCTGTTCATTTAATCGAGAAAACATTGCAATAATGTCAGGTTCTCTTGCGCGGCATGAATGCATTGGACAGGAATTTGGAGTTGACACAATTGGGTCGTATTCTCGCGCGACTGCCAATTGAGCCGAAAATGGGCAAAATGATTGTGCTTGGTGCTGCGCTGGGAGTGGGCGATTTGATGCTCACTTCTGGTGAATAAAAATTCAATTGAACATTTCATTTTCTCACCCTTCAGCTTCTGCCACCAGTTTCAACACACCTTTCGTTCCGCGTGAGCGCATGCACACCAAACTGTCGCATATGCACCGCTCTTTCTCCGGCAATCGGCCTTCCGATCACATTGGCCTTCTCAATGTTAACCAACAATTTGCCCAAGAGTACGAAATGGATTTAACACAAGCTGAGAATTTCTGTCGCCGATATTCGCTTAGTTTTCCGTTGCTCAGTATGTCCAATGAGGCAAAAAGGTAATTTTGGACCTTCCACTGTTGAAATTAGTGATGTCTACAGTTTCATTTTTTAGACAACTTTACGACGTTATGGTACACATTTCTGGTTTCCCTGAAAAGACTTTCCAAGTATTTCCAATCGATGTTCATGGCGATGACTCCAATTTGGACATTTTCCTTTCTTTGATGGTCTTTTTTCTTTCGACAATTAAAAATCAATCCTTTTTTTAGATTGCCGCATATTACCCAAATGTCTGCTATATAAAGTTTGCTATATATAATTTCTTAAATTTTAATTGTTTGATTTTAATGTTTCACTTTTGTTTAGAGACAAACGTCGCGTGTTCACTTTGGAACAGACGACAGCCATTCTCAGGTCAGCTGACCAAATGCGACTTTGTCCCATTTGGATTTTTATTATTATTTTGTTTTTCTTTCTTTCAGTAATATGTCGAGTTGCGTCCCATTCAACAGAAATGAAACGTTCGATTTCCCTTCACCTCTCTTTGTGTTTTCAGAAAAGGTTTGTTTGGGCTTTTGTTGTAAATTTTGTTGGTCCCTTCCCTTTTTAATTATTTTGCTGATGGTGCTTATTACACCCCCAAAATGATGCCACTGTCTTCCGCATTTTTGTATCTCAATAAATTTCATTGAAATTGGCACACTTTTACAATGTCTCTCCGTTTGGCTGTAATTTCTCATTTTGGACTCCTCCAAACCGCGGTTCTTTTGTTTTGCCCAATTGACCTGCGTTTCTTAGCTGTTTTTCTGTTGGACGCAGCTTATTACAATAAATAGCTCACTTCTCTTTATAGCTCCAATACAATAACAATAAAACCACGGAGGACCAGGACTTTCTCATGAAAGATTTAGAAGTGAGCCTATTTGTCAGTCCGTCTTCTTAAACCAGGGGTGTCATCTGAAATTTTTTAAATCAGAACGACCGTGTCACAAATTTCATGAAACCAAAAATTGATTTAAAAAGCTTTTATAAAGTCTAAGTCGTTAAGCTTGGCTTACAGATGGCACTCCTGACCTAAACTGCTCTTTATAACCTCTGACCCGAAACGACTCATTGTCAGCCCCGGATTTATTTGGCTTTCGTTTGTGACCGATCGCTCTTGCTTACTAGTTTCCCCCCGTTCTTCTCGCTTTTTAGGTTTCGACCTCTAACGAAAACTCTGAAATTCCCCGTCACAATTTGTGCTCCCTTCTCGCCTCCATGTCCCTTCACCATTTCCAGCTTCGTACCTCCTGCATCTCCTGCAAACAGGCGTCAATGGTCTCTCCGTTGCAATTGCTCCTTTTCGGAAGCCGAAGGGTGGAGGCGCTGTCGCCGCATAAAGTCAAGCTGGACAACATGTAACGGCAATACTTCTCCAAGTCTGTTTATGGCCTCGTTTTTCTTCCCTTCATCCAGGATCCCATTGGCCATGTCCGCCAGTATTGCCGCAAAAATCGTCGCACTTAGGCCGAGCATTGAGAACATGATCATTCGCACATGTCTCCACCCTGAACTGCTAGCGAATCCGCCTAACGAGGCGGGTGGACATTCAAATTAAAAACAAATTTACAAGAGGGGGCCTTAAGGACAAGGAATTGGTGGCCATTTTGCGTGCCCTCTCTTCCGCCGTGGAATGGCAGCCGACGGGCGAGGAAGGACTCGCGCCCGACCCTCAGGCGCCGAACTCCGTTGGCAATGTCGACGACACTCCGTCTTCAAAACGGCGTCGTTCGTTTAAACAATCTCCGGGCACTTCACTCGGCGAATCTTCGACTTACCGTTACAACAATGCCGACCAATCGGATTATGCAAATGCCCAGCGTCCAAACTTCTCTGTGCCTTTACGGAGAAAGCAATTATATGGGCAATTTGCAAGAGCAACGCCAGGAGTAGGGAACAGATATGGGTCTCAGCCAGTTCCTTACGGTTGGTCGAAAATGCCTTCAGATTTGGCTTTTCCCAATACTTATGGTCTCTTTTAAATCAGGTGGCCCACCAAATTATGCTAACAATCAGGCTGAACTGTCAGGCGGCGGCGATGACTTCACCCAGGATTACAGTTCGTTGGCTGGTTACGCGGCTGGGAGTTATTATGGCACGGGTACAGCGCAGAGTTTAGTGCCGCAGTCATATCAAAGGGGCAGGGGCGGCACATTTGGTGGCTTCAGACGAGGCGGAGGACGGCGGCGCGGATTCAAAAGATGATTTCAATTGTTGTTTGCCACGTAGTTTATTTATTGTATTTGCATTTCTTCGTCGATTGCCTCTGTTACTGCCCTTTTGGAACAGATTGCTATGTTTTCCTTCCATTGCACAGTGTTATTGTTTCCGAACTTTACAAATTATTATATTTTCTGGAAATGTTTTCTTTTTGAGTAAAATGCCGCAGTGATGTGCCGCTTTCTTTCCCCCTTTTCTTGCCGGTTTTAATTTTCCATCCGATTAGCTCCAACGCCCCTCCCCTTTTGGTTATCATGTAAAATGATGAAAGAAATTAATTCCAGGCAAAAGGTCTCCGCCCTGCGAAATAGGCGATAATTGGTTTTTTATCTGCTAAATGTGTTGGGTTTGCACATTGTGCTTTTAATTCGCTTATCCCTCCCCCTTTTCCCTCCCTTATCTCACAGTATCCCTCCCTCCCCTTCCCCCCCCCCCCAATCCCTCGGGAATAATTAATCCAATTTGTATCCGCCGACGATTCCTTTGGGCGGAGATTGGCCCATTTAATTAAAATTTCCCATTTTATGCTTTCACTGATTTTCCGCCTTTGCTGTCACCGTTTTGTTTTTTTTAATTTTAAATTTATATAATATAATTTTTGGTCGGTTTGTCAGTTCATTTTCTTCCATTCTCCCAAAATTCATTGCCCGGGCATTTGAAAAAGGAACCCAAATAAAAAGAGAAGGGAAAATGGGGAGGAAACGCCTCGGGGGACGGATCAGTGAATGAACGAATGAAATGAATGATGGTGGTGGGAAGAGCAGTTTTTTGAGGAGCAAATAGGGCAAATGGGAGAAGGGGGGGGGGGGAAGAGGGGAGGCTGGAAGAGGAGGGGGAGAAAAAACCCAACCCCCCCCCCCCCCGGTGATGTGACTTTTATTGCCCGAAAAATGCGCGGGGAAAAGACGCCAAAGAAAGGGGGGGAGGGCAGCACTTTTTTGGGATTGTTGGACATTTGAATGGTTTGAATGGACTCAACAATTGGGGCAAAAAGTGGTGGCGATGGAGGAGGAGGAAGAGGAGGGGGGGGGGGGGAAGAGAATGGCATGGATTTGTTGGGTTCGATGGCTTTTTGGGTTTCGGGGGGGGGGGGGGGGGGGATGAGTGAATCTGCGCAAGTGGGGGGGGGGGGTGTTTTGTTTGGTGTTTTCCCAAAACAGTCATTCCCATAAGCTGTGTTATTTTCACACTTTTCTGCTAATTCCCCCTCCATTTTTTGTTTTATATCTGCGCAACCATTCGTTGCTTAATTGGAAAATGCATAACAAATGATGGCCAATGGCAAACTGAGCTCGGAGAAGGGCAATGCTAGAACCTTTATTATTGGACCACTTCAATTGCTATGGCTTTGCTTTGTCGAGAAAGGCAATAATTATGGCATAAAAAAATTAAATAAATCATTTAAAAATTAATTAGACTTTGGCCGTTTGTCGGTCGGTGCATTTGTCGGTTGGCATTTCGTCCCTTCCTCCTCAGTCGCTTTCCCTCTGTCTTCCCTTTCTCCAAAACCATAAATTGCGCTAAATCCCCCCCCCCCTCCCCATTTTCTCCGTCTCTCCCATCAAACCGACCGCATCCGATCGGAGGCGGCACATCTGGGGCTCATTTTGGCCATCGTGAATCGGGGGGGGGGGGGGGGGGGGGGTTCGGAGGTGAATGAATTGGCGAGAAAAGGGATCGATATGATTGTGCCCCCCCCCCGACCATCCGTCCCCATCAGTCCCAAAAGCTTGTGGCGCTTTGTCCGCTCACTTTGCCACCCCAAATGGACCCATTACCCCTCAATCGACAGCAGCTGAGCAAACCATCCTTTCTCACGTATACCCAATTACTTCTCAATCCGATCCTGGCCTGGCGTATCCATCAGCCAATGCTTTCTGTCTCCCCTCCGATCATTCGTTTATTCGCATTGCCAAACCTCCACAACCCTTTCCCCCCCCCCCCCCCCCCTTCACCGCTTACAGTCTCCAATTTCATTCCTTGGGATGGTTCGTCCCTGTCGCTTGTTTCCTTCCGTCTTTCTTGCGTGATCAGCGAAATCTGTGCCATCGCCACTGTGAGGGATCTCTCTGTTTGATGGGTTTGGCAGGGCGAACGGTGACAGTCTGCGCGCCCTCCCAAAATGCGCCGGGGGTGGGGGGGGGGGAGGATAGTGGCGATGGGTTCGGGGGGGGGGGGGGGGGCTCGGACTGTTGGTCGATTGCTGCTCTGTTTTGCTTTTGCACTCATCAGCAAAGCCTAGCAATCGATCAGCAACGATTTCTTTAATTCAATCACATCATTCATTTCACCGCTAATATTTCATATTCCCCCCCCCCTCCCCCCATTTTTCGTCTTTCCCTTTGACCATTCATTCGTCCGTTTGAAAAGGCACAATGCAAATGCTGCTTATTCGCGCCCATCATTCACTGCTCACTGTCCAACAACGCATCCTCCGTCCCTTTCATTTGGCCATCGTTTGCCCCCCGCCCCCTTTTGAATGGTCCCCCCCCCCCCTCCCCTCCCCTCCCCTCTCCCTTTTCCCCGTGTCTTTCCTTTCCTTTTGTCCCATTTTCCGCTATTTCAAGCGACTCTTTTGCCCCCCCCCCCTTTTTGCCATTTCCATTTGATGCCCCTTTTCCAATATAAGCACATCCCTTTGTCCATTGATCAGATCAATGTAAGCTTTTTGACTTTAAATCCGCTTTTTTGCTTCTTTGTTTTATGTTCTCTTTCTGCACTCTGACTTTTCCTCTCACTGTCTGTCGGCTAATGTCTCTCCTTCTCTCTCCCCTTTCGTTCCGTCTCTTCTCCCTTTGATTTGTCCTCGTTTACTGTAATAGCAAAGAGAAGAGAATGGAGTTTCGGCTGGTAATAAAATGTTCGAGAACACAAAAAGCCAAAGACTGCTGCTAATGTGTAAGGGACGAATGGGCGGAGGGGCGGCGGAAATCGAACCAATAAAATTAATTACTGTTTTAACTTGAAAAGTTTTAACTGACAATGAGTGGACTTCCAAATAAATTCTGGCACAATTCGTTTTTAGCTCCCCCGCCGCCCCTTTTAAATAAAATTACAAAGGAAAAGTATTAAAATTAAAACTGCGAGGATTAATTCCTCCGGCAAAGTTCTCATTAATTGATCATTTCAGCTTTTCTTTGCCATTCCCCGTCTGTTCATTTTGTTCAATGGAATATTCATTCAGCTTAAATATTACCCACTTAAGTTTATGATCAGGAGCCGATGCTTCTTTTACAATATTCCACTTCCCATCGCCTAAAGCTTTTCCCCCGGCACTTTCGCTTTTCCCCCGGCACTTTCTCTCCTTTACCCCCGGCACCCCTCCCCCTTTTTTCCTGTCCAATACAACGCATAACAAACCCTTCCCCAGCCTTCTTTCTCAATCGATCATGCACTATCTTCCATCTCGCCCTCTCAAACCAACAAAAATTGGCATGGACGCCAAAAAGACTCGGCGAGGGGGCGGAGTCATTGGGGGGGGGGGGGGGACAGTCGGGGGGAGGAGGGGAGGGGCGAGGAGGAGGGGGAAGGATGGTCGGAATGGACAACGGTCCCCCACCCCGCACAGTCCAGGCATAGAAAGTGATGAGAGTGGGAAGGATGGGATGGGATGAGATGAATGGGTGGTGATGCCCTCCCCCCCCCCCCCTCCCATCCTTTGCCCCTCTCTTCGCCAATTCAGTCCTCCCTTAAGGGCCTTTTGTGCGCGTCCCTCCGGGGGTGGATGAAATGACCCGGGCCGTGCCGTCCGTCGTCCCAATTGCCGACCGTCCAGCAGAAGGACCGTCCCTCCCTCATCCCCTCCCCCCCTCCCCCCTCCTTTCTTCCTCAACTTTTTGCCAATGCATTCGCTCCTTTCATTTCCATTTTTGCTCATCCCTCCCGTTCAGCTTCAGCTCCCACTTCGATGCAGCAGCCTCCCCCCGTCCACGCCTCCTCTGTCCCTTCCTCTTCCGTCCTTCTCGACCAACACCAATTGCTTCCCCTGCACTATTCGTACGCTTTGCATCAGTCTCAACCCCACCAGGGCACCGCCTTTCCGCCGGTCCCTTCCCCGGCCGCGGTGACCAATGCCCCCGCGTCGTCCGTCTCCGCCGCCTCATTCCCCGCCCAATTCAGTCACATTTATCCCCTCGGAGGCCAAATCGCCAATTTCACAGAAGCGGGACAAGAGCAATTGCAGAAGCAGCAAAATTCAACAGCAGCACTAACGGGGACGGTAAGAAAGGAAAATGGAAGGAATTGGCAATTGTTTAATTTGGGACCAGCGAATCGACGATAGAGCCAACTGTAAGCGCACGCACCCCCCCCCCCCCCCCCCCCGCCCACCCGCCGACGGCCAAACACGCGCCTCCCCCCCCCCCCCCCCAAGGCCCTCTCAATCTCCCCCTTCCTCTCCCTCCTCCCCCCCCCCCCCCCATCTCCCAACAAACCAAATTTCCATTTTCCAATGATTTACCCATCCTTGCGATGCGCAGAAATTTATATTTCGAAAGAAAATAAAGAAGAAAAGAAAAAGAGGATGGAAAGTGACCTTGGAGATTAACTGAAATGGATGAGGAAATGCGGGGGAGGGAAAAGGGAAAAAGGGGGGGGGGGGGAAATTGGAAAAAATTATTGAAATTTAATAAAAATGCCTTAACATTCATAGATGCCACCGCAATCATCGGAAATAACCGAAACAATGAAAAACGGACAGCAAAAGGAACAGACAAACGGAACGACGGCAAAAGCGGAACAATTGAAAAACGGAGAAGAAATGGGGAGCAAAAATGGAGAGGAAAAGGGAACGATTGAGGTGGGAAGAGGAAAAGTGAGGCGAAAAGTGACTGATTGTGAGTGAGTTCAGTGTCCTTACGGAACAATCGGCGGAATGTTCGGCGCCATTTCGTCAGATTACGGCGGATGGATGGGCACAACGGCGGGCCACGGACTCGTGACGAGGTGAGCGGAAACTCGACTGATCGCTTCTGTTGATCCAATGCTTATTGCCCTTTCAGCTACCCGCCTCTGCCCCCTCCGGCGGTCGCCCCTTTGCCTCCGCCGTGCCCCGTCCCTTTGGGCGCCGACGAATTGGGCGTTATATACGGGCCAAACGGTCTAATGAACGTTTCGACTTCGGGGGTTAGTGAAAACCAAAACGAAAGAAAGATCCTCTCATGGTTGGTTGGTTCAGTTGCACTACGAAATTGACCCGACAATGGGCGGATACGAAAGTGTGTGGACGGGCGGGGGATATTATTTGGTGAGTGATCCGATCGGAAGAAAGGACGAAGGCTAAACGAAATTCAGGGGGCCGATCAGCAAGCAAAGATTTTGGCAGATCAGCAACAGTATTTGAGTGGGGCGTCGGATACTGTGGACGGCAGATACGGTGGAGGAGGGAACGGCGGAGGAACGGCCGCACTTTGTGCCAACGGAGCGAGCGCATTTTACAATTCGCTTCACCAGCAGGTCGGTCAACGGCATTAGCTGATCGGCACCCGAAAAGCTTGACTTTGGAATGCCTAAGTGTTCCTTTGGCTTTTGTCATGCGAATTGCGTTGATCGGTCGGTGCCAAAAGTTTGCCCCACAAAATGCGTTGTAAAGTTGTCTCCTCCGCCGATGACATTACTACTTCTAACATTCAAATTACGATGGGCAATCATCTCTCCCCCCCCCCCCCCCTTTCCCCCTTCCCTTCCTTTCCCCTCTTTTCTCCGTCCTCCCCCTCCCACGGCATTCCCTTTGATGGCGCGCGACCAATTTCCATCCACCACTGCGTCTAACACTTACTCGCCCATCTCCCAATTGGTGCCGTAAAGAATAAAAGCAGTGTGGACTGATGAGGAAGGGAGGGAGGGCGGCGAGTTCAAAGGGAAACGCCGCGGGGATTTACGCTTGGACTTCAATAGGAAGGAGAAGATGAGGGAAGAATTTGTGCAAAAGGGGTGGCTTTTGATGAAGGAAAGAGTGCCGAGTGTGCTCCATGTCCCCAATGTCCGCTCCCTTCAGGGCATTTCGTCGTCGGCTTTGGTCGACCCGTCGTTGTTCCATCCGAATTCGGCACTGCCTCCCGCGCCCTCCCAACTCAGTTCTGACCCCCTCTACGGTTGGTTTGTCCGGCGTAAGTCGCTTCCAACCCTTCCCTTTCCCAGGCCAACCCGCTGCTTTCGTCCCTATTAGTTTGCCGCCTCCTCCCACCCAAACGCTTCTTCCCCCCGCGCTTTCGTCCTCAGAATCAGCCATTTCTTCCAACTCTCTGTTCGTCTCCTCCCAAAACGGTGCCCCGGCACTTCTCCACCAATTGGACCCCTCTCCAAGCCAACAACACTCCAACAACTTTTACCCCACTCAATTTGCCGAAAGTGGGCCAATTGCACCGCCAAATTCGTCGTCGGATTCTCTCGCGACAAATTTGGTGCAACAGCACGCGGGCGGACCAGCAAAGAAAGGGGGACAGCAAAAGAACGGCACAAATGGTCAAAAATGAATAAAAAACAAAACAAAAAACTGCAGTTTCAGTGGGAGGACCAATCCGACAAAATTTAACGAAAAAGGGGCGACTGATGAAAATGGCATTCGTAAGAGGGAAGATGCTGACGGGGAGACCGAGCAGTTCACAAGCGACGGAGAGGGAGGAGAGGAGAACGAGCGGAGATGGTGGCGGTGGGGGCAGAAAGACGGGCGGAAGGGCGCGAAGTGTGGCGAAGGAATCGTCGGACGACGAAAAATCGACGGAGGAGAAGGAGCAGGAAAGGCGGAACGCGAACAACACGCGCGAAAGGTGAGCAGCGAAAGGGCCAACTGACAAGAAGGAAACGGAACGCCAAATTAAAACTCAGAATCCGAGTGAGGGACATAAACGCGGCATTCAAAGAGTTGGCACGCCTTTGCTCACAACACATGCCAAATGTGGACGAACGGGGGCTGACAAAGCTGAACACCCTGCTGAAGGCAGTCGAACTGATCCCCCAGCTGGAGAAAAGGGTGATCTAATCGATAACTGATCATGGGATAGTGTCATGGGAACACTTATTACAAAATGTTGGGATCATTAACTAACCAAATGCCAAGGGGAGGGCGGGGGGAATGGATTCGTTACTGATCGGTGGTAAAAGGGACGGATCACCGGAACTAAAAACTGTCATTTGAAGGTCGAAGAAAAGAATCGGGTGGTGAGTGCACGCAAAGAATGGTGAGTTCGGATTTGTCTGCCAAGTGATCGGAAGAAGCAATTAGCAACTCATTAAGCATAAAACATCGCCTCAATGGGCCGCAAATGTGCGCTTTGCCCCCCGCGTCACTTCAGTCCCAAGCGTTTGGCCCTCCGTTGGACACTTCGGCTTCACTCGTCCATCACATCGCCAATCAGCCGAACACAACGACCAATCTCAGCGCACTGCAGGGGCGGCATGGCTAAGCGAACAAATCGCGTGCCACGGGGCGTCGCATTGGTCGGTCGTTGGCATTGGCCGTGCCATCGACCGATGGCCCACCGATTCTTTTGGCCCTTCGCTTCCTCTGCCCAACATTTGTTCTGCTGGCCATTTCGTGCACTCTTCGCATTTCCATCATTTGCCCTTCTCGTAACCCAAACATTCGTTCTCCCCCCCCCCCCCAAATCACAAAAAGTGTCTTTTTCATTTCCCTTTATTTTCTCATTTTGCATATTTTAATTACATATTTTATATTCTTCGGATGAATTTAAAAGGGAGAGATTTTCAGCCCATTTGATTTGATTTTGGATAATTTTCATTAATCTTCTGAAAAGACTTCTTAAATTGGTCTGCTGATTATCTTTTCGCCTTATTTTTCCTTTTTGTCCCCTATTAATTCGTTTTTCCGTTTTACTTTAATTTTAATTTGTGCCTATTCTACTGTAATATTTCTTGTGATTTTCAATGATAAAAATTTATCGCTTTTGTTAATTACAATATTTAAATTAAGGGATTATTTATGCATTTAATGAATGGATGAATAATCATTAAAGGCCAAAATGGGAACAATGAAAGGCCAAAGGTCACTTTTTAACCCCCCCCCCCCCCCAATTCATTCATCGCTTTGTTTCGTGCATTGCCTTTGCTGTCCTTATAATAATGCCTCATAATATTTTAAATATTTAATTTTTAATTCAAAAAAAATGAATTCGAACATTTCGCCTATTTTTAATTAGCTCAATTAATTTTCTGATGCTCAACAAAAAGCGCATTTTTCTTAAGAACTCACTCATTGTCAGCTGCGGGGTGTTCTGCCCACCCACAAAGTTTCACAGCGAATCCCTCCCATTCTTTGTGCCATTCTTTTTCTGCCCCCCCCCCCATTTGCCAATGGTTCGCTTCCTTTCGCTTTTTCCTTTCCCTTCGCTTTTTCTCTCCTTTTTCTCCTCCCCTCAGTCCGCTTTTCCTTTCCCTTCTCCCATTTTCCGCTTTTTGCTATGATTTGGCCACCATTTGCAAGTCGTCCTTTGACTGTGACTTCGGTGAGTGTCAATTGTTTCTTTTTTCGTATTCTTTGGCCAAAGTCGAGGGAATGATTTGTTCGATGGCCCTTTGTGTCCCCTCAAAGTGCCACCTCTCTTCCGAATGTCCCACCGGTAAATGCCAAAGCAAAAACAACGAAAAAGCCCTTTTCAACAGGTTGGGTTTGCACCAGTCAATTACAATGCCGGAGGGGCTGCTTTTCGGACGACGACTGCGCACTGATCGGTGGGAAAGGGCAAAAAGTGAACGGAAACCATTTGTCGGCACTTTCCAAATTTCAGGTTGGTTTTGCACGGCCCAAAATGTGTGTGAACAAGGCGATTGTGGCGATTGTCGAATGGGGGAAAAGTGCGTGGAAGGAAAATGCATTCCGAAATGGTTCAGAGGGATGAAGCGAAAATGAGCAAAAGCCGAGGGAGGAGGAGAAAAGGAATGGAAGAATGGATAAAGGACATATGAGGAAGGACGGATCATTCTCACAAAACAGAGTAAAAAAAGAATGGAAAATGAAAGCACGTCATATTAACTTCCTCTTCTCCCTCTTTTCTCACTCTCTCCCTCTCTCTCACTCTCTCTCCTCCTCTCTTTTTCCCTCTTTTCTCACCCACTCTCTCTCCTCCTTCTTTCTCTCTCTCTCCCTCTCTCTCCTTCTCTTTTTCCCTCTTTTCTCACTCTCTCTCTCTCCGTTCCTCCTCTCTTTCTCTCTCTCTCCCTCTCTCTCCCTCCTCCTCTCTCTCTCACTCTTCCTCCTTCATCTCGCCCATTTCCATGTCCTTCTCATCGCTGTGTTTTCTCCCCTCCGAATTTGCTCCTCCTCTCCTCTTTCTTCCGCCACAATTCTCGGCCCGATTATTTGCTGTTGTCGTGTGCCAAAATGAGTTGAAGCATTCGATGAGGCGTCGGGAGATGGCGAAGAGGGAAAAGCAGAAGGAATTGGCAAAAAGTTGTCTTCGCGCATCGCTTGGGACGGTACTTCCCTACCAAATGCCGTCGTGCGCATTCGTAACGCATGGACGCGCTCTTCGGCTTCTTCCATGAGTACGGTAGGGGTGGTGGAGATGCCCTTGGTAAGAGTTACTGTCAATAGTCGGCAATGTTACCAAATCTGCTGTCCTTACTACACTCACATCCTTTCGTTGTTTTGTTGTTGGGTTCCAATTGTTCTGATGGTGAGCGCCGACTCGCGGCGATGGCGAGGAAAAACTGTCGTGGCCAATTGAGTCCCTTAGAAAATCGTCCCGAGGACGAGCACGAAGATAAAGCTGAAAAGGAGAAGCAATTGGCAAAAAAGTGAACAAATCAAAGCACAAAGGCACAGCACGGGACGAGCAGAACGACGAAGGCGAAAATGACAACGGAGAGGAAAAGCACTTAAGGAAAGACAAACGGTCAGCAGATAATCAGCCGTTGCGGAATCAATCGACGAATTTAGAAAAAAAGGGGGGGGGGGAGAGGGACCAAGCCGGGAATCGGTGTCGTTGGAACTCGAGATCCCGGGGATTCCCGAGCGTTGGCATTTGCCCCTGCCCACTTTCCCCCTCCCTCCCTCATGCCCCTGCCCCCTCCACTTTTCTCCCACTCTCCCTTCTCTCTCCCTTTTCTCTCCGCCCCCTCACTTTGTTGCGACTAACCCCAAAAAAGAGGAATGTGTTCTGTCTCCATGTTCTCGGCTTTTCCTGTTGCTTCTTCGTCCTCTTCCTCCTCATTTGTTTTTCTCTTCGTCCACCATCCGTCCGACTGCGCCCTCACCAAATGACCGTCGGAGAGAGGGAATTGAAAGTGGCCGAGTGCCAACTGAACGCCGAATAATGCCATCAATTTGATTCATTTGACTTAGTACGGACCGTTTCCGAAATTCGTTTGGCCTTTTCGCGTGCGTCGGGTGCCGCGACTGTGAATTTCACTTGGCCTTCCGTTGGCCCATCGACGCGTACTTTTCGAATTTGTCCCTCTGTCAGATCGAACGTTTTTCGCAAATAATCGCGCAGCGAACTTAGCGAAAGTGCGCAATTATTTCCCATATTTTTCCGTTTTCCCAATTTTACTTTTCCATCGTCCGAAAATGTCCTTTTGCGTCGACCACAAAGCCAACCTTTGCATTGTTTGTTTCTTTTTCATTTTTACTTTTTAAGCTTTCACTTCGATTCTTTCCGTCGCTTTTCCCTTTCGCCGATTTTCCATCGTTTCGCATTTCTTTTCGCATTCGCTTTTCAATTTAAAATTATTCGCATTTCCTCCACAGCCGGCAAACAGAAAGGCCTTAGGGAAAATGAACAAAATCAGTGCCATTGTTTTGGTTCGCTTTAATTGTTTAAAATTTCGCACTTCGCATTTGTCTCTCTGCGAATCGTAAAAATATCGAAGCTCCGAACGGTTTTCTCCGCACTTTTCCACGGCATTTCCCTGATGGACGGGCAAAAGACAGAAAATGGCTAAAAGAAAAGCGCAAAAACATTTTCTCATCTCCCCCCCCCCCCTCCATTATCATTATTGCCTTCGATTTGCTGTTCTCCGATCGCATTTTCCACTGCTCCGTTGCCATCATTTTCCCCCCGTGGGCAGCAAATGCCCTCGGGCGTCGTTTCGGCCGATGGAGAATATTCCGTCGGGCGGATGCATTGAAATGCGGCGGGGCATTGGGGGAGAGAAATTGGCCGATTGTCGGAATTCAATTGACATTTTTGGGGCACCAAAAGTGCCGAATTTAACAAAGGCTTTAAAACATTGCCGCAGGGAGACGGTTCGCCTTTTGAGAGAAAAGCAATGAATGGGAGCAAAACAGAGACAAAAAGCTCATTTTAGGCCAACCCTCACAAACAAAAACACAATGAGGCCGCAGAACTTACAAATGGGTACAGGAAGACAAGAAGTGCCAAATTGGGCGACAGAATCGGTCGGAAACTGTTCGATTTCCAGACAATCTCTCGCCCGAAGCAGACAAATTTGACCAATAGGACATTGAATTCCGTCACAAGGGTTGCGACAACGGCACTCGGAAGAGAGAGGGCATCCGTCCAAGTCGAATTCGACGCCGAAGGGGCAAACAGTGGCGGAACATTGGCGGAAAGGGCACACTTTTGGGGCTAAAGCAAAAGCGAAATGGAACGGCACACCCCAAAACATACGCACTCTCACAAAAGCTTTCTCCTCCGGTGGGCTGAAACTGACGCGTGCCGAGGAGCGGAGAAGCGGAGGAAGCGGAACGAACGCACCAACAAAAGCCAAAGTGATCGCATTGGACACGCGAAAAGGTGCCTAAGGGACAATGCCAAGGGAAAAGCCAAACGGAAGCACAAACTCACCTGTGTTAGGGTCACAGTTCGGCTTCGGGACGGAGTGTTCGACGTGAGACGAATCGAGCGAAAGAACGGCCGACAGCAAATTCAGACAATCTGAGGAAAAGCGAAGGATGACGAAGGATGACGTCATTCATCCGCTGTCCCACTTGTTGTCAGAATTGGCTGAACACATTGGGGGCATCCGTCGGCTCTGTTCGGGCAACACTTTTGGATGCCGGCACAATCCGAATCGGAGGAACATAAACCGGGACAATCGCCTGCAGCAAATTCGGCTTTTTACTTCTCACCTTATTCCGTTGTATTTCTTATTGTGTAATTTCCGTTAAAACCTTTGGCACTTTCGCCCGTTCCTCCTCCGTTCGCTTCTGCCGGGCACAGTCCCTGCTTTTCCTTTGGCTTTTCCGTTGGCTTTTCCGTTGGCTTTTCCTTTGGCTTTTCCTTTGGCTTTTCCGTTGGCTTTTCCTTCTCCCTCTGCTGCTTCGCTTCGCCTTCGAATTGCGTTTGGCCATTGGAAATTTCGCCTTCGGCGTTCGTCGGCTGTTCTTTGAACAAATGGGCGGAGGGAAAGGCTGAAAGGGAAGAAAAGGAACAATCGGACAATTGGAAGTGATCGACCAACCACAGCAAATTCCAATTCGATCAAAGGACAAATGCGACGAAATGAATTTGCAGTCGAAGATTCGGTCGGAATTTGGCAATTGTTTTTGGCAATCGGAGGCAAAGGAACAGAAGGAAATACCGACGGATTGAGCACCGAAGCGATCGCAAACATTCTCAACACCTAAAAAGGCAATTGAGAGGGAGCAGAAGCAGGCGAAAAAGCGAAAAACAAGTTGGGATCGGTGGACAGAAAGAGTCGTCGA
Organism: Heterodera schachtii; assembly: GCA_023374025.1. NCBI lineage: Eukaryota > Metazoa > Nematoda > Chromadorea > Rhabditida > Heteroderidae > Heterodera > Heterodera schachtii. The sequence goes on from SIJG01000016.1 coordinate 353,169, forward strand.
CGCATTGGACCGATTTGAGGAGACAAATTTCGCTGTCCGGAAGAGAGCATTTGAAGTCCTAAACGGAGGAATTGCCGCGAGTTCAGCGATGAAACGGCACTTCGCAAGGGTTTCGGCATTGGCACCGTTCGTCCAACGGACAGCCGCGGTGGTCCATCCGAAGTCCGTGCGGACAGCGATTGGAAGCCGTCGTTGAACAATTGAATTTGCAAAAGTGGCGGACGCTGCAGTCCGGCGGACTGACCGGCGCGAGAGGGGAGGCGGAAACGCGCGAGCCGACGCTTTCAATGCCGGACAAAGGGTCGACGCACCAAAACTGACTGAAGCGACGGAGTGAAAGTTCCGTTTCGAGTTGTACTTCTTCGACCTGTTTTCCCTTTCTTACCCATTTGATGGGTCGAATTGCACTTTTTCGAACTGTCCTTCCTCCGTGCATTGCACGGTCGGTCTCCCAATACTTATTGGCACTTCGGCCAACTTGTCAACTTCGCGCAGATTTGAGGCCAACAGGTGAACGCATGGCGTCAGTCTGTTACCAAATTGGCACTGCATTCCGCACCCGAAGGGACAGCAGCGGAGAAAGGCACTCCGCCGGGCACAGTCCTCGTCAGAAGCACAATTCGAAGCGCAGTCGGCGGAGGAAGCGTTTGGCAGATGGAGCGGACAATTGGCCAAATGACTCACTGATTGGGACAACCCTTGCGGCATCAATTGTTTGGTCTGTCGCATCACAATCTCATCAGAGACACCCCTTTTTGTGCTTATTTCAGGAGAATATTCCGCCTCAGAAAGTGCCAAACACTGCGTTGAAACCCCGTCAAAACAACACGACTCTCCGTTGTGGCACTCTCCGTTCAGCCGGCACCCGACAGATTGGCCAGGCCGGGGCCATTTGTAACTTAAATTTGGCACTGCTGGACATCGATTTGAAGGCGGCAAAAGCTCGGCTTGAAGCACTGAAACTCGAATCTGTGATGGATTCAAAAGAATTTGCGAACGCATTCCCGAGCAGCAAAATCCCTTGGGTCCGGTGCCAATTTGGCGACAGTGCCACCCCTGGGGGCAGTCGCCGCCGTCCGTTTCATCGCAGAGAATCAATCGGCCGTTTCGCGCGTCTTCCAAAGGCTCTCCTTTTAGGCAAACATTTGGAAGACCTAAAACTGAAGAACATTAGGAAAAACGCGAAGGAAAATGATAACATTCGGGAACAGCACAAGACGAATTCGAATGGCCAACAGATGAACAAAAGTGGGGGACCAATCGGCAGATCATTCCCTCGGGACATGCGATGCCATCGCAAGGCGAAATGCGGCATTGGCACTGGGCACAGCCGACGGAATCGAATTGGAAACTGCGAAAGTCAAACAGAGAAAAGGGAGAGAAAAGCACCCGAAAGGGCATTTGAGTTGGCATTGGACGGACGGACAGCGTTTTTTTTTGGTCGCATCCGACGAATCGATCAGAGTGACGACGACTTCCTTAACAAATGCCAAAGGAATGTGAATGATTTTGGCCATGCCATCGCCTTCACCTGCCAATTCGTTTCCCTTTTCGTCCACACAAAAAGTGAATTCGCCGTCCCTTTGCTCCTTTTCAAATTGCCCTTTGGCATCGCATTTTGGCTAATTTTGAAAAAAGTAAAAATGGATGAAAAGCATTGAAATTGTAAATTTTGACCTCATAAATGCGTTTGTTGCCCGCATTAATTGCTGCCAAAATTCGAACAGCGATCACTTGGGCAAAACATTCGGAGTTTCCCTCTAAGGACGGGTAAAAGCATTGGCGACGATCGCAAGGGCCAACGCAACACTTTTGGGCAAAAAGGCAGTGGTCATCTGTGATCAAAGTAAATGAGTAATTGGGAGAGAGGGAAGGAAAGGTGGGAAAGTGATCAAAGGAAACATTACGGAAAAGGGGGGGGGAGGGTGATCAAAGCAATGATCGGTGGGGGGGAGGTCAAAGCAATGATCGGGGGGGGGGGGGGGTGATCAAAGCAATGATCGGTGGGGGGGGGGGGGTTATCAAAGCAATGATCGGTGGGGGGGGGGGGGGGGAGGGGGTGATCAAAGCAATGATCGGTGGGGGGAGGGGTGATCAAAGCAATGATCGGTGGGGGGGAGGGGTGATCAAAGCAATGATCGGTGGGGGGGGGGGGGGTTATCAAAGCAATGATCGGTGGGGGGGGAGGGGTGATCAAATCAAGATCGGTGGGGGGGAGGGGTGATCAAAAGCAATGATCGGTGGGGGGGGGGTGATCAAAGCAATGATCGGTGGGGGGGGGGGGGGGGATCAAAGCAATGATCGGTGGGGGGGGGGGGGGGGGAGGGGTTATCAAAGCAATGATCGGTGGGGGGGAGGGGTGATCAAAGCAATGATCGGTGTGGGGGGGGGAGGGGTGATCAAAGCAATGATCGGTGGGGGGGGGGGGGAGGGGTGATCAAAGCAATGATCGGTGGGGGGGGGGGGGGGAGGGGTTATCAAAGCAATGATCGGTGGGGGGGGGGGTGATCAAAGCAATGACGGTGGGGGGGGAGGGGTGATCAAAGCAATGATCGGTGGGGGGGGGGGTTATCAAAGCAATGATCGGTGGGGGGGGGAGGGGTGATCAAAGCAATGATCGGTGGGGGGGAGGGGTGATCAAAGCAATGATCGGTGGGGGGGGGAGGGGTGATCAAAGCAATGATCGGTGGGGGGAGGGGTGATCAAAGCAATGATCGGTGGGGGGGGGGAGGGGTGATCAAAGCAATGATCGGTGGGGGGGGGGGTGATCAAAGCAATGATCGGTGGGGGGGACAGCGACTGATAAAGAAAAGGGTCAATCACAAAATGAACAAACGACAAACGACATAACTCCAATTGGAATTAAAATTTGTTAATCGGTTATTGTCTTGGCTCCATTAATACCCCTTAATTACTTAATTGCTTTACCACTTTTGCATTCGTCGTGTCCATTTTCTCCCTTTTGGTTCCCCTGACAAAATCGCGTCCGATACGACAAAGGCAATTGGGGACATTCTCCGTTCATTGCCAGTAAATCGTTAAGGTGACCTTAAGCGAATAAGAATAGCTTAATTGACCAATTAAGAAATACCTTTTTCGGCTTCCTTTTTCTGCCATTCCTTTGGAGAAATGCACCGAAGTGAGCATTCATCTGAACATTAATTAACATTTTCAGTCCCTTCAATGCTTTTCAATTCCCTGCGCTTCACCTAAACAACATTTGTCCTCTCCCGCACAGTTTTTGTCCTCCAAACATTCGTTGTCCGCCGCTTCTCCGTCGCATTTAATCGATCGGTCATCCAGCGAATGGCACTCATCCGGCGGCTTTTCCTCTTTTTTTAAGGGCTCAAAAGGATGGGCAATTCGTTGTTTCATTTGCCCTTTTGCCACTCACCGGTCTTACGATTGCCCCCGTCGCTTCTCCCCGCCCCTTTTCTCTCCCAGCAAATATTTGTCTCTTCTCTTCCGTTTCTTCCGTCTTTTTTGGCTTTATCTCTTCCTTTTGCTTCTCGTCCGCTTCGTCTGTCAATTGGCAGCTCATCCTGCACCCGTCGAAACAACATTTGGCCAAAGGAGAGGCGCAATCGGAGTCGGACCTGAAATGTGAGTTTTATTTAAATAAATTCTCCACTTTTTAGTTTTCGGCATTCTCTCCCCTCCATTTGAATATTTTCGGCATTTCTTCTCAATTTGACCTGCACTCCGCCGAGCAATTCGTCCTCGGCTCCCATGCCATCGTTCTCTTTTTCGTTGATTTGGCTGCGCATTCTCCGTTTTTGATCAGTGACGGAACGGGCAAAGGACAGCAAAAACCGAGGCCATTATAGCCAATCTGAGCAACTCGACTATTTAATGCGGCCTTTCGGATAGTTTTACTCTGTGGCACCATCCGTCCAAACATTGTCCGTCCGTGCGGCAAAGGGCGGTTATTCCGTTGCGCCGAATTCGCAGCGGCGTTCCCCGAGGGCACGGATTTATCAAACCTTTGCGAATGGTGGAAGAATTCTTTTTGCATTTTTTGTTGGGCTTCTATCTCCGTTTTGCCATTTTTCTCTCACATTTATTGCTTTTATTTCCCATTAATTCTTTTTATTATTTTAAAATTTCACATTTTGCCACCGGTGGACATATTTTGGACTTTTCCGTCGTTTTGGGTTCGCAGTCGGACTCGACCAATTGGCACACATGGAGGGGATTCTCATCACAACTGAACGGACAATGCGAGGAAGGCCAAGTGAGGGTGATTTTGAGAGGATTCAAAAGTGCCGTCGATGGTCCCCCGATTTCCGGCCCCGGTGCTTTTCTCTTTTCCGTGCCCTCCCCCTCCCCCTCCTTACGTTATGCCTTCGCATGGGTCGTTCCCCGTCTCTCCGTCCCCCTCAGTTCGTTCGCCTCCTGCGGCGTTGTTATTCTCCGTTTGCGCTGTTGATTCCCCCGTATATTTTTGTTCATTTTCAAAACTTGGCCTTTTTTGTTCTTGCGGCCGAATTGGCAAAGAAGGAGGCCTCAGGGGGACGACATTTACAGGGAGAACCTTATAAGATGGACAAATTGGCAAAATGGACACAAATAGACAAAATTGGCAAAATGGGGACAAAAGGACAATGGCAAAATGAGCCATCTTTTACCAAAACGCACCGGCTGATTTGGAGCTACCGCTGGAACACATTTGATCTCTCCGTTTTGAGTTGTGCATCTTTCATTAGGACGACACAATAAAAAGCCGTACGCCTTTTGGGAGGGAGGGGAGAGAAGTGAAAGTGAAGGGAAAATGAGAGATAAAGTGCCAATTAAGAGGAAAATGATCAAAAAACAATGTTGCTCTTTTATACTTGGCAATTCATTGTCGAAATGGGAAGACGACACTGACAAAGGCAACGCAAATGCCCGGCGGACTCAAATTCCCCCTCATAGCCCCCGGGGCAATTGAGAGAACAGCCGAACGGACGCGCAACGCATTGGCCATCCCCGGGGGAAAGCTAAACAAAAGAAAGAAAGAAATGCCAAAGGGGAGAGAAACAGACGGAGGAAAGAGTGGGAGAAAGGCGAGGACGAGACAAAGTGGAAAATTGAGAATCGGAGGACAAATGATCGGATTGGGAGAAGGGCCGATGTTGGGAAGACGAAGAACAAAAGCAAAGGCAAAAAGCGAACGCCAACCAAACGAACGACGGAGGGAAGCGATCGGTGCCAAAGCGAACGGAGTCAATGGCATTCATTTTGGCGAAAAGAAGTCATGGGAAAAGAAGCAGAAACCATTAGAAAAATGCCACTTTAAATATAAGAGAATAAAGTTTGAATGTTTAATGGAAAAGCAAAAGGAGCAAATTATGAGGAGAAGCAAAGGGACGCGGCGTCCATCAAAGCACAGCGCCAGCGAACACAACAACAACAAGCAACAAGCATAACCTGAATTCAGCCGCTTCTCCCCGGCCCCGCTGTCCAATCGCTGTTTTTGGTGGGTAAGTCCCGCCCCTCCCCTCATTTCCTCTCCTCTCTCTCTCTCTGCCTCCCATTTTCCCTCATGATTTCCCCTCCCCTCTCTGTCTTCACTTCCCCCCCTCCCCGTCTCTCCCCTCCCATTTTCCCTCATGATTTCCCCTCCCCTATACATTTCCCTCCTCTCCTTTCTCTCCCTCACTCGCACTCTCTCCCTCTCCACCACTCCCCTCGCATTTTTCCCTCATGATTCCTCTTTCCTCTAGAGTTCCTCCCGCCCCCTCTCTCTTTCTCTCCATTTCCCTTATTATTTCCCTCCCTCGTCATTCCCCTCCAATTTTTGCTGAGTTCGGAGTTCGTCCTCACCCCAACCAACAGCAGCAGCCGCACATTCACCGCCATCAGCAGCATTATCCTAAAATCACCATCGCTGCAATTAGCGGCAGCAGAAGAAGAAAAGGGATGGATTTGCGTATTTTGTGCGTTGGTGGGACGGAAAGGGGGGGGGGGGGGACAATCGCCAAAATGAGGGGAATTTCCTTCCCCAGGGCGAGGAAATAACTTTGATTTCTTTGGGGGAGGATCACTCATTCCCATGGAAAGTTAGCCGTGGGGGACGGGGGGATCCACGGGATTTCCATTCCTCGTTCCCCGGTCTTAGTACCCCGATTAGGCCATCCCCGCTTTTCCCGTTTATTTCTCTACATTTTATTGACTGACAATTAAGAAGTTTAAAAGCTTATTGCCTATGAAACACATGTCGTTTTCGTGTTTTTATTTGACCCGTTTCCTAAGACTTATCTCCGCTGAAGAAGGTAACGACTTTTTTTTTTTGGAAAGAAGACCAAAAATGAACCTTAAATAAAAAGGGATAAACAGAATGTACAATAAATAAGATAAATATACAAAACAAAAACTAAATTTCAATTCCATCGCATTTCCAATTTTTTCTTCAGTTCATATTTCTCTCGTCGGTGGAGCAATTGAAAAAAGCGAGTGCCTTTCTGAAGGGAATGCCATCTTTCGTCCCCCGCTGCGCTTCGTTAAATTTTTTCAATTCAGTGGCAAACTTTTGGAAACGAACCTTAAGAAATGAAAAAGGAAAAATGCATTTTATCAATTGTCCGATGGCATTTACATGGGGCAAATCGGCGTAAATGGCGCGGTTCAGTCGGCCCAGGGACCGTTCTCGACTCTCGAAGTGGGCCCGTCGGTGCATTTCCTCCCACCAGCAGAGCAAAGCGCCAAAGTCGAATTCGGGAAGCAATTTGTTGGCAAACAAATGGGGCCATGCCGCCAATTTGTCCCCCAAATCCTCCAAGCCTTTGTACAATTAACAAAAGATAAAACAAATGGATTAAAAAATCGAAAAGCTGACCGAAAATACAAATTGCGTGTCGCATATGACCCGAGCCGCACTTTTTCACGTCGTACCAAATCGACACCCTAAGGGAAGCAAACTTTTGCATAATTCATGTAAACTTAGACACCCCCATCCCGCGATGTTTGGCTTCTCATTGCCTGGTTATGTGCTGCACTCGGATGCCCTCCTTTCTTTCGATGCATTCCCTAGTGAATCCGCCCGGTGCCCCAATGGCATCTGAAGCGTGCAGAGAAGGGATCAGAATTTCGTCGATACCGAAGCCGCCGCTTTCCAATCGACGTACAGTCTCCGTCAAGTCCAAATCGTTCAGCATAAACTCCTTAAAAGACACACTTTTCATAATGTCCAATAATTTTAAATATTACGGCCATTTTTCGGCTCAGACTGCTCTCCACGTAACCCTTGGAGAAGACCAATTTTGGTGGAAAACCGCCGTTGTTCAGAAAATTGCGATTTGCTAAGAAAAGCATTGAGTTGAACACTCCGACCATTGCATTTCGAACCGTTGCGAAACATTCGAATGGTTTCGAAAGTCCAATCCATCGATTCGTTCACGCGGCCACCGGGCAGCCAAGTGACCTTACAATGCCGTAAAAAGTCTGTTTCATTGTTCACCTCTTTTCACTTCGACGTCATTTGCTCCGTTCAACCACCGATAGATTTGGCCCATTTCCCGGTTCGTTTTGATCGCAACGTCGTGGTTCTTAATTCGTGGCTCTCACAAGGGAACATATCGAACAGTAAAACAACTTTGATCGTGTAGAACATTTTCCATTTGGTATTGTAAAAATTCAGCTTTTTTGGCCTCGATCCCTAACTGATCAGAAAAAAGCAAATGAAAATACTAGCAAAAACATCTTAATTAATGCTTTTTTTCTCTTGCATTTTAATGTCCTATTTTTTTGCTGACCATTAAAAAAGTTTCATAGCCTTTATATTTTTTATGAATTTTTTAAATGTTTTGTCAATTTTATCAACTTTTTCGGGTCTTTGATCAATTTTTTGCGTTTTTATTGACCGCTTTTATTTGTTCCATCATTTTCCATTTACCTGAAGAAGTGCCACGTATTTCCACCGTTTTTCCGGCACTGTCAGCAGACGGAGACAGTCCAAATGTGCCCGCGTTATGTTGTGCCCGCCCCCGTCGACGACAAATTCGTACGGAGAAACGATAACATTCGGCAGACACGCGGAGAGAAGTTTCACGCGAAGACGGAAAAGACTCTGAAAAAGGGCGGGGAAATGAAGCGAATTTTGAAACGGAAAAACGAACAAAATAATGACGAAAATGGCAACAATTGTTGCATATTTTGTAAGATTCTCACTAAATTTTAGCAGAAAGAAACACCAAAAATACCCGCCAATTAAAATATGAAAAATGCAAATTTAGGAATTTCATTTTCATTCGGTGACTTACGTTGGCTTTGTGGTCGATTGAGTAACAGTACCAATTGTGTGGCGAATACGACGACGCCAACTCCATCTCCAAGAACACATAATCCTTCGATTGCATTTCCCAATTCATTCTCTTTTTCCGCTTTTTTTGGTCCGCTTACCTTATAGACAATCCTCGCTTGTGCCAAAGGGAATTCGGCGTCTTCCGCGCCCTCGGGCGGGAAAAAGTTTCTTTTGCGAATGCCCTCGGCACAATCCATCTCCAACCAAATTGGGTCCTCAAAGGTCAGCCTTTTGCGGCTGATTTTCGCGATGTATTCAGAGTCCTTGGAGAACACTCGGCCACATTCGGGACGATGCTCCGTGGAGTTCAGAAGGTCCCATCCACTGAATTTGAGCGGAGCTGTGGAGGAAGACAATCGGACTGGCGAAGAACGGAAAATTTAATTGACAAAATAAGAAAAATTCAAACATTGCCATGGCATAAATTCGCTGTCGATTAACAACAGAAAAAGTGTGGCCAATGCGCAAAGGAAACAGCAAAAAAATTGCACAAATGGCCGACGACCCATCATAAGCGACATTTTCTCGCCCGAGCCGAATTCTCTGGTAAAGAGAAAATAGCGGCGATTAAAAGTTGAAATTCGCATGCCCTTTTCAGAAATTCTCTATTAAAAATTAAATGGCACTTTCTTAAAAGGTCCTTAGCTTCAAGTTCATAAATTTTAACTTTTAAAAAGCCGGTTTCGGGCATTGGGTGAGCGAAAGTTTCCATCTCTTATTATTGGACCCGCATTTCTTCATCGGATGTGGTAAAACAATTAAACCCTCGCATTTAGAAGGAATGTTTCATATTTTCTTGTCCAAATTTTATGTGAACAAAATTTTTGCTAAATTTACTTTTGGGTTTTATATGTGATTTTTCAGCGAGTAAATCCAAGTCTTTTTTTGTATTGGAGCTAAAATTTGGTGTTAAAATTTCACTCACTCACTTAATAAGCTGTTCTGGCACCAAAGTTCGTAAGCTTTCGGTTTTCTGCTTGTGATCGATTGGATTTTTCAGTGGAAGTGAAAGTTTTGAGATTTGTTTATTTTGGGAGCCTCTGCTGATTCCCAGTTTCTGTCGGCGTAGAATATAAAAAAATTAAATAAAATTAACGACGACAATGATAGAGAGACAACAAATAACCCTCGCATACAAATTAAAATCATTAAAGTTTTCCAATCAGTCCTTGGATTTTGACATCCCATTTTGAGTCATTTTGATGTCCTTTGAAACCATGATTATCTTGAGTTTTACGGTTCTTATTGTATTTGGATGAATCTCAACAAAAATGATGAGATTAATTGAAATTGGTTTTGGGTGATTTTTTAACGGAACCTTTTTATACTTATTTTGGTTGGATTCAATTGGATTTGTCCACACCGAGACGACCGTATCTAATCTTTTAAATCGCTGAAAATACGTCAGTAATACAGTATTTCTAAAAGATTTGAAAAATTACCAAAATCTAAAAAACGTATTGTGATTGAATTATTGTAAGTTCCCATATCAATTTAACGGCGCTACTTAAAATGAGGGCTCTTTTGAAAATTTTTTGTTTTTTTGGTTTAAATTTTTTTTCAAATTTATTTTCGGTTTAAAAAGTCCTGAAACCAAGTACCCAAGGGTTTTCGAGGTCGCTGATCACGAATATGACATTTATTTGGGCCTATTCCGAACCCCGAAACCAAATTCGAACAAAAAGTCAAAAATTCGAATTTTTGAAAGTTTGCTTTTATGTTAGAATCGGGGCCGGGATCCCGAATTCGTCGAAATGGATGCCGTATTCGCGATCAGAGACCTCGAAAACCCCCGGGTAATTCATCTTTATATGTTAAAAAACAAAACAAAAATTTAGACCAAAAATAAAGTTAAAAAATTTTCAAAAGACCCCGCTTTTTAAGTAGCGCCAATTTAACTTCCGTATATCGTTTTTCAAGAAATTCTGATTCACTGACGTATTTATTATCCACTGGCCCATTTTCCGGCCATGGGCTGTGCCACTCTTGCATATTGTTAAAAGTCGATGATTTTCGCTTTTTAAATGTTAACCCGGCCTTATCAAGAAATGTGAAATTAATAAAAAAAAATAGAGCTTGGCCTGGACCTGGATTTTTTGAAATTACTTTACAAAGCAAACATTTAGGAACAACTAAAATTTTTTTTTACAATAATAAAATATTTTGAAATACATATATATTAAATCATTTCAAAAAGCAGGAAAACCCAGGTTGCCGAAAAATGGCTTGAACCTGGACCTGGATTTAGGATAAATCCAGGCCTGTATCCAGGTCCAGCAGCAGCAGGTGTAGCTCTAATAAAAAAGTTGTCCATTTGAAAGTAAATAAATGCATTACATTTGCTGTAGGGACCAAACTCCCAAATGTTCTGCCTTTTTGGTTGGTATCTTTTGTCAATTTTATTTGTTCATTTGTTCTAACTGATGAGTGTTCTCTGAAAAAATGTGATTGGATTTGCTCATTTCGCAGGTGTGCCAAATATTCTGTTTGTGTGCCCAACCAAAAGAATGATTTCATTTTAAAATCTCTTCTCTTTACTCAAATCATCATCCTATTGTGTTTGTGTCTCTCTCTCTCTCTCTTCTCTCTTTCTCTCCCTCTCTTCTCTTTTATCTCTCTCTCTCTCTCAAGTAAGAGATTAAATTAAATTTGTTTTTGGTGCCTTATTCCCAGCAATTCGTTCATCAACACAAATTCGCTTCATTGTTTTTAAAGGGACTGATCAAATGTGTGACTAAAAATTACATAAGGTCAATTTATGGCTCAAATTATTAAGCTCCGATTAATCAATTCCCTTCGCTTTTTCATGGCATTTCATTTGTGCCGTTGTCACTGCTCTTCGCCGTCATTTTCTCGTCGGAGTGTGCCGCTTCCCACCGTTCCATCATCCGCCAATGTTTTCTCCGCTTTGTCCTTTTCCCTTTCCGTCGCTTCGTTTGCCTTTTCCGCCGTCACTTTGTCCGCCATTTCTCTGATCACTTCGACCGCTTTTTCGATGTTCGTTTCGCGTGTCTTTGAACTGCAAACGACGAAACGGAGGAAAAAAGTGCCGTGAGTGAACGAAGCGACCAAATGAATGCGGCGATCGTCGTTAATGGCCAAAAAGAGTGACTCGTTCAGTTCATTGCTGGTCTCAAGAGAAGGGACAATGGGTAAAGGGATGGAAAAAACTGGGCCCTACAGTAACCACGACAGAGTTATCACTAGACATACAGTAACCACGACAGAGTTATCACTAGACATACAGTAACCACGGCATGTTTTGCCAGACAATGGCATTGGCATATTAATAAATTGCCATCAATTAGTCTTAGTGATTCCTTTTAACGAGTGATTATACCTTCATCCGAAAGCAGACCAAGCCCAAATGCTGGGGTACGAACAGCTCAAAACGGTCGTCTCCGAGCAAAAGATCGGCGAACATTTTGCCAAATTTGTTTTGCTAATGGGAAAAATACAGAAAATTTTGAAACTTTCCCAAATGGACGCACCATTCTCAAAAATTGTTGAATTCGCTGAATGCCAATCGCACGAAACACAAACCAAATTTTCAGTGCCCTGAAGCGACGGCCAAGCGCAACTTGGAGATGCTTAATTAATTAAGGAAAGCGAAACGAATATTGGGAAGGACGGGAAAATGGAGGAAATCACCCGAAAATCGTACGCATCCCTTTGATGTTCGTGCTTAAGGTAAACCGGATCGACGTTGAAAAATGCGATTGCTTCGTCTCCGTTTTTAAACCTCAATTGACAAATGCCAATTTCCTTTTTTCTTTCTTAGCCTACCACATCGGAGAACAATCAAAATTGATCATCAATGCTTTGTGAGCGTTGAAATTGAACGAATCTGCCAATTCAACACCATCCGACAAATGGCGGAATTCGTCGCAAATGAAAAAACTGCCTAAAATAGCCAATATCCAATAATTTAATAAGGCATGATTAATCTGGTATAAAGACGATGAATAGAAAGTGATGGACTGATTAATTATCAATGATTAGCCTAATTAGATAGGTTGATTGATTAGCTAAGAGCAGATGATTAGATCGATGAAGTAACAATTATCAGTGATTAGCTGTTGATCAGTTCTGATTAATTTCACTCAGCTGTCTTTGGTCTCGTTTCTCACCTGCATAAGCGGCGTCGACGTGCATCCAAATGCCCTCTCTGTTGCATATCGGCCCCAACTCACGGCACGATTCCACCGCGCAAGTGTTAGTCGTGCCGACGGTGACCACCAAAATGAAAGGGGTCAGTCCGTTGGCTTTGTCCTCCTATAAAATCGGACAATTTGACCCTTTTCCAATTGTCCGCTTTTGCCACTTTTATCGCCGCCTCCAACACTTCCGCCCTCAGCACGAAATTGCCGCCCTTTTCTCGGTTTGTCGGCAATTTTCGCATTTTTACGCCGCTTAGCATTATCCCCTGACCAAAAACATTAAGAAAGTGCGATGCTTTTCTTTTACTCACTTTGTCAACGGATGAATGGGACTAAAATAATAAAAATAAAAAGAGAGAAAAATTTGAATTTTAAGAAATTGCCGTTGAGATTTTTAGAATGATGGAAAAATCCATCCAAAACCGGAAAAAACCAGTGAATAATCCAAAAAAAAAAAAACCCGCGGGTCCTAGAGACGGACCTGAAAAGTCCGCCGGAATAAAGTTCTTTTTCTGTTATACCGCCACCCGTTACCTATAAAAAAGTTACCCTAGAAAAGTTTTTGTTTGGGGGTATTAAATAACGGAAAAGTATCGGAGTCAGATTCGTTACGGGACCTGATCGGAACAGTAAGCGACCAATCGGTTGAAATACATCGGATCGTGGGCCTCGAAAGTTGTCAGTTGTCCGTTTGTTGCCGCTGCTTTCGTGAGCATTTGTCAATCTGTCCCTCCCTTTTTACGATCACTTACCGTAACTTTCATCCCCTTTCATTTCAACTCCAAACATTCGTGTCAATGCATTCGATTTCATTCTGTTCCGAAACGCCTCGCCCATTCCATTCAATCGATTCATTGCTTTTGCGATCGGATCTCTCAGCAAATTCGGGATCAAAACACTGCTGTTGGCACCCATCGATGCCAACAATGTGCCGCTGCCATTGCGTTTCATTTTCTATTTGGCATTGGCATTGTCTCGCACTTTTCATTGATTTCCATTCTCCCCCCTCCCTCCCCTTCCCTTTCATTTAATATCGCCTTTTCCCATTCCATTTCGGCATACTTAATCGACTTGATTTTAGCTTTTCCCCACTTTACCTCCACGGCTCGGGCCCTGGCACTGAGCAAAGCGACTAAAGTTGCGTCGCTGGCGGTGCTGAAAAGGGATTGGATTTATCCATCCGTCTGTCCATTGGCTTTTTTCCGCCCATTGACCTTTGGATCATTCCGATGCCGGGCCCAGGGTCCGAATTCCAAAAGGCCTTTGGCAGTCCGATTGCCTTGGCCAGCCAATCCAACATTTTCTGCTCCAATTCTGTCATTGCGGGGCTCGACTTCTGAAGCAAAATCGGCGTTTGTCCAATTCAGACAATGGGCGAAGAGCTCACCCAGGTAAAACCAATTGCTGAGATTCCGCCGCTTAGAATGTCGCCGATAAGGGCGGCGTAACTGCACGCGGTTGAGTAATAAGCGAAGAAATCGGGATGATGCCTAATTAGTAAGGCGGTCACTTGAAGTAATGCCCAAGACTGTGCCAAATTGATCCAATTTGTTTGGCATTTCGTCTTTTGCTTTGTTCACTGACCAATGGGTGTTCCCTCGCAGCACAATCGGTTCAATGTCCGCGAAAATCCTTTCCCATTCTTCGGCCGTTTTCGGCGGTTCGTCTGGGATCAGTGCTCGGATATATCCCGGCTAAATTTGTTGCTCAACTCGCTCGCCGCTCACAAATTGGCACTTACTTTAACGTCGGGCAATGGCATGCGACTGCCATTGTCCAAAGACTCCCAATAATTGGCCACAAAATGAACCTAACGAACAGATGGATAAATCAAATGAAAAAGTACTTAACAATGAACGGACCATTTCACAACCGTAGCGACGCAAAGAGTCGGAATCCATCGGAAAAGGAAAAAAGGATTTAATTGAAAAAAGAATCAAAAAATTGGTAAAATTGGAAAAGAAAAAAGGGGAGAAAAAGAGGGGACATTCTTATCAGAGGAGAAACATCGAAAAGTGAACTCATCAGCAGAAAACCATCGCCAAATGTGCAGCAGCAAATCAGTGAAATTCAAAGGGGAAACAAACGGCGAGTGACGCCACCCCCCCGCCCCCCCCAAGCCCACAATTCGACGTTACCCCCCTTATCCCCCCCCCAAGTCCACCCCAACCCATTATCACTCATTATCACTTCCCTTTTCTTCTTTAATGCCTTTTCAAGACTTTATGTCTTACTTTGGCCAATTTAGAGCTTTATAAGCCTATTGAAGTGATAGTAATTGAGAGGAAATGCCGTGGAGGGCGAATGAATTGGCACAATATTCGAATTGGACAAATGGTGTTGGGGAGGGGGGGGGGGACAAATGGCAAAACCAAAAAATAAATGTGTGCCTGGCGGGCCAACCATCGACGAAAAAGCATTACCATTGAGAGCTTAGCGGATTTTACCTACTGCTAGCTGCCGACAAATCTCAATGCCTAGGGAAGGAACTCATAAATTATGCCGTGAGGGAATTTGAGGAGGGTGTGCCAAATGAATGGGCGGAAGGCGTAAATGGGGGGGGGGGCATGGATGGTAAAAAAGAAAAAAAAGCGACAAAAAAATATATAAATTTTTTATATTAATTATAGAAAAAAAAAGAAATATCCGTTCTTTTTTTTTTGCTAGGAAATATAACTTTAGATTTTCAATCACATGGACACAATCTCAGCAACTCCTTGGCATTTCAATTACAGGAGAATTTGATCACAAGCACTTATCTAAGCAATCCTCGGCATTTTCGTTTTTGGGCTGTCTTAGGCGTTGAACCGGTAGAGGGCGGAGGCTTGGCCGCTTCGCGGCCTCACTTCCATACAATTGACCTCACTTTATTCACTTTTCATTGGCACCATCGGTACCCAAATCTCGCAAAATCTTCTTTACATCATTGGATTCGCAAAATGAAAAAAATCATTTTTATTTGTTTTCCCTTTTCTGTCCCTTTTTGCCATTCTTTTCTCGACTCTGCTGATAAATTAACTGGTCATCTCACGATCAAATCCAATAATTATCATTATCCATGTTTGGTATTGATCATCTCCTCTTAATTATGCTTTTAATTGCCATTATTAGCGCTTTCCTTTTTCTTTGTCTGTCAATTCTTTCGTTGCTTTCCTTTCTTTTCGTTCATTAATTTCGCATTTTCAATTCGCGCGGCGATTTGCAAATTGACGTTACACACACCAATTCATTTATGTGTGTTGTTTATTTCTTTTTCTTTTTTTGTTTTCGTTGCTTTTCCTTTATTATTTCTTTATTAATTTCCCTTTTTCAATTAAAATTTCTTTTATTTAATTAATAAATATTTTATTATCATATTTAATATGAAACAATTCTTATCACTTTTCCCCTTTCCCATCTTCATTTTTGTGCTGCTGTTAAGCGTCGTGCCAATAATTTCATCGTTTCAAAAAGTTAAATAATATTTTTTGGCCAATACTTTTTAAAAAATTAAGAATAACTTAAAAAACGATGAGAAATCCGATGGATTTGCACCGACGGAAAAAAATTTTGGAATGGAAAAAGCGAAAAAAGAAATGGAAGAAATGAACAAAAAGCAGGGAATGACTTGGAAGGTGAAATTGGACTAAAAGGAGGCGAATTTTGATGAGCACAGGCCCAGCTGATGGAACACTTCTCCATGTTGGACGACTCGGAACTTCGCTTTTTCGTCAGAACGGACGAAAAAGCGGCGGAGGAAAGCGACGACGGAAAACTGCCGGAAGTGCCGCACCAATTCGGCGGATCGGATGGATACGAAATTCGACCGAAGGCATTGGTGGCCGAGGAGACGGAGTTGGAACACTTTGGCCAAGGCAAATTAGCAACAATTACAACCAATTAGCCAAATGATGCGCCATCATTTGACATTTGAGTTGACCCATCGACGTACAAAGCGATCAGCGAAAGTGAAGCAAAGCACGACTCAGTGACGTGCAACGATTACCGTTTTGACATTCGCAAGAAATGGCCAGAATGTGCCAAGATAATGTGAGGGACAAAAGAGGGAAGAAAATGCCAAAAAGAAAATGAAAATGGATTTTGAAATCGCCTTTTCCCCCAAAAAGAAAACTATTAAATTAAATGATCAGAAGCAAAATCCGCGATCAGTCGCGCTGTCTCAGCTGTTACGCCGTCGCCGGTGCTTCTGCGTTCAGTGACCGTTTTTGCGTTGCGCTTGCAAAGCGCGGGTGGCCGGTGCCACCCTCTGAGCAGGACGCTTCTTATTTCTCCGCAGCAGACATAATGCAATGCGGAAAAGCGGGGGGGAAAGACGCGTAAGGGCGGGGGGGGGGGGAGAGAAAAGGCCAAAACGAGAGAGAGAGAGAGAGGCGTAATGAACGAGAAAAAAAAGGAAAGAGAGAAAAGAGAGTTAGTCGAACATGGGGAAAGAGAAATAAAGTAAAATGGATGGTTCGGATTCGGACAAAACCTTCAGGTGCCAAGGAGGCTGGTCATACAAAGTGTGGCGTTTTCTGAACGAAAATGGCGTTGTGTCCGGGAATGGCTTCCATCGGGGTATGTGTCGTATTTGCCATTTCATTATATGTACCAAACTTTTCTAACTTTTCCTCCGTTGCCCCGGGCGCTTCAGGCGGCTGCAAACCGTACCCTTTTCCACCAAAGTCCCAAACAAAGGACAAAATGGGCTTCAAATTCGTTGGCGAATGCGAAAAGCGATGCTCAAATGCGGAACATTGGCAGGAATACGACATTGACAAAGTGAAAAGTGAGTTAAAGGCACTAATGATGGCAATTAATGCTAATTAATCGGTGGAAAGCGTCCAATTGGCACACTTTGGGCCTGGAGATGGGCTGGGAGCAGCTGATCAAAGAAGAGATCTTCCACAACGGCACAGTGCCCGTGGACATAATTGCGTATGGCAGCTTTGTCCGATTTTACGCTGGCGGAATTTACCACCACGCGGTACCATTGAACAGAAGAGCCTAACTAATTTTGAAAATTTAAATTGGAGATGACCAACGAAATTGGCGGCGGTCATATCGTTCGACTGATCGGATACGGCCATGTGAACTGCACGGACGGACGAAGCACCAAATATTGGCTGGGGGCCAACTCGTGGAGCGACGCCTGGGGCGAGGGCGGCTTTTTCCGCGTGCGAAGGGGCGTCAACGAAGTTGGAATCGAAGCGAGAGATATCAGTTTTGGCGCGATCGCACTTTGAAAAGAATTGCAAAATGATGAGCTAATTTAAGCTAACAAAAAGCGATAAGCAAATCAGTTTTTTGAATCGTTTTTTTTAAATAATTGTTTTTGTTTTTTATGGCCAAATATGTGAATTTGAGAACAATTCACTGACAAATGAGCAGTGAGCATGCAATTAATTACGGAGGTCTTTAAAAAGTCCGTAATTTTAATTTTTTAATTTTGTCAAACAATCTGACTTCATTCAGTACCCTGAATCTTTTTTTTCATTTTTCAAAATTTCTTGGAAGTGCAAAAAACACCTGCTGTGAAAATTTGGGATGGTCTGATCACTCCCCCCCCCATTGATTCGTCTGTTCCGATCACTCCCTCTCGAAACTGATCATTCATTCTCTTCCGTCTCCGTGCATTTTCTCATCCCTGCAGACATTTCTTAAAGCAGTACTTTTTGTTCGGTTCTCTGAGGCGTCCACAGGTCGAAAAGCAATCGGTGAATCGCTTTTCCATCACGTGGGGATCAATGACACTTAAAATTAAATGGACAAATTTAATTAATTAATTAAATACTTAATTAATTACATATAAATTGTCACCTATTCAAAAGGTCTCTTCTGCTGCTTTCGACATTTGTTGGAATTTTTGCAGTTGCAGAAAGAAAAAGGGAAAAAAACAACAAAAAAGAGAGGACAATTAATGGAGAAAAGGGACGGGCGCGGAACAGCAAAGACATTTTTGATTAAGAAGAGAAAATGGCAAGGAAATTAAGGGGGTGGCCAAACATTTAAGGGGCAATTAGGGGGGGGGGCAAAGGTAATTAAACAAAATAAATATTTAATGGACCAAACCCAACGCAGCAGCAGCAGAGGGCGAAAATTAACACTTTACAAAACCATTGGGCATAAGAGAAAAGAAGGGACGGAGGGGCAAAGGAATTTAGGTAATTTAATTGATGGGCAATTAACGGAAAATGCGAAGCATTTGCAAAAAGGTGGGAGGAGAGAGTGCCAACAAACTCATTTTAAAGGGTTAAATAATCGGATCATATGCAAATACACAGCTTCAAAATCAGAAGTCACGTCCGAATGCATTTCGAATTTAAAGTAAAATTAGAAGCACAAATGTTAATTAAAAAGAAGCAGATTGGAAACCCCAAAATTAAAGACTCAGAGAGGCGGAGGAGTTGAAAGAAATTCGGCAATTTATTTTAGTTTTTCTTCTCCGTTTTGTTGGGAAGAAACTGTGTAATTCTCATGGAGGATTGGCCTTCGAAATATTTATCCCGTCAATTTAAACAAAAGTTTTGCTCCTCAATTAGTACAATAAAGAATATCTATTGAAGATACGATTGAATAATCAATCCAATTTATTATAAAATGTGCTTGGGAGGAACTCCAAATCCCTTCGCATTGTTTGGTTGGCCGTTCATTCCCTGTAAATTGGACCCAGCGAAAGAATGAATTGGATAAGTGCCATTTGAATGCGCAAATCGCTCGCGTCGTCCGAACATTTGAACAGAGGCAAACCGGCACAGATCAAAGTGCTTTGTTGCTCGTGCGCAATCTGACAAATGGATAAATAGGTAAGAGATAAAATTTTAGCAAAAAAAAAATCGGAAATTCATTGAAAATAACCAAAGGTTGGGACAAAGGAACCAATGGGCGTGTGCAGACATTTTCGCCTGAAGCCCAAGACATTTGCGTCTATGCTTAATAAGAAGATCGTTTTCAAATAAAACTCCGTGTCTATTGGTACCATCGGAGTCTTTTCCAAAGTCTTTTGGGAAAAAAAGTCGTAAAAAACTGTCTGTTCTTTGAAACTTTTTACCTGGTCAATCCGCTCCAAAATCGCTTTGTCCTCATTCGTCTGGCGTTCCTTCTCATCAGAAATTCCATCGCAATTTAATTGTGGCAATTTTTCTTCACGTTGTGCCCATAAATGTCTGAAATTGTGAAACAAATGAACCTAACAAAAAGAACTTTAATTGGAATTTTATTTTTTTTTAACATTCCGACGAAAAGGGAACCAAAATGTGTCTTAAAAAAATGTGAAAATAATAACAAAACTTCTTCACCCCCATTGGGTTGTTAAGCTAATCTTACAGATTTTGTCCATTTTAATTCACTTACTGTTCTTGGATTGTTTGCAAATCTTTTAGCGAGTCGACGATTGAATGGACAGTGCCGTCGAGAAGCGACTGGGCCAATTGGTCACGCATTTTCTCGTCCTTTAAGCGGTCCAAAGTGACGGAGTCAATTGGAAAAGGGACGGGGGACGCTAAAGGAGTAAAGGGGAAAGTAAAGGCAAAATGAAAGAAATGCCAAAAACATCCAAAAGGAAAGCCAAAAAGTGACTCATTTTCAGTTACGCGTTTAATTTTTGAAATTGGCAGTCTTTTTTTGTTTTACTCCAAATCATAAATATCATTCAAACCAATTTGCCAAATTTGGTTCCCTTTTTGGTCATTAACTTTTCGTTTGATTTGAGTCTTCCGTTGCAATTGTCGTCAGGAAAAGATCCCATCGCTGAAGAATAAATTGCCGCCGTAAATCCATCGGTCACTGAATAAACCAATTCCATTGTTAAGCAATCCGTCCGTTTTGTCTTTGTTTGTGGTAATTCTTTTATTTTTTTTTCACCGCGTGTCGGTGTTCGAAACAGAAATTGGGCGGTCTTTGGTCCTGCCAACGGCTTTCGTCTGCCTCCAACAAATAGTTGAGTTCCGAGTCTTGGTCCGGGATCTCTTTCGGTGGGATGGGAATGTCGTCCTTAAGCAAAAGAATGACCATCGAAATGAAAAAGCAAGAATACAGTTGGCAATTTGTGTCGAAACCACTCGCGATTAATGCCTTTGACCACAAATTCGTATCCAATCCGCGTAGAAAATGATGAAAAATTGGATGTCATAAACTAAATTTCTGATGAGCTTTACAAAGAGCACAAACTCACAAATGGCGGTAAAAAGAGAAAAGTGCCAATAAATCATTGGCGTAATAAATAAATGCCAATAAATTCAAATAAAAACAAAGTGCCTTAACTTCAACCGTAGTCATTGATCACTGATCATTGATCAAAGTGTTCTTTATAAATCACAAAGTAAATTATCCTTATTAATGGTAGATAAATATTTAATTACATATTAAATATGTTAAAGAGAAATACAAAAAATAACAGCAAAATCAAGCAAAACAGTCAAAAAGCTACAACAGAGTGATCAATTATTGATCAGAGTTAATTGGCATCGAAAATGGCGTTCGAATGTCGATTTTCTAGCAATAGAACATCAAAATATCCTGCAGATCGTTTTGTTTGCCTTGCACACGAAATTATCATTTAATAATGCGTGAAATTTATCTACCATTTGTTCATTAATTAAGACACCAAAAGCCATGTAATTTAGCGAATTCAGGTGAATGATTGATGGAATTTTGTGTTGAACAGTGGCGGCGAAAGTGCTGCAGCCAATGGACACGGAATTGGTCAGAAATGGCGCGGAAATCAGCGATTTAGTCAACCGATAGGTAGAAAAATATTTCAGGGAATCAATTTTAGGGAAAATTTTTTCAATTCTTAGGGGTATATTTAAAAAAAAATTTCGACTTATTTTGAGGTTCGTCTTTTTTCCTTTTATTGAATTTTTGTTTGTACATTTGTGATTTTTCCAAGCATAATTTTTGTAAAAAATAATACCAAAGTCCATAGTTCACTGGACAGAACGGACCGTGTGAATATTCAAACGCAGCGAAAGAAGTCTCCACCAAACCGAAGATTGGGAAATTGATATGGAGAATGGACTAAGTAAGGTGCTTATCTCATCAGCAGCAGAGACAAGTTTAAGTGCATCCGAACTCATTTTACCCCCATAAAGAAGGAATGTGATCTGTCCATTTGTCCATTTGTCCTTGGCACACTTTGCGAACCGATGAGTCATTGCTTTCCATCCATCAGCCCATTTCATTTCTCCTCTTCTGCTGCTTCACTTCCTCGTCCGTTTGCTGCGGGGCGGGAGAAGAGAAGAACCTCCGCCGATCACTTCTTTTCTTTTGTTTTGCTTTGTTTTGTCGTCGTCGTTTTTGTTATTGTGTCCAAAATGTTTTGTGTGTACCTTTTAAACTTTAATTTGGGAGTTTATTTGCCCTTAATATTCTCATTGAAAGTATTTAAAGGAAAAATGAGAGAAAAACAGGCATTTTCGACCCTAAACATCACCATTTCATTCATTACCTTCGGCGTCGTCACTGCTCACAAAGACCGCCAAACCAACGCTTTACACTCCGCCGATGGAATGTGCCGCTGCTCTCCGATGGAATGCGCACCCATCCATCATCCATTTGATGGGGGGGGGGGAGGGGGGAGTAAATTGTGACGGACAATTTGGCGAAGAAATGAAAGAGAGAGCGTTAGGTTTGGGAGGGTACGCCACGGGTTGAGCGGCTGGGGCGGAGGTGCACCTCCCCCCAGGGTAAAGGGTGCGCCACTCGCCCGTCCTCCGACTGCTCTGCCCAGGATGGACCCGCGATGGTCGCCGCGGGGTGCAATGGGTTCGAATGCACTCAAAATCGCCTTTGCTGAGATAAGCCTTCTCATCCGATGAGTCATTCATTCTCCATCTTTGGGCGTGTCACTTCCTTCATCAACGGCACCATTTATTAATCGACGACCAATTAACTTTTATTTGTCCAATCGGTCGCCCATTTGCCCTTTCGCCAGTGATCAGATTATTTTATTTGCATTTTCTCACTTTGATCAAACCCTTTCTCTTTCATAATTTTCCCATAGCACATTATTAGAGCATTCTCTTGAATTCCCTCTCAAATGATTAACTCTGATCCCTTCTCGGGAATGTTTATTTTTAAATATAAATATTTTTATTTTTATTTTCATTTATTAATTTATTTATTATTTGTATTTTTTTTATTAGTAAGCCCAAATATTATTGTTTTTAGAAAATAAATATGTTAGAATCAGTTCTTTTATCATCAGCCCACTCACTCTCTTCTGCTGAATGTTTTTTAAAGGCGGCCCATCGGCGGAGGAACGGCGGACGGAGGAAGAGGAAGAAGAAGAGGAAGAGAAGAGGAGGGGGAACTCGTTTTTGGGTTTTTCTTCCCCGCCCCCTTTTAATTTGCCCAATTCGACGACTGATAATCGCGCAATCACTTCTTTAAAATATTTCATTTATTCTGATGTTAAATTTTGCTGATAAACTCAGTAATTAGTAAGCCGAAGAGGTAATTAGTAACTAATAATGCTATTATGATGTGCTCCTGATTGTTTTATGAAATTCCCTTTTTATTGCCCATTTTGTACTTTTCATTTATTCATTCCATCCGACAGATTTCGTTCATTTATTCTGTCACTTTCCGTTTTTTATTCTCTCGAATTGAAAATGGTTCTGTTGGGTGCCATTGACCAGGGAACTTCCAGCAGTCGTTTTCTCGTCTTCGATTCCGAAAATGGCAATTTGGTCGCCGGTCACCAAGTAAATAATATTTTAACCTTCCGATCACATACTTTTGCCAAAATACTAAATTGACACCTTCCAACAGTTGGAAGTGCAGCAGCAATTCCCGAATCCCGGCTTTGTGGAGATGTGTCCCGAGGAAATATTCGAGACGACCGCCCGATGCATCGAAAGCACTTGCGAGGAACTGAACAGACGCGGCATTGACCCGAAGAAAGAAATCAAAGCCATCGGCATAACCAATCAAAGGGGTGAGGCGAGAAATATGCCAATGGCAAAAAGAGTGAAAAACTAATCAAAACCAATGGCATGGCCAAATGAATGAAAGAATGTGATCAAACGGACCAAAGCAAAAGGAATAGCCAAATTGGTGATCGTTTCCGTCTTCAGAAACAACAATAGTTTGGGACCGGCAGACGGGGTGCCATCTGAGCAATGCCATCGTTTGGTTGGACTCCCGAACGCATGAGCTTTGTGACGAATACATTCAGAGGACGTCGACACGGTGAATCAGTGAAAATAACTTTGAAATAAATTCGGAAATTTTAGGGACAAAAACCATTTCAAAGCAAAGACCGGCCTCCCAATTCACCCGTACTTTTGTGCCCTCAAACTTCGTTGGCTTCTCAACAATGTGCCAGAAGTAAAGAAATCGCTACAAAATGGTAGAACTTTGGATCATTTTGCTGATGCATTTAAATTATTTTGAAAATTTAGGGACTTTGATGTTCGGTACGGTCGATTCGTGGCTTATGTGGAAATTAATTGGGGTAATTAATGGCCAATCTCCCAAAATGACTCTCTCCATTCTTCTCAAACAGATCCATGCCACCGATGTGACCAATGCGAGTCGCACTTTGTTGATGGATTTGCAGAAACGAAAATGGTCCACTGAAATGTGTGCCTTTTTTGACATTCCAATGGAAATTCTGCCGGAAATTCGAAGTTCCGCGGAGATTTACGGGCACCTTCAGAAAGGTCGTGTTGGAATCATTTGGTCAAATTAGCTAATTTGCATCTTTAGGACCTTTGGAAGGCATTCCTTTGGCCGGCTGTCTCGGAGATCAGCAAAGTTTTAAGCTTTTGTTGGCTTTAAACCATTTCTGACCCCCAAGGTGCTCTGCTTGGTCACGGCTGTTTGCAGGCGGGCGAAGCGAAAAACACTTACGGCACCGGCACTTTTATGCTTTGCAACACAGGACAAAGGGCGTACATCTCCAAGAACGGACTTTTGACCACAATCTCTTACCAGGTGGACAAAGTCATCCAAGAAAGGGTCTCATTTCCCCAATTCGTTCAGTTTGGCCAAGAGTCGCCCGTTTGCTACGCGCTCGAAGGGTCGGGGTCCATCGGGGGAAACGTCGTCCGATTTTTGAGGGACAATTTAAACTTCTTCGATGTAATCAAAGGAACAAGAGTTCTTGCACTCATTCTCTAATCCCCTAATTTGGTTCAGAAAACCGCGGACATTGAGGGATTGGCCGCGAGTGTTCCCCACACTGAGGACGTTTATTTCGGTAAGTCTTGGCATTTGCCAATTGTTTCGGTTTATCGGATATTTGCCATTTCCTCTCCATTTCTGGTAATGTTTTTTCGTCCGTTCAGTCCCCTGCTTTACCGGCCTTTACACGCCCCATTGGGACTCGACGGCACGGGGAATCATTTGCGGACTCACCCAAAGTGCCACCCGAGCGCACATTGCCCTCGCCGCATTAAAGGCACTCGCAAAATAATTCGGGATGTTCAAGACCGACTTGTTCACTTTTTCAGGCAGTCGCATTTCAAACGGTGGAAATGGTGGAGGCGGTCGAGGCGGACATGTCCGATTTGGGCGCGACTGTCCTTTCGCTTCGGGTTTTTGTTCAAATCGTTTCACGAATGAATTCAATGATTAAAGGCTGATGGCGGAATGACCCAAAATGCGCTGTTCAACCAAATTCAAGCTGATCTGCTCGGGCTCCTCTTGGAATGCTCCAAAATGACTGAAATCACCGGATGGGGCGCCGCTTTGGCCGCAGCAATTGGGGCGGGACAGATAAAGTGAGAAAAGGGCAAAACGAAATGCCAAAAATGAAAAACGACCCCAATTTAAGTGCGAATACAATGATCGAATTGCAACAACGCATTCGACCGCAAAGCACAATATTTTACCAGCCAAAAACGGACGAGGAACAGAGAAAGAAGGAAAACGGACGGTGGAAAGAAGCAATTCGGAAAGCATTCAGATGGGCATAAATTACCATCACCAAATAACAGCAGAATGATTGATCATTTATGAAATGATAAATATGTACAAATACCAATGGGGGAAATGCGCCACCAAAACATTGAGCAAAGGAAATTCATTCAAATTTAAACGAGTGGGACAATTCGAGTCGCTTTGGCATAATGTGAATTGTGCGATTTTCGCCGCTTCTGCTCCGAATCGACCCAAAAAGACCAAATCGATTTGTTATAAATGACCACAAAATGATCGATTTATTAATTGATAAAGAAAAACGATACAATTCGCACAATTCGCCGCTGTCAGTCCATTTCCGGATTCAGCGGCAGAAGAGAAAGGGGAAGGGACTGCTCAATCATTGACAGCCGCAGATTAAATTGAGCCGAAACTCCGTGAAATAATCCGGGGGGGGGGGGGGGGGGGGGGATCGGTGGTCATTTTGGCGTTGTGAACAATAAATAACCAATCACTTCTTCCCTCCCATTTCTTCCCTTTGCCATTGCTTCTTCTTCCCAATGCTTTTCCTCCTTTTGTGCCGTTTCGTTTTGCTCGGATTCGCCAGTGAGTGCCCCCGCCCCTTTTACGGCATTTGACAGTTGCATTTGGCACTTCCAAAGTCAGTCAGCGCAATTGTGGCTTGGACTACAAATGGAGTTGCGGGGCCACCGAGTCGCAAATGCGACTTTCGCTGAGTGAGCAAATGTCGTGCGCCGTCGCAGTGCCTTTGTGCCCGCGGACACTCAGTCAGTGAGGCCAACTTTTGACACTTTGGCCAATGCTTTTTGTGCCCATTTTGCCAATTGGTCAGATGCGATAAACAACTGCTGTGTGCGCCACGACGCGTGCTATTCCCAGAAAATGGGTCAACAATTCTGCGACGATTTGTTCTGCCAATGTCTTGTACATTGAATTAGTCAATTTCAATAATAATTTACAATAGTACCGTAAACACTTTCCTTAATTGTTGAAATTGGGTGATTAATTCCCACTAATTTTGCCATGCCAAAAGTGCGTCTCCCAATGGGACGGTCCGTTGTGCGCGTCGCAAGTCGGCGCCGGCTTTTGTGTGTTGGTCCGCATTTTTGGCGTTTTCATTTACAACAAACCGGTGAGCTCTTCAATTTATAAAAAATAAATGACGTTTAAAAGTGATTTAAAATTCTTTAGCAATGAATGGATGGTAAAGCATCGGCGGACGAATGAATTCTCTCCCCCTCCCGCCCCCTTTTTTTTATCATTGCGAAAACAATTGCTGTGATAATTTCCGTGATAATATTTAAATTAATTCGATTCTTCTAAATTTTGTCTATAAAATTGAATTTATTTGATAAAATTTTTTTCTTTTTCTTTCTTTAATTTTATTTCAGGGCTCGTATCGTCCAAGATCGGCTTCCAAGGACGGGTATGCCGATTTGCAAGGACATAATGGGGAAAATTCATGAAATCCAAGGACATTTAAAAAATTTTCATAAGCAATGAAAAAAATTAAATTCTATCAAAATGGTTTATGTTTTTCGCTGGAATGAATTTGAACGATATTTTTTTGTTTCTGTTGGACATTTTCCTCGTGTCACCGCATATGCACTTTTTTGCGGCGTGCTTTTTCCAAAAAATTTACGGGGAACGGGGGGGGGGGGGGGGGTCCGGCGGTGCCGATAGGCGCCGCCGTTGAAAATTTTGAAAATTTGAGTGTAATTTGCTAACCAGATTTTCACAAGATGCGGATTTTGCGATTTTTAGATAAAGGCGATGAACATTTTTACTTTTCACAACACTTCTTTTTGGGAATGGGGGGGGGGTGGGGAAATTATTAATAGATTTTTCCAAAATTCATCATTTTTAAATATCAAATTTTAGAAAATAGAAAGAGAGATCCCGGCGGCGCCTATCGGCACCGCCGGGAAAAAAATTGGGAATTTTTGTGCAATTTAGTACCAGATTTTGCACAAAATATGTTATAAATTCAAAAAATTTCAGATTTCCTTTGATTATTTTTTCCATTTTTTAAGTGCTCATTTCCAAGGACGTCCTTGGCATCCAAGGACATTTTTTATTTCCAAGGAAGAGAGTCAAATTCCAAGGACGTCCTTGGCATCCAAGGACGAATACGAGCCCTGTTTTATTTCATTAATTTTGCGTTTTTTTTTCTTCGAAATTTGCCCAATCAAAGTCAAATTTTCTTTCTTTGCTATGGCAACGGATGTTTTGCACGGATTTTGGAGCGAATGAATGGCAAATGGACGAAAGGACGACACTCAAAAGGAAAGCAGCGACAGAAAACAATCAGTGCCATTGAATGAATGCCAATTTATGTCAAAAAGAAATGTCATCCGCCGTTTTTGTTTCATTCGTTGACATTTAAGAAAAGAAAAATTCTTTTTAAAAAATTTTTACAATTTTTTTAAATGGAACCAAAAAAATTGTCCGAAAAATATGTGCTCAAAGCGTACGCGGAAATGAAAAGACGTGCCGAAGAAGAAGATGCCAAAAGCGGTAACAATTGGCCTTCGTCGTCGGCCTTTTCGGCCCGCAAATTTCCCTTTGTTCTCGCCCAATTGCGGTCGATTAGGCCAAATTCGCTCATTTTGGACATCGGTTAGTGCACAATTCCTAAATTGAATTTGCATGGGATTAATTAGTCAGAATTGGCCAATTATCCATTAATTAAAAACAGTCAAAAATAATTATGAATTTAATTTTGGGGTGCGGTGACAATTTGCACACGAGCGAACATTCCTTCACAATTGGAATGGATGTGAACGAACCGCGGAATGGCAAAGCACAAAACTGTGCCTTTGTGTTGGCCGATGCGAACCATTCACCGTTTCGGTTGAAACATTTAAATGTTTTTCAATAATTCTTTAAAATTAAATCCATTTTTGACTTTTCTCGAATAATTAATTAATTTTGTATCATTATGAAAATATTAAGTGTTAGAATGGAAAATGACTAACTTTTAGACTTAATTAGTGTCAAAAATAAGACTGACTTTTCTAATAAATATCAGAATTAATAACCGATCAAAAGGACTAAAATTATTTTTAAATATTTTTTCTAATTTTCTCCAACTTTTCCTGAAAAATAAATAAATTTAATTTCAAAAATGTTTTTTTTATTCATTTAGGAAAGGCATTTTCGACGTCGTTTTGCTCGTTTCGGTGCTCCATCACATACCAAGCGAAGTCCATCAAATTAATTGCTAAGTTCCCTCGCTAATTTGTTTTTTTAAGGAAATGCGCTTAAAATGCCTTCGAAATTGCCTTTGGCTCGCCTCGCCCCGAAACGGTCGAATTGTCACCGCCGTATGGGCGAAGGAACAAAAAGCGGCAAAATTTCCCTCAAACGATGTAATTTATTGCTTTGTTTTATGCGGTGAGCATGTCAAACACTTTAGCAGTTCAGGTGCTGATCCCTTACAATTTTGAAGATGCGCACAAATTGGGCGAGTTTTTGGGAATATTCGATTAATTAAGAAACCCCAAAATTGAGGGGGTGGGGGAGGCAAATTAAAAACAAATTAATATTTAATGGGATGGTTGAAAACCATGGGTCAAACAAATGCCAAAAGTGCAGGACACACCGTGGAGATACCATTCAACAGGGACACGACGCGAGAACAACGCATAATGATGGTAATTAGAACGAGGTAATTAAGTGACTAATCATTGAGTTGGGCTAAGAATGCGGTGCCAATTCGAATTAAAGTGCCACTGAATGTTCGATGTCCGAATTATTTACCGAAGAGCGTTCAGCAGAGAGTGTTGGAAGTGGTGAGCCGAGCTGGATGGCTTTATCCGATGATCTCCGTGGAGTTTTACGAGCAGCAACTGCAATTTATGGCCAATTTTTTCATCGACCGATTGGCTGAACTGAGGCGGATCAGAGGTAAAGCAAAAGAACCGAATGCCAACGGCACACGCCGTTCACGCCCAATTCAGCAGGTTTTTCGCTTAAAAATGGGCCCGCGCGTGCCAATCCGCATTTTTCCCTCGGCCAATTCGCCCTCAAAGTGTCCGCGTCGGCGTTTGACGATGCTTTTGTCCGTTTGCGCACCATTTACCGGGACGTGTTGAAGTACTTCGCATTTTGGTGCTTTTCTTTTTCCTTTCCCCTCCACAGATATCGCTATTACCATTTATTTGTTGCCGATGAATTGGACGATTTGTTGTTAAAAATTTGGACAATCGACAGAAACCTGGCCGATTTCCAACCGATTATCAGCGAATACGAAATGGGCAATTGGTGCGCGGTCATTGGGAAAAGCGGCGACATCAAAGAGACGGGAAGGGGGAAGGGATAAAGCGAATCCCAACGGAATGAGTGAATAATTTGATTTCCTATTAAATAATGGGCCATTAATGAGTTTTTTCCGTGTTTTGTTATTTTGTCCTTCCGTTTGCTTCCTTTTCCTTCTCCTCCTCATTCTTTTCCCATTTTCCCGCCGTTTGTCATAACATTCATTTAATTTGCGATGGCAAAAGAATGGTTTTTCTCTCTTTAATAAATAAGCGCTTTTTTCATCGCATTTCACTCGCTTACTCTGCTCATTAGCGATTGTTAATTGCTTTTTCTGCTTCTGATTGAGAAAGGATTAATTAATTATCAGTTTAAGGGGGGGGTCCAAAAGTTATTTTAGGGAGAGGGGAGAGAAAACAGCGGTGTTTTGCCAAAAAGTGTTGGCCGGGGGGGGGGGATGAAAAGCGACCGGCGGTGCTTTCTCCGATCTCTTTCCGTCCGTCCGTTGTTTTCTTTTCCTTTTTATTAATGTTTTGTTCCAATAAAGAATTTATTCATTTTCACGCGGAAAGTAAAATTTGCGGGGCGATGAGTAATTTTAATGAGCGAATTGAAATTGACGAAATCGGATGCCATCGGCAAAGAATGCAAAAGTAAGCGAAGGGAGGGAGGAAAAGCAGAAAAAGGAACAAAACAGAACAAAGGGACAGTCAAAATTCAAAAACAAAAACAAAAAATAATTAATTAGGTAATTAATTGGAAATAATTATTCAGCAAAATGGAAAGTGGCGAATTGTTCACCTTCGCTTTGGGCGCCTTTGCCATCGCTTTGATTGCCCTCGTCATTATCTATTACAAATGCATCGACCGACGTTTGTGCCAAAACATTTGAAAAAATAAATAAATAATTTTAATTATTTAAGCGCCAAGAAAACGATTTTATTAAATGGGCACAAAAAAGAGAAAAATGAAGTGAAAAAGCCGAGAACAGAAAAAAGAAAAAGCGACGAGCAAAGAAAGAAAGAAAAAGCAAAGCGAAATTGGAAATCAAAAGTAGGGTTCAGCCCCGACCCCGAGCCCCCCGACCCGACCCGAGACGTTTTTTGGGCCGATCCCCCACCCGACCCCCGACATGTGCCCCCCGGCGGTCCCCGGCCCCCGACTTTTTGCCCCCCGACCCCCCGACACTATTTCGGGGGATTGGGGACTCCGAGAGTTTTAAAAATTTAAAAGTTAATTCATCCACGAAGGGGGAAATATTGAAAATTTTTGAGATTTTGAACAAATTTTCTTAGTAAAATTCATTAAAAATTACGAAAAACTTTCCGGTGGCGCCTATCGGCACCGCCGACCCCCCAAAACCATGGTTCCGATCGGTAATTTTTCAAAATATGAACACCAAAGCCGAAAAATAAGATTTTAGGGTCAAAAATAATAACATTTAGCAACATTTTGGACAATTTTTGAACAAAATTCTCTTAACAAAGTATACTCATTTTCAAAAAATTTCCCTGCGGCGCCTATCGGCACCGCCGGACCACTTCCCCCCACCCCAAGATTCCAAAATCTATTTGAAAAGCGCACTGCTAAAATTGTCATAATTTTGAGATCAAAATTTTGAATCTCGGAATTCGATTTCGGTTTCTGAAAATTTTTGGGGCCTAGGATTCCTTGTTATAAAATGCCAAATTGGACGCACTTTTACTGGCGCCAATGAATGAATTTGAATCAGATGATTAAAGTGAAAAAAAAGGAAGATTTATGAGGATTAAAAAGAAAAATTGTTTTTTTTTCGTTAAAAGATTTCGTTGATCACTACCCGATCGGGGTCCCCGACCCCCGACAATTGAGCTCCCCCCCGACCCGACCCCCGACATGTCGCCCCCCGAGGTCCCCGGCCCCCGACTTTTTGCCCCCCGAGGGCTCGGGGCTGAACCCTAATCAAAAGAATCAAATGCCATTATTGTTAATAGAAATAATATTTTGAATATGTTATTAAATAATATTTAATTAATGATTCTTTGAACTCCATTTTTTAAATTTTTCAGAATGATTAAAATTTCAAAATTTGTAGTTTGTACAGAAAAGGTCGTTATGTGGCAATGAATTGTATTGATGTGTTGGCAATTGGCAATCTGTGCAAATCTCAAAAGCATTTGGCACTTTCCCCTCTCTCCCAATTTGCGGCCGCTTTCAAAACGAATTTTGTCTCCAATCTGTCCAAATTTCACAGCTTTTCAAACTTTAAAAATTTCCATATAAAAGTGACAGACGAAAACGAAAAAATGAATTCATTAAAGTCGAAAAGATGAAAAGCTTCACGACTTTTGTGTTCTTTTTGATAATTGCCGCACTTCCGCCGAATGTTTCGCCAGGTAAAATTATTATAATTAATTAATAATTGGCAAATAATATTTAATATTAATTAATCTGATCTGATTGGTTTGCTTTTGTTCAGCCCAATCTCCGCCCTATGGCCAACTTCAAATTAAGGGAAGCAAATTAATGAGTTCGAGCGGGAAAGAAATCGTACTGAGAGGTGAGCGAAACATTTCTCGAAAAGTTGTAAGCCTTTTTAGGAATGTCACTTTTTTGGAGCCAATGGGACCCAAAGTATTGGAACGCGGAAACAGTGAAACAATTAAAGTGCAAATGGGGCATAAACATCGTACGGACAACCAAACTTGATAATTCATTTAAAAAATATATTCACTTAATTAAGCTCCGCGCTCCGATGGGCGTCGAGGGAAGCGACGGATATTTGCAAAGTGCGGCGGCGAGTGCTGCGAACACTCAAAAACTGATGACAATTGTGGACGCGTGCATAAACTTGGGCATTTATGTGATAATAGGCGAGTTAAACACCATTTAATTGGACGGGGGAAAGTGTTCCATTAAGATTGACATTATTAAGATTGGCATTATACGAGTGGGAAAGCGTACACGGCACAAGCGGTGGACTTTTTCAAGAAAATGGCACAAAAATATGGCAAAAACCCGCATGTTTTGTACGAAATTTGGAACGAACCTGTTGGGGTGGACTGGAACAAAGTGCTGAAGCCGTACCACCAAACAGTGATTTCGGTAGGACAAAACGGAAGGGAAGGAGCAAATGCCAAAGCACAATTTGGCAACAATCAAAGGCAATCCGTGCCATTGACCCCGACAATGTGATCCTTATCGGCACGCCAACCTATTCGATGGATTTGAACCCAGTGATCAGCAGCCCAATGGGCGGCCTAAAGAACATTATGTACGTTACGCCAGTAATCATTTTGGACAATTAACCAAATAATTAGTGCCAAAATTATGCCGAAAAGTCCCCATTTTGTTAAAGGTATTCGTTTCACTTTTACGCGGCCGACACTTCTCAGAGTGGGTACCCAAATGTGCAAAATATGCTCAAAAAGGCAATCAAAAGCGGATTGCCGGTGTTTGTCACTGAGAGCGGCGCCGGCTCAGGCGGAAGCAATGCGCCCGTTAATTTGCCAGTAATGAACCAATGGTAATTAGCAGTAATGGGCAAAGAGTTAGCATCTTTCCCACTGTACAGGTGGTCCCTTTTGGAGCAGCTCAAAATGTCCCAAATCATTTGGGCAGTGCGCGGAGAGGGAAATTTACAAAATCCGCTGAATAAAAACACGGCACCCGCAAACATTGGACAGAATTGGGCACTAACGGAATACGGAAAAGTGGTGAAGAATGTGTTCACGAAGAACGCAAAGCCGATTGGGTGTTAAGGGGAGAGAATGAAAAGGAAAGGAAACGAATTACGAAAAAGGGACGAAAGGAAAAGCCAAAGGGACGATGGAAATTAACAGAAATGAGCTAATTACAATAACAAATGTCACATTAAAGCATAAGGGAATAAAAATAACCAATTGAAAATAACAAACACTCAAAATTACCAAAAATGGGTCATTCCGAAGTTTATACTCCCTAATTGGTCAATGTGTTTGGGTTTTTCCCATTTGAAACTGTCCGCACATTTTCTTGTCAATTTCCCAGGCAAATTATAAATCCAAAAAACTATTAACACGGTAAATTAATTGTACAAATTAATTGCATTTGAACGTTTGAATTCTTTGTTTCTTTCTCTCCGCTGGTGCCCTTCCAAAGGTCAACGGGGGTCAATCAGAGCCAACGGAAAGTGGCGGAAGGCGACGCAATTGTTTAGGAAGTGAATGGATGAAGCAAAATGTATTGTCTGTGGTTTCAAAAACGTTTCTTTATGGCGCTTGGATGAGATGTCCGCCCCCCCCCCCTTTATCCACATTTATCCCCCTCCCTTTTGTCCATATTTATCCCCCCCCCTTTTTCCCCCCATTTCATTGCCTTCCCCACGTCATTTCTTTCTGTTTCTTCTGTTTGCTTGCGGTGGCATTCTCAGCCGCCCATTCCTCCTTTTCCTCCGTCCAATTTTTTAGAGTTGAATAAATTCTTTTGTCTGATGGTAGTCGAAAGAAAAGCGAATTTGTCGGAAGAGCACAGAAAGTCATTGGCATTAAACGCCATTCACGATTCGGTTAAAGTCATAAGGAGGGCTGGGATTTATATTTACAAAAAATCCCAAAATAATTAAATAAATTGAATTAGTAATGTTTTTCGTGTATTTTCTCAGCAAAACAAAGCTGCAGGAAGAATATTTAATTACAAATTAAATCCCAGCCTTAGTCATAATATTTACTGTAAAGTTCGCTGGCAAATGCCAAATTATGAGTACAAATGATTGATGGATGGCCTTTTAATGCGTTTACTATCTGAGAAAACGTCCCCCCCCCCCTCCCCTCACAAATTTC
Source organism: Heterodera schachtii (assembly GCA_023374025.1). Classification (NCBI taxonomy): domain Eukaryota; kingdom Metazoa; phylum Nematoda; class Chromadorea; order Rhabditida; family Heteroderidae; genus Heterodera; species Heterodera schachtii. Next base: position 387,536 of record SIJG01000016.1, read on the forward strand.
TCTTTTAATTTTTCATTTAAATTAAATTTATTTTTGCATTCCAAATCAAATGATCAGAAAAATAAATTAATCATAGCAAAAAGCAATCATTCATCTCAAAATGTACAATAACTGTGGTCAGCAAAATTCCAATTCAGCTACAGACGAATTCATTCAAACAGCGAACCAACGACAGTTCCAAACGCACTTTTGGGGGGCGCAAAATGAGGGGGACAGAGCGATCGGACAACGACCCCCAATCGGCGGGGGAAATGTGAGTGATCGGAGCGGAAAAGACAAAGTGATGGAAGCTGATCAGAAAGGAGCGGCGGGAGTTAGCAAAGGGACTGAGAGAAAAGCGATGGAAGTGAGAGAAAAGGGATAGGAGTGATCAGAAAAGGGACGGAAGTAATGAAACAATGAACGGAAGTGAACATAAAAGGGATAAAAGCGATCAGAAAGGGTGATAGTGATCAGGAAAGGATGGGAGAGATCAGAAAGTGATAGAACTGATAAAAAGGGGACGAAAGTGATCAGAAAAAAAGGAAAGAAGTGATCAGAAAAAATAACAGAAGTGATCAGAAAGTAAATAGGAGTGATCAAAACGAGACGAAAGTTATCATAATGGATAGATGTGAGAGAAAAGAAAATGAAGTGATCAGGGAGTGAACAGAAATGGACATGGAATTATCGACGCTTTAATGCTTAAGAATGCATTGGTGCCATTGGACAACCGACAGACAAACTTTTACCAGCAGACAATGGGCGGAGTTGGACCAATGAAAAGGGCGTTTAGTGAACACGAAAATGTTGATGGGAGAAGGGAAGGGACAGGCGAAAAAGTGCCGAAAAGGAGGGGGGGGGAGGGAATGAAACGAACGAAATTTAGGAGAATCAGCAGCCAATGGCCAAACGGATGCATTTGTCAGTCACAGAAAGTGCCGAAACAAAACGGCATAACGACGGGAAATTTGGAGAGCACGGGGAAAAGGAGGAAGAAGAGGAGGAAAAGGAAGAGGAGGAGGACGAGGAGGAGGAGGAGGGAGAGGGAGAAGAGGGAGAAAACAGCCGAACGACAAAGTGAGGGAGGGGCGAAAGATAGTGCCACATGCGCTTTTGCAGATCGAGCAGTTCGGCAGAAAACGAAGAGCCGCTGGGCTGTTATTCGTCCTCAGCGGGGCACCCGCAGCAGTCGCACGTTTCGGCCCATTTGATGGCCACGCCGCTCCAACGGACTCAGCACACATCGGCTTCGATTGTATACCCTGAATTGGCCAACTAAACACGCCAAATGGCCACCGTTTGCAGGGAAATCCTTTGGCCCACTCGACTCCCTATTTGGCCGCCCTTTCGCTCAATTCCTTCCCGCAACAGCCGCTGGACTATTGGGGCAATTGCTTCGTTTGTTCGCTGCCATTGAACTCATTGACCTCCTTTAGCAGGAGGTGTCGCGCTGCATCAGCAGATGAGCTCCCACTTTTCGTTGATGGCTTCCAACAAAAACATCGCCGCGGGGGGTGCCTTTGTGCCGGGCCACGCCCCCCTGGGCCAATTGACGCCGTCGTCGTCCGCTTATTACAGTAACCCATACGGACCGCAACAGCACAATGTACGAAGGGATCAATTTGAGATGTTGCTGAAGATGGATGCTCATTCGAATTTTTCAGCTTATGGCACCGTTTGGGGAAATGACGGCAAATGACGGCGGAGGCGTTTTTTCACAGCGAAATGTAAAAATATTAAGCATTCAAAAGGCCGGTCCACCATTTCCAGCAGAGTTTCCATCCCATTTTGCAACACAATTCGTCCGCCAATTCGCCGTTTCAAAGCCGGCAATTCCATCGATTAAAATTGAAAAATGATTGAGCAATTTCAGTGACAGTGGCGTAGGAAGTGTTAGGGCGGAGTTAAAAGGTGGGTTTTTGAACACGGAGAGTACACAATGGGAAGAATTGCAGAAGAAGGGCGAAATGAGACGAGGAGCAGCACGTCGGGAGGGTCGGACGAAAGCGGAAGCAGCGGAAGTGCCGTAGGACTCAATTGGCTGCGCGTTGGGGGTGAGTCTCGGCATGACACCCGCAATTAATGCCAAAACATTCATTCGGCAGAGATCAGATTCCCACCTTTTTTCCATGCGTTTGGCAACGGCCAGAAAATTGACCTCGAAGGGATTAAATTCGAAGAAGTAAAAAAGCGATGGAATGTTTGCTAATTTCTCCGTTGAGGTGCCGCCTCGTCTTGCCCTGTTAAATTGCAACAAAAAATACCCAATCACTTTGGCCGAAATTTACCGTCGTTTGGGATGGCCGGAACATTTGAACACTTCCTATTTGAGTGGCATTCTCAGAAAGTGGCATTCCATTTGCTTGTGTAAAATTAAATTTCGTTTCGCACAGAGCAAAAAATACAAACGCCGGGAAGGACCTCAGAGGAAAACTGAACAGTTTGGGCTACGGCATTGACCTGAGGACGGGCCGCCGCAAACAGTCGTCCGTCACAACATTCACCACACTTTGCGAACGTAACCAATTGGAAATATTCGGCCATTTTCAAATTTAATTTAGGTGAAGCGATCCAAGTAAGTCCTTACTTAATTTGTAAACGAATTAATAATGAGTCGTTAATGACTACTAATTGAGATGGCTGATGACTTTGCCAAATTGGCCACTGAGAGTTTCCCAACAGAACAAATTGCGTTGGAAATGAACCGACGTGCTGCAATAAATAATCCAGAAGAAGCGCGCCAGCGAATGACCGATGTGAAAAGCACAAGGCAATTCAAAAGTCAGACAATTGCGCAATTAATCGATTTTCAGTCAAATTCTGCAAGAAGCGATCAGAGTTCTCCAGCAGGGCATTGAAAATGAGACACTTCCAATTGTGCCGCCAAATCAGGCGACGATGTTGGAGCCATTCGCCGACCGAACTTTCCTCCTCCACACGACTCTGAACGGCGTTAAGAATTTCGCACGGGTGAGCACAGGCCAACTGAGTCCATTCCCCGTTCAATCCACCCATAAAAGTTGTCCCATTGCTTTGGCAACCGAACTGTGATGGTCGCTTGGAAAACCCTGTTGAATGTGTTCGAGAAATGCGAGGAAACGCTGGGCGAAAGTCTGTACGAAGTCGGACCAATGGACGGCACTTCGGTAAGTTTGTGGTTTTTTGCCACTGACCAATCAAATTGTGCAATTTTCGCCCTATTAAGAAGCTCAATGAAATACAAATTGGCGTACAAAAGCCAATTGGATAAAGGAAAAGGAAGAAAAGCGAATGGAATCAGAAAAATACACATTTTCACATTGTCCAACTGACATGTTTTTTTTTTGTCCTTTTAGAATACAAACAATATTTGTGAATTGAAATGCGTTTTAAATCGACTTTTAGGCGTCTAATCTTCATTTTTTAAGCTATAATTTTTTCTTACTTGGTCAATGCTTACATTCTTGGTATCAAACGAAAGCTTAAAGTCCCGGGAAGTCATAAATACAAGAAAAGAGCAAATACAATACATTAAGAAAAAAATACAACAAGAAAATACTAAACGCGCTTTTTTCGAGTGTATTCAAGAATAATTTTTTGTGTTGCTTTTAGCCAAGAATTAAGTCTATAAAAAAACTATAGACCTTAAGAAATTCGATGCAAATGTGGGGGACATGCTTTAAAACAGGAAATATGTTTTAAAATAGGACACACGGAGAAGGCTAACATCGGGGTCAGAATTTAAGTCCTAGTGAGATGGATGCTAAATTCATGAATACATAACTCCATGGGGAGAATTTAAAGGCAAAAAAAAGTAGGTCTATCTTTATGATAACATGGAATTAAACTCCAATACACAACCGATATGCCATTTTATTAATATTTCAAATGTGTATATGTATACAGCGACGATGAATATGAATGAGATTTCACAAATATCGAACAAGCGAAGCATAATATATTAATGGGCATACAACATATATATGTTCAGATCACATAAGGAAGGATCACTGTTCATAAGGGGAACATTTAGGAAGCATTGGAACAGACAAAACACAGCAATCGGAAGGGACGGGAATGAACGAAGGGACGGGTGGGTGTCGCGAGACGTCGTCGTCGAACACTGTCATTTGCACGCATCACGGCCTGGCTATTGCTCTGCTTGGCTCGTCTCCGCTGCGCTCTGTTCTCCCAGGGCTTCGTCCACGGTGGATGCATCGGCGGTGTCCTTCTTCTTGCCCTTCTTGTCCTTCTTCCCGTGCTTGTCCTTCTTGCCCGCTTTGCTGTCGTCGCTCTTTCCTGCCTCCTTGGATTTGTGTTTGTCCTTGCGCTTCTCCTCCTTTTTGTCCGCCGCTGGTGCTGCGCCTTCGCCCTTCTTGTCCTTCTTCTTGTGCTTGTCGCCCTTGCTGCCAGCCTTCTTCTCCTCCTCGCCGGCGGTCGTCGCTTCTTCGCCTCCTTCCGGCTTGGGCTTCTCCTCGTCGTCGCTCTTCGGTTGGTCGAGCATCGGGCCGAGGTACGTCTTCCAACAGTACTGAAAGGGACAAAAATGTTATGAAATGCAATTTGAAAAAATGAAGAAAGCGCAGCATTACAATTCCCGCTCCGAAGGCAGCAGCAGCGAGGAATAGGTAAGTGGCCATTGCGTTGCGTTGGGCACTGAAGCGGTTCGGTGGTTGGAGTGTGGTGACAGAAAAAGTAGAAATGTGCAGCGGAGGGAAAGACGGCTCCTTTTATACACATCCGATTCTGCTGGAAGAAATTTAAAAAAAATTGAGTATAAAAGAGGGGCGGAAAATGCCCAAAAAAACAAACGATAGAATCTATGTGGAATAAAAACAGCTTGCCAGACTAAAACAACCCACACCCGAATTTTAGGCATTAATCATGGTATTGCTCGCTACTAGGTATCATCAGTTTGGTTTGGTTTGATTCTTTGATTTTAGGCGGCTTAAATCAATGAGGGGTGTACTTTAGTCAACCCCCCAGAAAATAATGGCACAAATGATATACCAATCGATTCGTCTCGATGAGCTAAGCACGAAAAAATAGGTCTCCAGTTGCGGAAATGCCAAAAAACCGGTTTTTGAACCGGTTTAAAACTCGAAAAATTGAGTGAAAAGGGGGGCTTAGGACCCTTTCAAATGGTCGAATTCGGACAAATTTGGTATCATTCGAAAGCTCTTGATGAGCTAAGTCTAAAAAACAAGGTATAAATTCGAACCAATGCCATCTAAACACTGGGACAACTGAGTCCCAGTGAAAATGGACACTTCAGTACCGAAAAATAATAAACGGGAAATAATGATTTAAAAGCAAAAATTTCGCAAAAGGGAGCATGCGAAGACGGAGCAAGTAGTGGGGCGAGACGGAGGGCGGAGGAAAAAGTCTGACGAGCGCCACAGGCGGTTGACTGCGGGGGCCCGAAGGGCCCCCGCCAATCAGTCAACCGCCTGCGGATCACGCGCGGACTTCTTCCGTAGCCCGTAGTCTCGCCCCACCTACTGGCCGCCGTAGTCGAGTGTGCGGCGGTTTTTTAGCGCAATACTCGATATTCAAGGCTAAACGATTTTCGTGCATTATAAGAAGAAAACTATTTTATTTTTTGGTACTGAAGTGTCAATTTTCACCGGGACTCAGTTGTCCCAGTGTTTAGATGGCATTGGTTCGAATTTATACCTTGTTTTTTAGACTTAGCTCATCAAGAGCTTTCGAATGATACCAAATTTGTCCGAATTCGACCATTTGAAAGGGTCCTAAGCCCCCCTTTTCACTCAATTTTTCGAGTTTTAAACCGGTTCAAAAACCGGTTTTTTGGCATTTCCGCAACTGGAGACCTATTTTTTCGTGCTTAGCTCATCGAGACGAATCGATTGGTATATCATTTATGCCATTATTTTCTGGGGGGTTGACTAAAGTATATCCTCAATGAGTTTCGTATGATACCATTGTCCGGGTTTGACCGTTTAAAAAGGTTAGAAGTGCCCCATTTTGTAAAATGTTAGAAACATTTTTTTGCTCTTAAAAACCCTTAGAAGCTGAGAAACTTTGAACATTTGAATATACCCTTAATTAATTACTTAATGGCCTTTTATTTGTTTTTCACAACAACTTTTGTTTGTAAATGTACAAAGTTTGGCTGTACTCTGTTCACCATTAGTCTTCTTTTCTTATCCCAAAATGACCATTGGCACTACCAAAGAAACCGTCCAAAATGCCTTTGATGCTAACGATGAACAACAAACGGATTACAAAATGGTGTTCAAGGAGCAGAGAGGTCATTCATTCATATTCAATGCTCAAATTCATATTCAAACGGAAGGCCTTTAGCGCACGAAAGGGCTTTGGTCGGCGTGGAATTTGTCAGAGAACGACATAACGGCCAATTGAGTATGATTAGCATTGGGCACGACTCTCTGAAATTTTGGAGCGTGTAAGCCTTTGAAAACCACTAGCATATACTGTTAAATAATGTTTAAAGCATTACCTTTGACGACGAAATCGAATTGGCCCATCTGAAAGAAGTGAAACGATGGAATTGCGGAGTCCAATCGTACGCATTGGTCGAACATGAAAAAGGCCGGGGTCAGTTCAAGTCACATTTGGTTTAATTAATATACCCTGAAAAAGATTTGATTAATTAAGTAATTGCTGATTATTTTCGTTTGAAGTTTTCTTTAAATGTTAGTATTCTCTTGTTTTCTCAAAATATTAACTAACTTATTCAGTCTGTGCTTTCGAATGATACTATAGGGTTTGTTCGAACATGAACAAACTTATTGTTTTAAACCTGGTATGTTTAATAAATGGACTCATAAAATGCGTTTGGACTAATAAAATGCATTAGAGCCCAAATTTCTATTTCCATTTGGCAATTTCTTCATTCTCTGCCCCTTTTCCCCAATTTTCATTTATTTCTTTTTTAGAACTTTTGGTGGTCGGCACCGAATCGGTCCTTCACATCATTGGATTGCCCGCTTTTCAGAGGGACGGGATGACACGTAAAGTGCAGCGGGGACTGATGGAAATTTGGTTTGTGCAGGGGACGCCAACGCCGGGACACTTTTTCACAGGTAAAAGGAGGAGAAAAGCAACCGCTAACTGTTATCCTTTTCAGTCAATTTCCAAGCAAATCAACTCCAAATTCTGAACACTCGCGGCGAACTAACGCACGCCGTCCCCTTCGAAAAGGCCAAGCAAATCTCGGCTATTGTTTACGTACTGTTTATTTGAACTTTTGTCAAATCTCGGCATTTCAAATGGCTTACAATTAGGGCACTCAATTCGTCGCCATTGGCAATTCCCACGGTGTCATTTCGTTGCTCACTTCGCCCGCCCTCCAATCCCTTTACAGCATCGAAGGTGTCCAGCCAAGTCGGAAATGGCGTATTGTTCTTCTTTCCCGTTCAGCACATTCGATGAAAGTGCGCTGCTTAACTTTTCTCACTGACCATGGCAAATTGCTGAGCGGTTCCGACGACAAAACCATCAAACTCTTTGCGTTGGGCGAAACGCGTGCACAGCTTTTGCGCATTTTCTGTGGCCACAAAGGTATTGTCACGGGGTTGGCCGTCTGCGAAGCATCCGAAAGCGAACGATTTGCGAGTTGCGGGACGGACAATTGCGCAATTGTATGGGACACGGAGAGCGGAGAGCAAAGACATGTGTTTTCCGAATGCACGGGAATGGCCAACGACGTGGCAAGTTTTTTCGCGCGGGAAGGGGGGGGCCTGAAAAAAATTAAAGTTTTTGGAAAAAGCGGGCCGCAAAAAAAAGAGGTTTTGAAAAAAAAAAGGTCGTCAATTTACATGGCTGGACCATTTCGCAAAAATTTTGGTTGACCCCCCCCCCCCCCCCTATATTTTCTAGGGGACGGGACAAAATATCGCCGCAGAAATTAAAAAACGTTTTTTTTTCACACTTACAAATTCTTCATAAAAAAGTCCATAGAAATTTCTTAGTAAGAAAATTTCAAGAAAAAAATTTTTGAAAAACTTTTCAGCGATTTTTTCGAAATTTTATGAAAATTGCTGTTTTTGAAAAATTTTCCAAAAAAAATTTTTCAATGATTTTTTCAGGAAATTTTCTTACTAACAATAAGAAATTTCCTAAGAATTTTTTTTATGAAAAATTTTCTTTTGAAATTTCTGCGGCGGTATTTTGTCTCGGCGATATTTTGGGGTGTACCCATTTTGTATGCTCTGGGATATTTAAGTATTAATTCTATTAATTTTCAGTTTGTCTAACGACCAATAACACTTCCTTAAAATTTAAGAAGCGATTATAAACTCCGTATCGGAGCAGGAAAAAACGTCTTTCGATACCATATTTTTAGGGGCTTTCAGTTGCACCGACCCCGTTGACCCGGGTACACCCCCCCCCCCCCGTTGGGTTCCAACATTCATTAAATAAGTACTTATAAAAGGGCCATTCGTGGCTCATTCTCGTTGTCCCTCTTCAGCCCCGTTGTGTCGCATTTACTCCCAACGGTCGATTTTTGGTTGCCGGTTCCGAGGAGGCGAGCATTTTGGCCTTTCGCGTCCCGCAACCCAAAAATTATGTGGAACAATTGCCATTGTGGACAGAGGAACAACAGAGGGAATCGGTTGGAGAGGCAAACGGCGAAGGAATGGCCGACGAATGGGCGGAAGAGAGAAGTGAGCGAACGGAATGACACAAACAAATACATTTCAAATGTTGTCATAGAAAATTTTAAACTTGGTCCTGTAGGACAAAAGAATCTCCGATTGGTGCCTTTATTTTCCCTTTAAAGTGTCGCCATTTGCCGAATTCGACTCGCCGCATGCAAATTCGAAGGAAAATCGACAAAAAGGGAGGATGGGCGCCACTTCTTCCGGTGGAGAGACGCCGAATGATGCGGCGGAATTTGGGGACGACAATGGAGGGGACGACAATCGGCAAACGGAAGAGGCGGCGGCGATGGACGTGGAAGAGATGGAAAGGCGCGAGTTGGAAATGCAATTGGGCATCGACTGACAATGAGCAAACTTTCTCACTTTCAAACATTTTCATAATTATTTAAAAAAACATTTACTAATTCATCATAATAAATGTTTCTACAAAATAAATTTTCCTTTGGCACGACTTTTGACTAATGGTCAAATTGAGGCTCTCACAGCTCAATTTTGCCTAATGCAATTTGAATGCCTATGTGTGAAGAAATAACCTTGGAAATAACTAATTTTGAATTAAATAATCAATTCTTTGTTTTCCGCTTGGCCATTTGTATTCGTTTTTTATTCTTTTCTTTTGTCCAAACATAATAAAACTAATTAATAGTGATTGATTGATTGAGGTTCGTTTTCACAATGGGATTATTCTCTTTGTCTTCGATTATTTCATTCGGTGAAAATGCCTTTCAATGCGTTGAGAACATTCGATTAAATTGGCAAAACAAAATATTATTTTTCAATACAAAATCAGGACAGAAAGGAGGGCGAGAAGATGCTGACCATCAGATAAGCTTGAGTGAGAATGGCCGGAGAAAGCATTACGGGCGAAAAGATGGCACCGCCGAGCGTTTGGGGGGAAACGATGTCGGGCGCGAGCACTGACAAAGGGTAATTAGCCAAATGAGAGGGGACTAATTGCCTCACAGAGGGGACTGAAAATGACGGGCGACAGCGCGAAAGGGTTCAAAATGCTCGGACCGATGGCCTTGAGGGAAATTAAGCTTTTAGCACTGTTAGCCAGAAATTTGTCGGGAGGAATCACTCGCGTCGTTCGCCCCCCCCCCCAAAGGCCTCTCAAATTTGGGCCTATTAAAAGGGACAATGATTAGCAGCAGCAGAAAGCTCGTTTTGTTGAAACAGAGAAAAAGCAAACCAACCACTGGGCTGAGGATGAACGGAGTGAGAATGGTCTGTTTTTGTTGGGATGTAAAACAATTTGAGTCCCACCAATTACCGGATTCAGAATAAGCGAACCCAACACACCGGGACTAAATGCCAATCAAATGAAGGGATTAAGCAACAATGCCGAGTTCAAATTGAATATTGTACCTCAATATGTACGGTTGTGCCATAAGTGGGGACAAAATGATAGGGCCCAAACTAAATGAAAGCATTTTGACTAATAAATGAAAAAAGGAATAAATAAAAAATGAAAAAAAGCTTCTCACAGAGAGGGACTGAGAATTTGTGCCCTGAAAAGAAAAAACAAAGTGAGAAAACTGAAGAAATTAAAGTGGGAAAGATGTGGAAATCACCTGAAGAGATTTGGCGAAAGAACATGCGGAGAGAGGCTAAAAGAGGCGGAAAAGTTTTCGCAAATGTTTTTTGATTCTCACGAACACCGTCGGCGACAAAATGCTGGGACTGAAAAGGCAAAGACAAAATGGCGGGGGGGGGGGCGGAAGAAGGACCTGAACGCGTTAGGGGACAAAATGGTGGGGCCAAGCACAACCAGGCCGTACGAGGGCGCGAATGTGAATGGAGACAGAATGGCCGGCTCGCGCACCCGCGTGGCGAAAGTGCGTTTGACGCGTCCCTGCACGGCAAATGAGGGGGGGGGGGGAAGAGCATTCATTCGGGGGCTGGCAAAAAGACGGCACCATTTTTCGCGGGGGTTGGCCCGCGCCATTTCCGGCGGCGATTTGTTCAACGGTCGCCCACAGGGCCGCCTCCTTTTGCTGCTCACTCATTCGGTCGTACATTTCGAACCCCTCCAATTCGGGCAGTTTCGACAGGTCGACCGCTGTAATTGAAATTTGGTTGTACTTCGGTGGGCTCCGTCCGCTCGCCTTGGTCCCGCAATAATTTCTCAATTTGCGCCTTCCGTCCAAAAGTGTACCCATTCTGTTCACACTGCGCCTTCTGTTGCGCATCCATTGAGTCTTCCAACGCGAAAAATGCCTTCACAATTCGATCCGCCGTTCCCATTAATGGGCCACCAACGCATAAAAACACTCCTTTCATTTCGTAAGCATTGGCTGATAATACCCTCGTTGAACAAGTCCATCTCCTTGAACATCTTCAGCGTCTGCTCCGCCTTCTCCGTGGTCCCTGTGATGTCCATCAGTGTTCCGATCAGTCCCAACCGTTCCTTCTCCCCAATTCCGGCGTTCCTCAACATCTTTTCCGCCATTTCTCTCTCTGATTTTGACCGCCCCTCTTTCCCCCTTTGCCACCTCAGGGACATTTCCGATCGATCGGTTGTCGTGTTCTTCATACATTGCCAACAGAGTTGGGGACAACATGGAGTTGTTGTGGAGGGGGCCGCCTTTGTCGGGCGTAATTGGCAAAAAGCGTGGGCTAAACAAGCGGAGATTGTGCAGGGAGAAGCCGGTCCGATTGGCAACTGCCATGTCAATCAGTTTGAGCCCGTCCTGAAGCAGTCCGACATGCGAGTGCTGGAAAACAAAGGTCCTTTCAATCATCCATCATCCATACTATCCGTCGCCGCTTCTCTCCGCCCCCTTTCTTCCGCTGCGTTGTCCAATCGTTCCCCCCCCCCCCAATTGACCTTTTCTTCGGGACTCATCGACGCCTCCGCCCGGTCCAGCACAATGTCGTACCTTAACGGGCCTAATGATGCGTGGCTTTGCCCCCTTTGCCAATGCTCACATTCGCTTTTCGAACACTTTGCTGCCCGGCACTCTCTTCCTCCGTTCCATTTCTTTGGCCAATCTCTTCAGCCGCCCGTAAATATTTGGCCACCGTTCATTCGTCCGCTCACTTCGCCGCCCATTCAACAGTTTGACGATCAAATTGGTGACCTATTCAGTTGATGATTTAAGAATAATTATTAAATAAATAAAGGGCAATTCACCCGCGAACCGACGGATTTGTCGGCGCGAGAAGCCAACGGAACCGACGAAATAAGAGAAACTTTCTGAGGGGAAAAGCATGGAAAACGGAACAAAAGAAAAAGGGGACGGACTTTGAATGTCTGTGCCCCTTCAGCTTCGACCGATCGCTTCTCCTCATCAATTCGTCCTTCATTTTCCTGTTCAAAAACATTGGCCATTTGTCCATGTCTCTCCCTTTTCTGTTACTCTGTCCGTAATCGCCTTTTCCTCTGTTTTCTGTGCAAATGTCCGATCACTGATCAGAATGTCCCTTGGCCTCCTTTTTCTTCCCATGTAACGCAAAAGGCGCGTTGATTTTTTGAAAAGGTAATTAAAACTTTCTAAATTATGCTTTTATTATTGGGTCTTTTAGTAACTCTTTGCACCTGTCTTTGCTTCTTTTTCATTCTCTTCCTGGACAAATGGCACTTTTTGCTCATCCGTCTCCCCCTTTTTCTCCCCCATTTTCTTTTCTCTTTTTTCGCCAATTTGTCCTTTTCTGCTCTCCACCAGACATTTCGCCGCCTCCACCACTTCGTTCTTCCGTGTTTCAATTCGGTCCAAACATTTGGCCAGCCTTTGCTTCTCCCCTAAATGGTTGGCCATTCCGTCCAATTAGCCTTTCGTTGTCAAACCGACCCTCCGCCGTCAGTCCTTTGAAGTGCTTTCTGCCCATTTGTCCTATCAGTGCTTTCACCGCCCCATAATAAAGCGTTTCGTGAAAATGCCGTACCTTATCAAAATTCTCTGGCGGAACTTTTAACTTGTCAAACTCTGCTGGAATTCCGCCTTTTTTTGCTTTGTTTTCATTGCCAATTGGGCGGGCATCTCGAAAATAGCATTCAATTTGAATTAATAATTGTCAAATGATTTCCTTATCAGTACCATATCCGAAAACCATAATGACCATCAATGCCAAGTTGATGCGCGAAAAAGAATAAAACGAAGCAATGGCAAATCGAATTCGAAATTTAAGCATTCAAAAAAGTATTTATTTAACGAGGCAGGGCATTAGAAGCAATTAACTGCTGGTCAATATCAATGAAAAGGAAGGTCAGTGATTAATTAAGCAAAATGCAGGGGAAGGGAGGGAATGGACGACGATCAGACAAATGATCAAATGGGCGGGGGGGGGGCAATGAATGATCAAATTCTTAATCAAATGGGGAGGGGAACCCACGCGGTTCACCCATTTGCAAAAACACCTTTCCATTTGGCTTGATTATTTTAATGACCGCGGAGAACATCACCTCCATTAGCCCATTTACTTTCTCCGTCTGCCCCTCGTAAAATTCCAACAAATTTTCTTGATCATAAATCTGTTTGTTGTTTAATCACCTCACTCAATTCCCAACAAGGAACAAAAACGGGAATGGGTCAACGCTCTGCTTTCCGCTGCAGGAATTCTGTTGAACCATAAATCACTCACAATAGCATTTATTACCTTTTTTTATGAAGAAAAAGTTGCGATGTTTGAGTAACCCTCCGAAAATATAAATTCTCAAAATGAATTTTGTGTTTTCTGCTGGGCCAATGTTTTTTCCGTATAAATGGGCTTTATTTTTTTTGAAAGAAATAACAATTTTAGATTTCTGATCAGTGATCATGGACAATGATCATAAAAACAGCATTTTATTCTTTATGTTAATGCCGGTTTTCTCGGAGATGCGACAAAGACAATTGGACCTTCACATTGACAGCACTCAATTCGGCACACAAATACCGGAAAACCCGCGGCACTTGAACCTATGGGGAAGCGACAATGAGCAGAATCAAACAAATGACACCAAAACCACCCACCTGAAACACTTGGTCTTCTCTCAAGCAAATGGAACAGTGCGACCGGGTGAACTTTTGAGTCTGATGGGGCCGAGTTTTATATTTGGACATCTGAAAACAGAATGGACAGAAAAAATAACACCCAACTCATTATTAAACTCTCAAAAATTGCCCACCGCAATGTGCGGACGAAGACGCGTAACTGAAACAATGGAACCGCAGCGGGCGCAAATTTCGGCCTCGTCCCGGTCGGAACAATTGAACAAACGGTCCTAAAGGAATAGGCAAGCGATAATAGGGGGGGGGGGAGGTTCGACAGTATGCACAAGGGACTAGCCCGTAACCAGAAAAAAATTTCGAGAGAGGCAAACCGAAGAGCTTTTTTTGCTCATCGGGCTGACATTTTTTTGTTTCCAGTGCTTTTCAAATTTTTAGCGCCGTAGAGAAAAAAAATAGGAATTTGTAGACGCCTTCTTCTACTTAAAATTGAATAGATTTTGCCATTTTTTAGGTCCGGCGGTGCCGATAGGCGCCGCCGGCAAAATTTTAGAATTTTTAATGCATTTTGTTAAGAAATTGGCTAAAATTTTTTAAAAAATTGCCAATTTTTACTGGAACATTTTTTTTACATTTTTCATTTCGGGGGGGGGGGGCAACTGCCCCGCCCCCGCTCCCCTGGTTACTGGCCTGCAGGGGACTATTTCATAAATCTTACTGACACCGATTTTTAAAAACTAACAAATCTTTAGTTTAATCAAGTCCTGTTCTGCCGCAAGAATGCGATCACCGGTTAAAACGGAACAAAGTTCTTGTCCGGCCTTCAAAGTTTATATAACCCATGATTCGACTTCACCTGCAAACAAAAAGCTGTGCCGTGTGCTATCAGTGCGTCACGCTCCATTTCACCGAATCGAATGCCTCCGCCCTTTTTCCTGCCTTTTATTGGCTGGAGAGTAACTGTAAACAAGCAAATTGTTTTTAAATTAGTTACTAAAATGATCATTAATTCCATTCACTTGGATCGACGGGCCCCGTCGAGCGCACTTGGAATTTGTCCGCTATCATATGCCGTAATCGTTGGTAATAGACAATGCCGAAGAAAATTTGGACCTGAATTTGTAAAATAGGCAATAATTAAAACATGAAAGAGATTTGTCAATCAAAGAGCCCATTTTCCTTCCATTCTGAACCTTCATTTCGCGTCCATCGATCCCCGAATACATCGTTTCATTGCCGTAATAATTGTATCCGGATTTGGCCAGGAGTTTCCCGAAGTGTTCAATGGCCGTATTTTGCTCACTTAATTTTGAAGGGTTCTAAAGTGATATTTTTTAAAAATCACTTGAAAACAAAGGGCGATGCATCGTAAGAAGTGCCGTGCATTGCTGCGGCCTTTCCGGCCATACTTTCGATCATCATTCCAATGGTCATACGGGAGGGAAAACTGCAGACCATTCAAATTAGGGACTTATTTAAATTCATATTCAAAAAGAACAGCAATTACCCGTGAGGGTTGAAAATAATGTCGGGGACCATTCCCGACTCGGAAAAGGGCAACGACTCGGGGGGCCAAAGGAATGAATTGATGCCCTTTTGGCCATGACGTGAAGCGAATTTGTCGCCGATGATCGGATTACGTTGGATTCGCCATTGGATTAACACGTGCTGATGGCATGGAAAAGGGACAAAATGTTCAAAATGAAAGGAGGCAAAAATTGCTGTACGGCGCGAACGAATTACCACATTTTTGTTTTTGTGGTCCGCCTCCTGCACAATTCGCACCAACCCGCAATAAGCGGGCTCACTGTTCGTGAATTTGTGCTCGTTGAATTGTCCGCTGACCAAATCTGAAAATTGTCAAAAGCATTAAACACCCCGGGGACACTCAACTGAAAGTGCCGTAATAGCAGTCGCCCTGCTGGTAGAGACGGCCTTCAATGGGCAGGCCGTCCGCACCGATGCCGTAATTGCGTTCGTTCGGCTTCCCCAAAAAGACCATTTCCGCATTTTTGCTCTGACCAAAACCACCGGTGGAGCGATCAACCAAACTGATCCTTGAAGCAATTTTGTTTTTAAAACTCAAAAAATTCATGCCTCTGCACTTTAACGACAGTTCCATGTGCAAAGCCACGCTGATAGGAAGCCTTAAAACGGGTTTTTGAGGTTGAACGGGACAAAGGCAATGCAATAAACCAGCCTTGTTGATCACCATTGCATCTTCCATGTCGTACCCTGACCAAACACATTGTGTAAAACGCCTACCCCATTAACCCTTCCCAACTGACCAGTGTACGAAATAACGGCAACACACGCATTTGTGCCGAGAGGGTATTCGTCCATTTCGTATTTGTCATGGGCCTCCAATTTGAGCAAAGGTTTTTGCGCAGTTTGCAACTTGTACATTTTGTTGTCCGTACGCGTCTGCCAAGCGTGGACTGGAACCTGACAATAAGCAAAAAGGGATGTTTGTATTGAATGTTGCCATTGAAATGCCGCCCTTCCACAATCACCCCCATTGTCTGTTTTCCCATTTGACATTGATACACATTTCGAGGCGATTGGTTGTGATCGGGAAAAGGAATCAAATTGCCAGCGAATGAGAACAGAGACGAGGGATGAAGCTAAAAATTGTTGGGCGCTCATCCAACCCACGGGCACTTTCTAACTTCTTGGTGCATTGTTACGCCCGGTTCTGCCTCTTCGGGGTCAATTATAATGGAAAGGTAAACTTGTTCAAAAATTCCTAAATGTAATAAGTTCAAAAGGGTAAGTTTAATTAAATCAGTTAACCTATTTGCTCGATTTGATCAAATAAAAGGTTCCTAACTGGTCTCATCAATCTTCCAAGGCCGCTGTAAATAAAAAACGCGGCGAATTGCATTTGAATATTCTCAGAGTCGGGTGAATGTCTGATAAGCGTAAGTTCCGTAAATGCTGGCACACGATCATCATGAGAAGCGACTTTCATTGCGCGCAATTGACGTTCAATAAACGCAGCTTTTTTGCGAGGGATAAATCCAACAAAATCGCCATCTAACACAACAGGGTAAAGCTTAAAAAAAAATCAAACAATGTATTTGATATTAAACTTAATGAATCACTTCGATATGGTTTTGTATTCCCTTTTGACAAGGTTTTATTCTTAAAATGAATAGAAGCAAAAAAGTTTCTGCGTCGTGCGGGAATCGAACCCGCCCCTACTGCTTGGAAGGCAGCAATGCTACCACTGCACCAACGACGCTGCACATTAAAAGCAATTTTTAATTATTAAATTATAATTTATCACTTAATAAAAATAAAACTCAAAAAAAATTTGGTTGACTGTGAGAAAAAAAATCAAAACTTTATATAAGCGAAGAAAAAATCCCTTTTGGCAGATTTTAACTAAAAGTTATTCAAAAGAATTTTGGGCCCGTTCGCTCTTCCATTGTAAGCAAAAAGCACCGATTCTTTAGGGTGATAAGTCAGGGCATTGTGCGGGATGAGCCCAAGTGAGGACAGAGTCTGTTTCAGTTTGGTTGTTTCCGTAATGTGCGTGGTAACACCGGCCGAAGCGGTCAAATGGTTCAACAGCCCACACGGCGACCCATCGGGGGTATGCACCTGAACAAAACCATCGGTTTAAGAAACTACAATTAAAAAAATATTTTAGAAATTCTTTTATTTTATATCCCATAAAAATGCTTACAGGGCAAATAAATCCCCATGCCTCCGGCCTCAACTTTCGGACATCGGTTGTCCGCATTTCTGTGAAAAATGCTCCACGATGTATTGCCCTTTAAAATAAATTGTAAGAAAGGAACAGATTGGGTGGTTAAAATGCGGAATGCAAAGGTGTTGAAAGCATCAAATTGCAATAAAAATAAGCATATGGACAAAGTGCAGAGGTGTATTCAATTCCAACCCGAGGCCTAACGTTTTGCCCTTTTTGAATTCTCGTATTTTTGATTAATTACTGTGATGGACTCAAATACTATCTAGCAAAACTCACAGGGAGTTTCAAGTGAACATTCGTTGGGTTTTCATCATTGTCCATCAAATAAAAGGCAATAGCACTCAAAGGGACTGAACCCGACACCACAAAATTAGACCACTTAACCATGTGATTCAGTTGGTTATTCAACAATAAGTAATAAAATTACCGAAAATGGGAGACAAAACGTAATTGGTTGATCCTTTCGGCTATCACAGAAAAGCCGCTCGTCTGCATAAGGCCAACCCCCGTTTTTGTGAGCAGATTGCCAGTAGCGAGAAAGTACTCCAAGCCTCGTGTGAGTTCATTTGTTTTATGACCTCCCAATGCCTTCAAAAACTCTTTACTGAAACGTGTTCAATTTGACTTAAAAAAATTGTCGAAACGACATATAAAAACACTAAACAGAGCCTTAGGGAAATCTTCCATTCCAATAAATGTTGTTTTCAAAATTTTAGCGATGGAGCAGCCTATCCCCCGCCCTCATATCCGGGAGCCCCTCATAAGGGTTCTCGTACAAAACAATCATTTTACGTTGAAAAATTAAAGGTGTCTGGCCGTTTCCTCGCAACAATTTCCAATTTTTTTCGTGCATTCATTAGCAAATTGTCCATGCGTTCGTAGCAAATTAATGATAAAATGTGTCCTGTGACGGACGCTTCCTTAACGAAGCTTTTAGGAAGTTTGTATGACCTTTTCAGTACCTGAAATTGGGGGTTGTCTAAGGATTCGGCCTGCACCTCATTCTTGACAAGTCCCACGAGTTTGTGGGCCATTAAAGTGAGACAGAAAAATTTTTGTTCGTTTGTCTCCAAATGAATGGCCAAACACTGATGGAGCAAAAAGTGACACGCCTTACAATTAGAAGGGAATTTCAGCAAATGATTTAGTAATTGGTGTCAGATGCTTTGCCTGTTCGTCGTCTTCCCATGGCGCAATTCTATCACCAAGCGCAACTCTGAAGCGATTGCCAAGTGCACGGAGAGCAATTCCATGCGAAACGATGTTTTCCTCCTTAAAAATGTAAAGCAAAAGGAATGGTAATTGAAGAACTGACAAATTTTAGCTTCCAGAGACTGACCTGTGCCATCATTAGCATATTCCTCACGCATCCCTCCCAGAAAACGTCGTCTGGTCTGCCAGCGGTGAGCTGAGCAGCAATCATCGCATCGTTCCAATCGACCAAACACTTCAAAATGTACATCAACGGAACGTAGAAAAGTTCACGACGGAACTAAATGCATTTTGAATATTAGAAAACTAATTAAAAAAAAATAGTTTAAATTTATTATTGTAAATTGAGGGACTTGAATGGCCAAGATCATGGAACAATTCTCCACGTAATGAAGGGTCATCATCGATGCCAAATGATTGCCTCGAATGGAACGCATCATCACCGCACAGTCCGAAAACAATTTGCCTTTATCGCGAAAGGCCCGACGACGAAGTGCCAGTGGAAAATTGCGTTTGTTGGCGACAAGAAGTCGGACAACCTTCTCCGACCCATTGACCACAAAGTAACCACCCCTGAATCAACAGCAAATCATTAATTTTCCTTTAAAAAAAATCACAACCAAACTAATTGTAAGGCTGAAAATGAAACAAAGAAACCTTTCGAGTCCTTCTTCGCCCTTTTGGATCAATTGCTCCCTTGACAGCCCATGCAAATTGCACTTATTCGAACGTAAAAGAATTGGGATTTCAGCAAGCAGTACTTCGACATTGTCAATGCATCGGCCATTTACCTATTCGCTCAAATATTTTTTATCACTTAAAAAACATAACCCTTCGCCTACCATAAGGCTGATATTCACCCAAAATGGGGAACGATAAGTTATGCCGCGTTGACGACATTCTGCAGGAAAAATTGGCTCATTTCCAACCTCAAGCCGCTTAAAAATAAAATTTAAATCAAGGTTAGGATGAGTTTCAGGACCGGCTTTGAATTATCAAGTAAAGGGTTCCCTAATTTGGCATTGCTGTAACTGAATTCAATGGCATCGCCGTTAGGTAAACGAATTTTGGCCGCAGGAACATCAATCGACGCCATTTGCAGACTCTCATCGATGAAAAAATTGAAGGATTCCACGTGATATCTTAATTACTCAATATTAATAACCAACACAATTATAAGAATATAAAATAACCCGGCTATGTCACAATCCATTTTGTTTGGTTGACTTTCAATGATTTCGTTTTTAGCAAAGGGACCTGGTAAAACCTAAAAAATAGCCATTAAAATTTGAAAATTTAAAAGAATTAATTTGTTGGCAATATGTTTTGGAATATTGAATTTTGAAATTGCGCAGTGAAAGGGTATGTATTACGTATGTAACAAAACCCCGAAATGTTGAAATTAAGAAATGGTTTTGAGTTTCTTTTTTATTCTTTCTTGCCTTAAACCATTTAGTGTTTTTTCAACCTCAGGAAGAAAAAATGAGTACAGATATCGCAGCTGAAACTATTGCCAACAGAAAGCGCCGAATTGAAGTGGAAGATCTTTCAAATGTGGAATTTGAAACTAGCGAAGATGTTGAAGTGATCCAATCATTTGATAGAATGGGGCTGAACAGGTTTCATAGTTATATAGGACCAAAATCGTCTTTTTGTCTTAAGTGAGCTTTTACGTGGTATTTATTCGTATGGGTTTGAGAAGCCATCTGCCATCCAACAGCGTGCAATCAAACAACTCATTAAAGGACGCGATATTATTGCCCAGGCTCAATCCGGAACTGGAAAGGTTATAATTTTTTTTTTATTCAAAAATGATTTAAATGCCTTTAGACCGCCACCTTCTCAATTGGTGTGCTTCAAAGCATTGATATCAAAACACGTGAAACTCAGGCATTGATACTCGGACCAACTCGCGAATTGGCAGTTCAAATTCAGAAGGTCTTTCTATTGTTTCTTACTTGTTTTGAACAAGTAATTCAGGTTATTTTGGCACTCGGTGATTACATGAATGTGCAATGCCACGCCTGCATCGGTGGTACAAATGTCGGCGAGGACATCCGAAAATTGGATTATGGACAACACATCGTAGCTGGTACTCCTGGACGTGTTTTCGGTGATAGACAATGATTTATAATGAATTAATTATTCAACTTCTCACTGTTAGATATGATACGCCGTCGCAATTTGCGTACCCGTTCGATTAGAATGCTCGTTTTGGATGAAGCCGATGAAATGCTCACCAAGGGGTTCAAAGAACAGATATATGATATTTACCGATATCTGCCACCGAATGCTCAGGTATGACTTACAACCGAAAAACGTTCCATCCTTTTTTACCTTAGGTTGTACTTTTGAGTGCGACTTTGCCGCACGATGTTCTTGAGATGACCAGCAAATTTATGACAGATCCCATTCGTGTGCTTGTCAAACGGTACTTTTCATTTCCTTTTTTGAGTCACTTTTTTATAATTTAGTGATGAATTGACACTGGAGGGCATCAAACAATTTTTTGTTGCGGTTGAACGCGAAGAATGGAAATTTGACACACTCTGCGACCTTTATGACACATTGACAATTACTCAGGCGGTCATTTTTTGCAACACTCGTCGAAAGGTACTCGCCACAATTTTAACTTTGTTATTCTGTTATTTTAAGGTTGACTGGTTGGCGGACAAAATGCGAGAGGCAAATTTCACTGTTTCTTCGATGCATTCGGACATGGAACAAAAGGATCGCGACGCTATTATGAAATCATTCCGTGCCGGGGAAAGGTATTACTATTTGTTTTCTTCACTGGAATAAATTAGTTCGTTCGTGAAAATTGACAAATGAATTTCAGTCGTGTATTGATCAGTACCGACGTGTGGGCCCGTGGGTTGGATGTGCCGCAGGTTTCGCTTGTCATTAACTACGACTTGCCCAACAATCGTGAGTTGTACATCCATCGCATTGGCCGTTCGGGTCGTTATGGACGCAAGGGAGTGGCGATCAACTTCGTAAAGGTAAATTAAATTTGGCAAACCACTACACTAGCTCGTGTATTTGTTTTGAGAATCTCACAGATTTTATCCCAGCTATTAAACAGATATGTCATGTCGACACCAATTCTTAAAATTAAAAAAAATTTAAATTATTTTGATTTGAATAACTTTTAAGAACGACGACATTCGAATTTTACGCGACATTGAACAGTACTATTCAACCCAAATTGATGAAATGCCAATGAATGTCAGCGAATTGATCTGAGAATTGGTATGAACCACACAAGGAATTGGATCTTAAACGTATTTGTGTTTTACTTTTCTCACGTTTATTGTTTTGATAAATGGATACTTTGGTGATATCGGTTTCTTGCTGTTGTTTTAATTTAAATAGGATTCGGAATTTGTCGAAATGAATAATCCATAATAAGCAGACGCCAAAACCCAGTGAAATTTGCCATGAAATTATAAGATTCAAAAACGAGGGGAATTCAATTTTATTTTGTAGTCATTCCTGCTCCTAATTTTCCTATCGCCTTATTTGAATAAAAAATGCCTACAAAATAAAGGTGTGTGCTTAATGACAACTTTCTAACAGCCAAAAAAATTAGAAAATAAAGTCAAAATGAAATTCAATCATTCTTTACGCAACACGGGAAATAAAGGGCAAAAGTTAAGTAATGCATATACAATAATTTGATTTCACGAGAATTCATAAAACAATCATTTAGTCGCACAATCTTCGTCGACTTGTACAAGAGAGAGATTCTTTTCGACCTCCTTAAGCGACTCGATGTATTTGGGCCTTTCCATCGGATAGCCACGGGCAATGCGAAAACCTCAAAGGAGGAAGACAATATTGTAATAGGACTTGAAGCCGAATCAATTGCTCGCACTGCTCACATTCAATGGCGTCAATTGCGCTCCATCCCAACTCTTCAATCAGAAAGCGACAGATCAAATAGCCAGTCCTGTTCAGCCCGTGAGTGCAGTGCACACCGACCAATTTTCCTAAATTGTGATGGTATTAAACATCGGTTTTTTTCGTTCATGATTTTTTAAGTGTGACAATATGTTTTTGTTTCATTGTTACCGCGGTTTTCGTGCTGATCAACGAATTGTTTGACCTCCTTTCGGAACTGTTGGTAGAACCCTTCGCTTTCGTTCACTTCGTGCCCGGGACATCGTATTTTGACATATTTTACCTAAAACGGTTTGGTGCGTGATACAAATAAATAAGTTAGTCCAACCTCATGCTTACTCCAAAGACCACAATCATAGTAGCGATCAGTATTAGTCAAATCGATGACGAGACCTAAGGACTTCTCCAAAGAATTCACCTTGAGAAGTAATGACCGGTTGGAAAACTGGGTTCTGTGGCATTGCTCAATTAAATTTGAACTGTGTATAGACATCTGCGCGCCTATGTCCGAAATCGGTTTTAAATTATTATTTTTTCGGTAAAAGAAAAATCCCTAATCTGACACCCATTTGACTTATTTCGAATCCCGGACCCGAATTCGAACAAAATTCGAAAATTAAGAATTTTGAAATTTCGCTTTTGTTCCTAAATTGACCAAAAAAGCTAAATTTAGTCACAAACCATTGCAACAGTAAAAAAAAATGATTATTTTATACAGGTACGAACATAAAAGTGAATTTTCGACCTTTGCTCGAATTCGGGTCCGGGAATCGAAATAAGTCAAAATGGGTGTCAGATTCGGGATCAGCAATCCTGAAAACCCCCGAAAATATGTTTCCACAACGTTTTAGAACAAAACATTTTCTTCCAAAAAAGGGGGGTGGCACCATCGATAGTATTACCATTTTTTCAATCATAGAGGCTATAAACAGCATTAAAGTTAAGAAAAAAAACGGTCTTTTAGTTTATCCGAAACAATAATTCTGTTGTATAAAAATTTTCTTGTTTTTGAGATAATTCTCTTGCGATCAAATTATCGGATACAACCATTTATAATCGCTTTTTACTGGTATTAAGGCCATTTGGGATTGAACAAATTGGGCATAGGCGCAAATATCCGAGGCGCAAATGTCATCTAACCATTTGAACAATGAGACGGGTAAATTTTTTGAATGAAATCCCGCGGAAGGGAATTTGTCCGAAATATAAAGACCCAAAAGGAACACTCACATGCTCTATCACTGTGTCCACTTCAAAACGGTGCTGTTGCCGGTCTCCAAACTTTTTGTCGAAAAACAGTGCCGCTAATGGCGTTTTGAAGGCAAGGAAAGGCGTCTTCGCAATGGGTTGGTTAATCGCAACTTGATATAAGAGCCATCTAAAAAAGCGTCCACTAACTCACAATTAACAAATTGACTCGCCTGTCAGGAATCCTACTGTCAAAGCGTCTCTCCAAGTGATGACACTCCGCCGAATTTGACTGGCCAATTCGCCCGTCCCGTCTTCCCTTTGTTCCCATCTCTTTCCCCGACATTTCTCCCCTTTTATCTCCATTTTTCGCTGACTTTTCTTGCCTTGTTCCACTCAAATAAAATTTTGAGTTTTAATGAATACATCATTAAAAATATCATAGGGAGTTGGCTTTAAATAAGACTGACCCTAGCTGATTGTTCGCCCTGTTTTTTCGCTCCACCAATTTTTCGGCCACTGTGACGCGCTTCCTCCGCTTCTGTGCTTTTATTGGAGAGTCCTTTTTGGGTTCTAATTTTTTAGGCTGCTCTTCCATTGCAACCGAAATTTATATATATATATATGAATTATAAAGAAAACGTAAAAAACAAAAAAAAAGTACGTGTCCAATCCGTAAATGAAAATATAAGTGATAAAATAATTTGTAGAGAGTAATAAATAAGTTTATAAATAAAAAAATAAATCAGCGCATAAAAAAAGATCTTTTAGACCAGAGAAATAACCATTGTTTTTGCAGCCAAATCATAAATAGCACGATTATGATTGAACAGATAAAAGGCGGTACTGAGAGGGAACAAAAAGGTGGTCAGCATGTTTTTGATCACAGCGCGAGTTAGTGAGCTAAAATAAAAATAAAACAACAGAAAACGTTTTGCGATCCAATTGTTTAAAATTTTAGTGAGTCTTTGGACACGAACGGCAGGTTAAACAAAATGAGAATCGAAGAGCAAAAGAAAAAGTGTAGGGATTTTTGTAGGAACAGACCAAACAAAAGCCCACCTTTTGAAACCAACTCTCGGCATGCAGGTGACCATCACACGATCCGAAGAGCCAACAATTGGTTGAACATCAAGACATGAAATCACACGAAGCCCCAACAAATATTTTCCAGGGGTACAGCCAATAGGAAACCCGGAGAGACCAAAGGTTATAAAAATGGCCTAAAATAAACCTTGTTAAAAATTTTAACAAAATAACAAATAAATAGTAACCTCAATCAACGCAGAAAAGAGTTTGCACACCAATTCAATGTAAAACAATTCCTGTGTGATATCGATGAGAGTCTGAACATCCGATTCACTTGAAAGAATTCGTTCAAATTGATCCAATTCGCTGGAATTGGAAAAAAATGTTAAGAGATCCCTTCTTTTGGACTAACATTAATTCGAACTCAACAAGCAAATAAACGAGGATCAACTTGAAAAGGAAGAGAATGCATGAGTCAATAGCCTAAAAATGGAAAGAGTGAAGAAAAAGTCGTGAAAGTGCAACCAACTTCTGCAACAATACGTCGCATAAAAGAAGGAATTGTATGCTGTTGAACAATAATTGTTTGAGGGTCGCCGTTGGCGGCGGAACGAAACAACCGATTCAAATTTAGACGAATCGTTACACCGTTTCGTTGTTGTTGAAACTGTCCTGTCTGAGCCTATAAAGAAATTAAATGAATAGTTCAAACACAATTGAACATTGTGCTGTTGTGTGGCCATAATTGCCGAAGAATACTGCTGTTGTGCATAAAATGCCCACGAGGCAGCGGCACACTGTTGGTACGCCTTAATTTATCAGTTGAGGACTATCCGAAAAGGGCACCGAACCATCCAGCAGCGGACAGATTGAGCCCATTTTTGTACTTCGTCGGTATACGCTTGGGCCGATCCATAATTGCGTTTCTCCATTACGTATGTTAAAATTTTAATTAATCAGAAATATAGATAGAATCTTTGGAAGAAAATTTTCTTCTAAAAAGTGGTGAAAAAGTTTTAATGGGGGCTTTTGAGAGTCGCTGGTCACGAATTGACATTCATGCTCATATTCACAATGCTAAGGATAAAAATCGGCATATCCCTAGCTATAGCTAGGGTAGCTGCAGATGCTCATATTCACAATGCTAAGGATAAAAATCCGCAGATCCCTAGCTGTAGCTAGGGTAGCTGCAGATCGATAAATCTACAAAAATCCTTTTGTGAGGAGGCTAAGGATTTTCATCTGTAGATACCCTAGCCGATACCCTATCCTTAGCATTGTGAATATGCAATGAGGATAGAGTTAGAGATGGGGATTAATTTGCTAGTCCAGAATACGGATACCTTATCCCTATCATTGTGAATATGGATTTATCTGCAGCTAGCGAATTATCTGTGGATAGTTAGCATTGTGAATATGAGCATCACTTCGACCAATTTCGAACCCCAGACCCGAATTTGAATAAAAAATCAAAAATTCAATTTTTAAAATTTACCTACTGTTTCTGCACAAAAAATAAATTTAAAAATTTTATTTTTGTTTTTCCTTACAATTTTTTCGTTTTACCCATGCTGTTTTGCTTGTTGGTATTTTTTTAGACCGGATTCGTATTTAATAAAAACAATAAAGAGTACTAAAAGCCGTTCATTATGTACAAAAGCAAAAATATACTCGCACTATTCATTATTAATGATCACAAAACATTGTTTAAGACTTTAAGATGGACTCGTCTTCATTTAAAAGCTGCTCATTCTGCCCAAATGAAAAACGCGATCTTTATAAATGCCCACAATGTTCATCTTTTTATTGTTCTCTTCGGTGTTTTCGATGTAAAAAGCACATAAAATGCTCAGAGGATTTTTACCGCAAGGAATGTGAAAAGCATAACGAAGTAAAGTTAATTTTTAAAATAATTTGACCAGACCATCTTTTTTAGTTACTTTCAAATGATTCTTCTGAATTAAATCTAACAGATGACAAACAAAAGAAAACCAAAGTAATGACATTTGAACAGTATATGGCGCAGCAAAATCAGAATTGTGGCAAAAAAGATAAGACTACGGCCAATCCTCAAATAGCAGTCAGGTTGGTATTCTCAACATATTTTTATATTAATTATATGCCAAAACATTTTTTATTGGTCATTTATCATCGTATACCAAAATTCGGAACCCTTTGCAAGTAGCGTTGTTTCCTTGGAGACTCAAAAAAGGATTGTGCGCATAAATAAAAAATGCATAGTCAAAATTAAGGGCGGATGAGGAAATATTATTCGATTCCGACGACGAACCGGAATATCTCTCCAAAATGATTGCCTCAACGCTCGAGCAATTCAATTCGCTGGATGATCAGGAATTGGACAGACGAATTCTGAATGCCGGACTGCCAATTGGACTTGGGGAAGAGCAAACGGCGAAAGGGGAGACCAGTCAAGAAGAGATGGAAATACTTTACCAGCAACTGACGGGCGAGGAAAAGAAAAAATTTACTGAATTAGCCGACGGAATATTTCACGACGAATTGACAAATCAAATGAATTGTTTTGTGAAGAAAAAATAACGGAAGCAGGCATAAATGCTTACATTTGTTAGTACTCAAAATATTGGTTAAATCAGTAAATCATTGTCAGCACATTTGGACAGCAAAATGGCCAACCGTCGGGACGAAGAACAAAGGCAGACGCTCACAACGGAGCCCAAAAAAAAGGTGAGCTGAGGTTTATTGCATGTTTTGCAGATAGCTTTTTACGAGATAAGCAGGAAATATAGCTTTTATACAATTTCACAGAACGTCTAATACAAAAATGATTTTTTTTTTTAGCTACCCAATTGTCAATTTTTACTAGTAAATAAAGAGACATTAGCAAAAAATTCAAATTGGTTTGATTATGTATTCACGATTTTTCCTAAGGTTTTCGAGAGAGACTTTCTGCGAATGGCGACTCTGACCAACGATGTGATGTTTCTCCGTCGCACTTTGGAGGTTTTTGCCTTTCCGTGGTGATTATTTGCTTGCGAATTAAGCGCGACGATCTCTCTGAACTGTTGTTGTGTTTGTTTGGGTCATTCACTTGCGAAAAAGCGTTTGAGACGGCCGAACATTTGGAGGCATTCGTCGCGAAACATTGTCCATCCATTCGCATTGAAACGGTCGGAATGGGCGCTGATGTGAAAAAGGTATTGCGAGTTGGAGAAATTAACTTGGACAACTCACAATCAGCCTGGCCTTTGCTGACAATGAGTTGTATTAATTGTTATTACTTTAGTTTTTCCATTGGGATCCGGCGGGTGACCAGCCTCAGAAGAATGGGTTGGACAGAATGGCGAATGGGACGGCAATCAACGGAACATTCGAAGAGGAAAATGAAAACGAAGGCTGAACAGCCGACACGAAAGAAACACAAAATCACGATGATCAAAAACCCGATTTTTGATACTGACCTTTTGTAAATTTATTGTTTGTTTTTTTTTGTTGTTGATTTGACTAAAATTTTCTCATAATTTGCCGATTAATGGCACGTTTTCGGATTTGATGTCATCATTCTTTGCTGTGGTTTTATTTTCTGTCGCTATGGTTACTAAGCTGAAAGTGGATAGGCTTTTCCCTGTGCTTCCGCCCACGGATCCTTCGTCCGTTTCGTTAGCTTCGTCTTCCTAAATCTCCTCCCCCACCCGTCCAAAATTCATTCTATTTGAACCGATTGCTGCCCAATGAATTGGCTTGAGCCGCGCGTGTTGCGTTCCGCCCGTCCCTTTGTGCCCAGCGGCGGCGAACGGCGGGACGAAGTCGGAAAAACGGGCGATGACCAGGCAATGGTTCAGATGATGTGCGATTTGGTGTTGGGCGAGATTCAGGCGGAGATCAGCCGAGTGGAGAAGGAAATGGTGAAGAAAAAAGGCCAAATTGGGAAAAGGGAAAGTGGGGGAAACAATGGCGAAACGCACCCGAAACAGGAACGACGACGACAGGACGAGCGGAAACTGACCAATCAGCCGGACTATTCCTGGTTTGGATTTGGCAACGCCGGGGGCAATTGGACAATTGGACCCATCCCTTCAACTCCCCCCCCCCCCCTCCCGCTATTTTTGCTTTTTTAGGCTTATGGACTGGCGACTGCGTGCAAAACGACCCCTCAGCTTCAGAGTGAGTTACCGTATTAACTAACAATGTTTACTGTTGCTTAGGAAAGCTCGGAAGTGGAATTGTTATGTTCAAAAGTCAGAGCCGAGGAATGGCGGCGACTGCTCAAAGAATGGCACACAAAAGTTCGCTTTGCGGAAAGTCGGGACGAAGGTGAAAAGAGGGGGGGGGAGGGGGGGGGCTTAAAATTCGCATTTGCTTCATAGCAAAGCCAAAGCATTCACTTGTCAGTTTTGGACACATTTCGGGCATTGGTCGACGAAATGGCGACGGAGCGAATGCGAAGAAAATGCGTAGTGCAAAGTGTGGACGAACAGCAACAACTCGGGGAGAACAACGCAGCGAAGGTGTGTTGGAGGGAAGGAAAAAGGGGAGGGGACGGACGAATTGGCCAAAGCACACAGTCAAAACGGAAGGACTAAATTATGAGGATTGCCCCTGGGATGGATTTCGCCCGGGGAAAGAGTTGAGGACGACAAACACAGAAAACAGCAGGACACGCCGGCGAGAGAGGCCAAACGGCCGAGGCAGCGTCCGAACACGGCACGCACTCCGACGGCACTTTCGGCATTCGCTCTGTACCTCCCCGACGGAGGGGACGTCTGACGGACAAAGAGGGAATTGCGCGCAGACTGACGGCGATGAGACGGGCGGTGGAAGGGGCGCAGGACAGACTTTTTTCCGCAAGAGGCAGTGGGGAAGTGTTTTACGTGCGATTCTATTGACAGTTTTGTCGCTTGTCACCGTCAATTTCCCCTGCCGAAATTGTCAATACCGTAACGTTGACCCATAAAACACAGTACCCCGCCCCCTTATTACATACACAAATTGGCAAATTTCTCCATTCCGTCAAATACAAAAAATTAAAAGTCATCGTTCATACCTTAACCTTTGAGTGATTAATTCCCATAACAATAATACAATAAAACATAAATTGGACTAATTCTAAAACAAAGAAATGCATAATTGGCCAGTAGATCAGCTGCCAAATCATTCATAAACAAAAAAATAATTTAATGTTTTTTTCTTTAAATGACGAAAGAACAATAAAGAATTAAAACTAAAACAATCATACAATAAATATATTTATGTGAAACCAAGGAAATATCAGAAGTTTAAAATAAATTTTAATTGTTGTCAAATTGCTACAAATCCATTCGAAGATTCTTCAGCGGATACGACTCGCCAAACGGATGGAAGCTTTTGGCAAATTCGGCATCGGACTTTTGTTGTTGCATTTGGTGGTATTTCTTCACCGAATGCACAAGTTCGTCGGTTGTAATGACCTGCCTAACGGGAAGGAAAGGACACATTAGTCGGACATTGCATTTATTAATAGATTTATCAGAAAAGCAAACAGCAAAAAGAAGTGGAACATAGGTGAACAAGGGGTGCGCCGGCGCACCCCCCCCCCCCCTTCGTTCGTCGTAAGGGGGGCGGCTGTAAAGGAGGGGGGGGGTCGTAGGGTGGGTCGTAACGAAGGGGGGAAAAACGCGCCACAAAAAAAGGTGGTTTAGAAAAAAAAAAATCATAATAGCAAAAAAAAAAAGGCCGTCGCCGGGGAAAATTGGGGGCCTTCGTACTAAAAATTGGTCCTGGCGCACCCCCCCCCCCCCCCCCTGCGCCAATCGTCCGTCGTATGGGCCTGGCCCTGGCGTTGTTAAGGTATGAAGTGGAAATTGGGGAGGAGAAGGGGGGGGGAGTTGTCCTCCGACGAACAAAAAGCTTTTATGCTTACCCAAGAATAGTTAGCAAAAGAATGAACAAAAAAAGCGAGAAGCCATACGACCTTCGATTTTGAACCACGGCAAAATCACCCAATCAGAAAATGGTCAAGACAAAACTTTTGCGCCAAATCTGACCGATTTAACGCATATTTAGGGAAAAATCAGCTTTTTTGTTCGAATTCGAGTCCGGGATTCGGAACTGGGCAAATCCGAGTTCAGATTCGTAATCAGCACCCTCGAAAACCTCAAGAAACTGATTTTGAGAGTAAAATTAAAAAAAGTTAATTAGGGACCCCCATTCTTTAGGATTGCCAGGAAAAGTGAAATGTCCAGTAATACCGAGGGGGTATAGCCCCCCTCCAATCTCCGAAACCGATTCTGCCCACTTGCACATGCGCTGGTACGTCTCCGTCACGAGGTCGATCAGACTGTTCAGCGTTTGCTGGTGCTGGTCGTCGTTGCCACAGAATACCATCTGCGGAGCGTGTCCATTGTCTGGCGTCTCAAAAAGTGCGAAGGAATGCAACGACGGGTCAACGCCGCCTTCTGCGTTCGGCAGCAAATTGGTGCTCAGCGTTGTCTGCAACAGCTCGCGCTTCTCGTCCATCTCGTGGAAGAAGGAACATTGGTCACCCGCCGGACAGAAACGGCTCGGGCCAGTAGTAATTGCGACACGGCTTGGTCTTAAAGGCGCCCTGACGACGACGGTGGCGCAAGTACTGACTGTAGAGATGGCCGGGAATGTTCGAGAACTGAAAGAGTTGGCAAAAACGCACCAATCCGACACTTTACCTGACAAACGAACAGTCCGTTGATGCGTTTGCCCAAGCATTTCTCCAAATCGCAAAGTTCGTGCTTAATCATACCAAATACAAACCCTCCCATTTTTGGTGCCTTTTTCGAAATGCTTCTTTTACATGCTTTTCCATCAGATGACGCCATTTTTCTTCATCGTCGCAATTGCTTTTTGAAGACAAAGAGGGATTTGGAGAATTCGGCGGGAGGGGCTGCTGATTGTGCGATTGATTGTGAGTGGTGGCAGTGGCGGAGTTAATTTCTTGGACCATAATTGCGAAGATTACACAAATATTTACTAAATTAATTAATTCGAACAAATTAAAAGAACAAATTCAGCTGCAAAAAAAAATGGTAAAAGCTCAAAATTGTTGAATAAAAATTTCAATGGTTAGCTGAGAGGGAAATTATTTTTGCCTAATTTTGAATTAAATATTTTCGCCAATTTGTCATTATTAAATAAATTTAAATATTTTATAATGTACGATATTTCTTTTATTTTTCGTCTAACCCCTAGTATGGTTTGGATTCAGGCTATTTTTAATTTATCGCTATTTTTAACATTACAGAAAATTTCATTGAGTGATAATTAAGATTTAAGTGAGGGAATGTGCACAAGCTCTTCATCATTGGGGTATTTGATGGCCAATTTAGAAGACAATTGGCGCAATTGTTCTTCAGTGAGAATGGGCAATTCCGAGTGGAAATCACTCCTTCTTAGTTTCGCGGTCGGCTCCCCACTTTCTTCCTTCTCCAAAAGGCGTTCAATCGTTTGCTGACAGTTCGGCATTATTTTTCTGTCTTTTTGCTGGCTAATAATGCCTTCAGATAACTTAAGCATTTCGCTTTGAAGCTTTTTCAGAATAATGGTGTTCGGTTGAAATTCTCCCGTTGCTTTTCCTTCTTGGCATTTTTCATCTGCAGAAGAATGTTTTTATTTTTTCGATTTGTCATTTGCCGTGGTTTTTTGTTCACCTGAAATGCCTTGTAACTTTGTAACGCTGTCCTTGCACTTCCGCGCTTCCTTCAGTTTCATTTGAGCCTCGTAACCGTACAGACGGAGAAGTGACCCCCACGTTGAATTCTGAGGGATGAAAGAACGACGCCAATTAATGCAAGAAAAAATATGTAACTCGATTTTTATTCCAAAATATTTGGAGTGATTTTCAAATTCCAATTTGTTGAACTCACATTCGGATGCAACTTCTTCAGCATCGCTTGCGCCGCCTTCTGTTTCCCCTCGCGTTTGTTGGTGGACACAACGCGCACTCTTTCGCTGTTGTTTCCGCCAACACTCAACGCAAATTCATGCCTTTGATGGCGGAGACGGCGCGTCGTCAGTTGGATTGCTGTGTTGCCATAAGTTGAGCATCGTTTCAGATACTCCTGAAAAGGCGTTACATGGCTTCTCTTTCAAATTTTCAACAATTTACAGTTTCGATTCCCTACTTCGGACACCCACCTGAAGGATAAGGTACGGTGAAGGCTGCCCGGCGCGTGCCGACAGTTCGGGGATTCGCGTGTCCGTTATGCTCAAAAGGTCGAAAATGTGCAGAGGATCTTCCGAAGCCGTCGCATTCTCTTCGCACTTCTCTTTGTTTAATTGAGTATTTTCATTGCTTAATTAAAGAATTGTCCAAAGATGATAACTAAATTTGGATAATTCCGGCATTACCCTCTGCTGCTCACTACGGCAATGCCTTCCTCGTCAAAATCGATTCCTGGCACCAATTTTAGCAGTGCGTTTTTGGCAGCGATCAGTTTGGCATTTTTCTTGCCCGCTCCAAAACCCTCACCAATTGCGATCAGCTGATCATTTGGGCCATTATCATTTAATTGTAATTGATTTCTGTCGCTTCCTTCATCCAACTGTTTCTTT
The DNA here is from genome assembly GCA_023374025.1 of Heterodera schachtii. NCBI lineage: Eukaryota > Metazoa > Nematoda > Chromadorea > Rhabditida > Heteroderidae > Heterodera > Heterodera schachtii. The sequence continues at coordinate 420,670 of SIJG01000016.1, forward strand.
TGTTCGTTTTGGCGTTGGATAAACGCCAATTTTTGACGCACTAAATCACTTGTCAATTGGTCAAACGAAGATGAAGACGGCCCAGCAGCAGTTGGAGTGCCGGAGCTGACCAATTTAGCAACGCAGTGGAAGGGAGTGGCACTGCTCCTTAGATGATCAAACAGTCCGAATTTGAGAAAAAATGGACGATAAAACTGACCTCGTCTCGTTGAAGAAGTAACGAACCGTACATTTAAGCACCTTTTGAACAAATTCTTAAAATATCATTACAAAAAGGCAATAAATGAAGGCATGAATTACCATGTAAAATGCTAACTGAAGTTTTGCCCTGGGGGTTTAAGTAAAAAGTCCGTTGGTGGGGTTTTGAGTCGGCTTCCAATGCGGGCACAGTGATTAGTTTAACGGAGGAGGGAAGAGCTGCAAATGCGAAACAATGAAATTGGACGAAACAGACCAACAGAGATTATGGCAGACCCAAAAACATGGTCATCAATTGGACTCACATGGCCGCGCCTCTCTGGTGCTTCCGCTGTTTTGCGTCGTTTGGTTAAGCGTTCTGCGAGCTTTTTTTTGCTTATAAAAATTGCGAGCTTCGGACCATTTCCGAAAGCGTAAAACGCAAATGTTTTTGAATTTGAAGCAATTCTTGGCGTATTCGTACAATTGATCGGCATTTAATTGCGAATTGTGGAGGTCAACTTCAGTCTAAAATATCCAGACTTCGTTAGTGTTCCTTTTCAATATAAATTATATTATTTCAAATAATTTAATTAAAATTCAAATATTCTTTGGCCTCAGTTTCGCCTTAATAAGGAATTACCTTAACTTTAACACTCGGTGCACTCAATTTGCATAAAATATTGGCATCTCTTTCCACTGTGCGCGAAAAAACAGGGATTTTTCGTTAAGTTATAAGCTTTTACGGTAAAAATTTATGGAATGGAATAACTCACCTTTAGCTTCTTGGTTGTTTTTCTGCTGTTCAGTTTTCTCAAACTCGCTTCGAATTTTTCGCTGAAATAAACAAGGAATGGCAGATTCAGGAACCCTTAAAGGAAAGAGGAAGATTAGTTTCACAAATTAAAATGAACATACGAATGGTTGCGAACGGACCCACGTCCAATAAAATAAGGCCGAGAAAAGGTGCAGCAACGCGAGGGTCGGTGCTAAATTTTAAGAACATTGATCAAATTAAAATTCTCTCGATTTATCGAGTGAAAAATTCTGACCAAAAAAACCGGAAGGCCGCTGGCATGCGTTATCTCCACCCACCCATCCGGAAGAACATCGAAATGATCCATTCCTCGAAACTCGAGCACCCGTTTGAATCTTAAATTTGTGACATGTATAATAAAGTGAGTTTTCTTATTTAGTTTCTTTCTCCGGTGCTCCTGCGACAATGCCGGATTTCCCTCATTAATTATTTTTTTAAGTGACAAAAATAGGAAGCCCACCCCCATCCCTCTCCCCTTTACAAAGATAGATTTTACTTTTTCGAGATATGATTCGGTCCGGTGCCTTCTCCGCCCGGTTGTTCCATCGATTGTTCCAACATTGAGTCAATTTCATCACATTTAAATTCAGAAGCATAATCCATCGACGCCTCTTCATCAGATGACTCATCATCACTGAAACATTTACTTTTATTAACCATTTTGGCCTTGTTATTTACCTTGTTTTTATTGAACTGCTATAAGAGGAAGGAATATGTTGTTCAAGTTCATCTGCTAATTCATCATTTTCATTGGAATCAGATAAATGCTCATCTAAAAGTAAAAATGACAATAAATTCACGTTTCCAGTTGTTAATTTGATATTTTTCACCAAAATTACCTAATTCACCAGTTTGTCCTTTATTTTGGCAATTTTCATTCGATTGGTTTTCGTCATCCGTTTGATCCTCCTGTCGAAGTTGATCCAACAGATTTTTTCGCATTTCTTCCAATCTCGCCAAATCTTCTTCATCATTTGATGCAAATGAATTTGCATTCATTTTTAGTTTATAGCCAATAAATAATACCTATTAAACATTAAACCAAGGCCCTCCAAAAAACCATTAAATGTTGACACTTTAAAAAAATACATACCGATTTGTTTTTTCAAATTTATTTTAAAAGTAAAGTAAATAAAACCACAAGATACACCAAGAAAAACTAAATTTTTCAGAAATGCGTTTTTGGTTAAGCCGTAAAAACAAAGGAGATGATGCAGTAAACGATACTGATTTGGAATTGGAATTCTCTAATAAACTTGATGATTTGGAAAATGATAATAAAGCCGAGGGGAGCATCGGAGACGGTAATAAATGTATAATCACTTGAATAATAAAATGAAAAGGAATTCCGCAGAAAAAAATACAGCAGAAATCAGACGTTTGGAAAATGCACCTCATTCGCAACAACAAATTAATGAGTTTCTGCAAATCTCACAAGAACAGCGATTATTTCATTACATTTTTAGAGAATTGTAAGCTCACATTTATGTAAATTTAATTTGATTTTAAATATTTAAGCGAAGCTGTTGCTAAAAATCCAATCGAAGGAATATATGTCACTCCAGGCGCAGAATCATTGTTAGGTGAACCCTTTAATCAACAAAAAAATATTAAAAGTATTCTTATTTAATTACCTATCATAAGGTTTGTTGTCGGATTGTTTCTGAGCAAATTAAAAATTCAGTATGGTTTGGCTTGCTGATTGTTCGTACTGGTATTTTCTATGGTGGCATCTTCCGCTTCATTTTAACGTTGCCTGACAATTTTCCCGATTCCGAATCTCTTCCGGTTTTTATTTTATGTTAATGCTAACACAATAATTTTTGAAACTCATTGTCAGGTCGTCCAGTTTGAAGAACCCCTTTTCCATCCACTTGTAAATTCAAAGACAAATTGTGTTGACCTAAGTCGGTATTTCCCTAGCGGTTGGCAAAGAGACAGAAATCACATTTACCAAGTGATCATCGCAACGCAAGTCTGTTTTTAGGTCGGCGGGGGGAGGGGGGGGGGGGGGTCATCCGGCTACCTCTGATCTGTCGTCGACCCATTCACTGGTTAACTTTTTTGTTTAGAGCATTTTCTTCAGCTGCCATTGTGATTCAACGCAAGCAGCCAACCCCGAAGCGGCCATCCTTTTAAAAGAAAATCGCAAAAAATTTGTTCAAATGGCGCATGACACAGTCAGGTGGCGTCGAATGTCAAATTCTGAAAACTGTGCATTAACTTAAGACGGAGTCGCACTCAGGTGTACGCTCAACCCAATTCCGACGACCTTAATGCAATAAGGTTGAAATAGAAAGCTTTTGTCGAAACCAAAACACCAATTTAAAGGTTCACGCCATGGGACAAGGCAAAAATGGAGCCATTTAGACAATATTTGTTGGGCAGAACGGAATTGCCAATGTTTAAAGAGCCCGCCGAAGAAAGTTTTCTGAATTTGCAAAGCAAAAGAACTGGATTTTCATGGGTTGATGGAGAAAAGGCCCGGTTTTTGTCAGATACTTTTTAATATTTGACTTTAATGATAAACCTTTAAAAATATATTTATTTTTTGTTTAAATAAAGTAGTCCCACTGCTTTAGATACGTTTATATATTCATTTCCTTTTTTTTATTTGATTTTCCATTGCTTTAAAACACTGATGTCGTCCAATGAAAAGGCAAATGTCGCAAAGAGAGCAAATTCAAGTGTAGATTTTATACAAATAGACGACGAGGAGGAGGAAATTGCACCCGCGCCAAAAGCAGCGATTGTTAGGACGAAGAAAGAACTGCTGGACACAGAGGACAATGAGGAGGACATGGATGTCAGGTACGGCCTACGCCCTTAAATGAGTCCGTCAATTAGGAAAAGGTTTAGTATGCTGTCCTCCACCTCCCTCCCCCTCCCAAAAAAGTAATTGTAAAAGGCTCGATTAGATCCTCTGTTTCTTAAAATTGCGAAATAGAAAAATAAGCATTTTTTGTTTGTTTTTTCAGAGTGACTTTAAATTCAGGCATATACCTAATTGAACAATCAGCATTATGGAGAAATAACTTTTAGAAAATAAACATTTTTAATTTACCCGCTACCTTTCGCTTGATACATTAAATCCAAGTAGTGATGTTTAATATCCAGTTTGCCTCCCCCCGAGTGGTTCGACGACGACGACGATTGGTGCGCATCGCCTCAAAATCAAAAGAATGCTTTGGTTTCCCGTGAAAAAGCCCTCCCATTCGTCCACCGAAAGCGCAGAAGAGAAAACACGGCGAATGCATTGGCGGAAGGAAAGCCGAAGACGAAGCGGAAAAAGAAGTTGATGACGAAAAAGAAAAGAATTGTTGAAACACAGCAAAAGGCGGTGGAGGGGGAGGAGGGCACAGCCGCGGGCGAAGTCTCCGACGGTGAGGACCTTGAGACGGCACTGCCTGTTGAGCGGAAAAGTGTCGCGAAAAGGGGGGACGCGGCCGAACGAACGCAAAATGGTGACGAGGGCGGTTGGGCATCCGACAACGATTTGGTCGTTCTGTTTGAGACGGCCCCCACCGCTGTGGTTTCAGCTCACAAAGTGACTGTTTATATGCCATGCTCAATTTTTTTCTCTCCCTCTTTAGCTCATTGTCAATGGAAGGCAAAACTGTGTAAAACGCGAGCTTTTCAATGGAACTGATGCCACATGGCCCCCCAAAAGAGACACATTGGGGAGGGACATTTGCATGCCAAGCCCAATGGTTGTTTAACCAACTGGAAAGCACGTAAGGAATGCTTGTTTAAGACCAGCAAATACGGAGTCGTCTCGAATGCGGAGAGACGCATTATGAAAGCGATTTCGGGATGCCGAAATCAATTCCCGAAGGAATTTAACGAATTCAACAAATTAATTTGGACACACCTCACCACCAATCTCCAGGTGTTTTCTCGAGCAAATTAATGCAATAACAGTCCGATTTAGAATGACCACACTTTCACATGGTTTGCCTCTTTTCTGCTTTCATATACTTTCGTTTTTAATTTTTTTTTTTTTCTCCAGGAAAATGCGTGTCCGTCTTATGCTCCACAACCAAATCCGACTGGTGCCTTCTCCCCTTTTCTTTTCTTCTCCATTTGCCCCTCTTTTAGATGTTCCCCAATTCGCATTTGCTCGTCGTTGGTTCGACTGGTAACCGTTGGCCTTTGTTTTCCCATGCCTTCGTTCCTTCTCCGTTTAGTCAATGGTTGTGGTGCTTACAATTCGGACATTGACCTCTGCCTGGGAATTGCGTGTCCAATTGAGCACTTTAACACCTCAAAAGGGTTATCGCTCAACGTCCTTTCAAGGAAAAAGCTCAAAGTTTAAGTTACGCGGGCAAACATTTGCGCAAAGTGAGGCGTGTTTTGAATGCCCTGGACATTGTGCGTCACGTCGAATACATTCCGGCGAAAGTGCCAATTCTGAAGATGAATTTTGCCCACCCGTACTCCACTCTTGAGGCGGACATTAACGTGAACAACTTCGCCGGTTTTTATTTCTTAATTTAATTGTTACTATCGAGACAGGCAAATGAAAAATAATGAATGATTTTCGTTTTTTTGCTGTTTCCCTTTGGCATTTACTTTTCCTCTCCGTCCCTAATTTTTTATCATTTTCCCCAGGTGTTTACAATTCTTTTCTCCTCCATAATTACTCCAGGTACTATCTTTCCGTAACTTCAGTTGGGGAAGGCTTTTTCCTTTCAGAATCGACGACAGATTCCCTGCCATTTGTTTGCTTGTGAAACATTGGGCGAAAGTCAAAGGGATTAGCGATGCCAGCGGTGGTTACCTCAACAGGTGACTGAATGACTAACGCTTAATTGACAGTTAATTGGTTGCCCTTTTGCTCAGTTACTCGCTGATTTTGATGGTTCTCCATTTTCTTCAGTGCGGCGTCGACCCGCCGGTTCTTCCGAATTTGCAGCAACTTTACCCGGACTTGTTCAGCTTAAGACGCCCATTCACTGACTTGGTCTATTTCGAGGATTTGCCCACTCCTTTGCCGGGTGAAGCAACAAAGTGATTTTCGAAGACAATAAACCTATCACATGTTTCAGAAATACAGCAAAATGACAGGACTGTGGGTGAATTGCTAATCGCTTTCTTCGACTATTTCAATCGCTTCGATTTCAATCGATATGCCATTTCCGTACGAAGGGGCTGTGTTTTCCCAAGGTATTGTAAAATAAGTGTCCCCATTTTATTTGAATGCCTTTCACGAAAGGACTGAATTGCCACCAAACACTGAACGGTTCCGTCTGTTCATTGAGGAGCCATTTGATCACCAAAACACGGCGCGATGTGTGACCAACGACGATCAATGGATGATCATTTTGGACACCATTGGCAAGGCAGCGAAGGCCCTTTCGCCAAACTCAAAACAGGCACCAGATTTGCTCAAACTTGGCATCCGAATCAAACCAGATTAATCAGAGGCACCTCTTTTTTGGACTTTTCACAGCTCAACTCGGCCATGTACAAAACCTGTGCAACATTCCTCCGAATAAAATAATTGAAAATGGAACTTTCGAACAAATTTTATTTTTAGCGAGGCATGGCCAGAAAGAATTCCCAGGCTTTTGGCCTGGGAATCTGTAGGAGGTGAGCTGTGCCCTAGTCCCTTTATAATCTGAATTATTTTACATTTTGCTTTTGTACTTTGCGCTTTCTGTTGAATCCTTTGACGTAATTTCTATATTTTCTGTTTGGTCATTTTGTCTTTACGCACTTTTAAACGTAATATTTGCTTCGCTATATATATATATATATCTATACATATATATATATATATTTTTTGTTCTCTAATTAATTTATCTGCATTTCTGATAGGTTTTAGAATTTCCAATGACTTCCGCCGATGGTTCCAATATGAGCGAGGGTTCGTTAGTCGTTTCGTAAATTTTAATTGTTTTTACTTTCAGCGATTATGCAAATGGTCCGTCCCGCCATTGAACGCATGGACGAACAGGTGAAGAACACAAGGAAGAGTCAGCTGTTCTTGGCCAATCACATCGACCAAACATCAGAAAGTGGGTGAGCAATTAATCATATCAAGTCAAAAGAGAGTCGTGTAAATGAACATTTTTAAAACGTTACGCTGTAATTGTTGAAGAAGCAAAAAATGCTAATTGTGAACATATTTAGAGTTAAAGAATTTGGTGGATGAACAGCTTTTGCCCTATGATTTGGACGCGTACGTGCGAAAATTGGATGAGAGTCGAAAGCGAATCAACGGAATCGGCCAAAAACTTCAGGTAGAATTCTAATTCTCTAAATGAGGCGATATTTATATCCCATTTAGATACTCCAAAATCGAATGGGCCAATTACAGCGGGGAATTGCCCGAGAGACATTCAAACAGAAACAATAATTACCTTTTATGAATAAAAGACTGAAAAGCATGTGTTATTCCTGTCAGTTTCGTTTACCGTTTTCACAGTCTCGCACCTTTATTTTCTTTTCCCTATTTTAATTGTTTTTTATTTATTAAAAATTTTTGCACATTAAGAAATGCACAGAACTTCAATTTATGCGAAACTGCAGGTGAAGTATAGTCGTCGTGCTAAGTTCACCCCGCGGGTTGCTCGCCCGTGGCGTCAGCGGGTCATCGCCTGGGCCGGCCCCGACGCCTTCTCGCGCGACCGGTCAGTCCAACGCCTATCTTTGGTTTTCTTCGACTTGGCAATCTGTTTACAGCTTTTATGAGCTTGACTCGTGGTACAAAGCACGGATTCAGAGACCCGAACTGCTGCCCAAGTTGCACATCATCGACCCGGATTTAATCGTGGACAATTACGAAGGCAAAATTCAACGTAAGACGAGGGGACGAGAGGGTTACATTCATTTGTATTTACTGTGAAGGACGCAAGGAACGGACCCTTGACATTGGGTTTAGAAAGAATGAGGCGGCGCCTGCCAAATTGACGGAGAAAGCGATGCAAAAGTTGGAAGAGTTGTCCATAATGAACCAATGTGAGTGTGTGAATTGAGCTTGTCCGCTTTGCATTCATTGTTCGGCTTTGTCTGTTCAGTGGGCATCGATTTGGACTCCGTCGACTCGTCCGACCAACTGAGTCTTGCGGAACACTTCAACATTTTCGAAGATTTGTTCATGCCGGGCATTTTCTTCCACAATGTTCAGTCCGTTGAAGTGAACTTCGGAGGAAACAACCCACAACAAAAAATGCTGTTTGGTAATACGATTCGCGCCTCGACTGCCGCACATCCTCCGACGGTTACCATAGGAGGGCCTCGGACCGAGGCGAAGGCATTTACAACGAGTGCGTCATGGGTTTATTTGATTTACCGTACTTACTGAATTAGTACCCCCGGGAGTTCTATTTTTCAACCCCCCTCGAAAGGGGGGTTCTAATACTACTAATTCAGTAAGTACGGTATTCAAATTTATGAGATTTTAAGTACAAGAACTTTAGACTTTTAATTTAGCTTAAAAAAGCATTCTTTTGGGTCTTTTTACATATGCGAGGTTTCTTTAGTGCTTCTGCTGAATTTGGAAGGTCTCGGCCAACAAGAGTTCTCTGAGGGTCACTTTGGATCGACTGATGGACATATGTCGCAAGGAAGCCTTTCTTCAGCACCGTCGTCACAGGATCAACTGCTGGCCAAGCTGGGGAGACGTCAGTTGCTCCATTGGATGATTTCGAATATTCCTGACGAATGCGATGGAGTTCAGACGGGGGACGAATTGATGCCGTATTTACCGCCCGTCCCTTTTTACGGCACGTATTCATATAAATTGTCCATTGCTCAATTTTTAATAAATTGCCAATTAAGGTACTGGGTACCATCGCTTCGGTTTTTTGCTTTTTCGACACCGACAGCGCATCGATTTTGCCGAATTCGGCCTCGAAGGGTGCCCCACTACCAAAGCACTTTTATCAAATCAATTGGTCCTTTTTAAGAAGCGATTCGCTGGTCGCACGTTCATTCAGCACAAATGCTTTTTACAAACAATTCGAGGACAAAATGAGTCCTTCTGCGCTTCGGTTTTGCCAAATAAAATGGGATAAAAGTTGCGACCAAACATTGCATCGATTGGGTGCGGTGAATTGCCAAACCAATGAATTCATTTATTGTACAAATTAATCCCAGGTCTGAAGACGCCACGTTATTGGTACGAATGGAATGAGCAAATGGGTCCGGAACAAAAGGAATTCCCAATGAAGCCGATGCCATTTCACCAGTGAGAGGCTACAAACGGACTATTCGAACTACCCTAAACATATTGCTTTCTTTCAGGTATTTGAACATGTTCCGGAACCCGGAAACGGTCAGGCGAGAAGTGCAGCGGAAACGGTTGGAAAAGTTGGTGAAACTGAAGCCAGACGAAAAACTGGAGCCGGAATACCCGGACATCGACTACCAGGCGAATTGGCTTAAGAAACCATTGTTTGAGCACCAAAGGATAATGAAGGAAAACAGTGGGGAGGGAGTGTGGGCGGCAATGTATTATGACTATGAGAATCCGATGGAACAGCACGAAATGGAGAAGTACCAGAGGAAAATGGACGAAAGGAGAGACGAAGAGAGTGCGAAAGAAGCCATTGGAATTTGAAATAAATTTAAGATACGCACGGCAAACAATTGTTTTCTTTTTCTCATTTGAAATAAAATTAATTTTTTCATCAATGAACGAAAAGCGGCAGCATCAAATGGAGAATTTTCTTTTTAAGCGATATGAAAAGCGCCAAACACAAATAGAGAATGGGAGTTTAAACGCAGCAATTAATCAGCACACTCCTTGGCCTCGTTCCTTTCGATGCTTCCGAACACTTTCTGGTGGAATGTTTTCTCGGCATAACAGTCCAATTCGAAGAATGCCCTTTCACTTGGCTTGGTTTGGCCGTCAGTCAGAGGACGGCGAAGCTTTTCATAGACCAAAAGGCGCCTTAAAAGCACAGCAGTCAAATGGAGCAATTAAGCGATGGCGTTTAGTCACCGGGACGAATCCTTCGCGAGTGTTTGTTCGCAGTTGCACACCAATCGCATGCAATCCATGCGGGGCAAAATACGTTCGGAATATCTGAAAAACACATGGGATTTGTGGGAAATGGACTCTAGAATTACTCGGATCTGCAAACGGGGAACCAAAAGGCCAAACGACCGCCGGGACGTAACAAACGGGCGGACAAATCCATCAGATCCAAAAATACGTTGGACATGGCATATTTCTGCTTCTCCGGAAATCCGACGCCGAAATGGTCAATTTGGTCCTCGTTGCCGACATTTTTCTTTATGGCTGATTTTGTCAGTGATTCGCTTGGATTTCCCTTTTTGTCTTTCTCTGCACTTTCCGTTTGTCCATTTTTGTGCCAATCATTCCCAATTTCAGTCTCTTTCGGCGTTTTCCGTTTATCACTGCCCAATCTTTGCCCTCTTTCCCGAATGCCATAAGGAGCTAAATTAAGAAGGAATAATAGCATAAGTTCGCGATTCTAAACTATTGTACGGTCGGTGATGATCGCGTCGATTGTGCCAGCGGTGGTCAAATTGTGCCAAAGTTTGGGCTGCGAAGAGTCGGCCAGAACAACGCCCAAAAAGCGACCGTCACAAAGGCCGTACTGCTCGAAATTGGCTCGAATCGAATGGTCGGCACAGAGCCACTGCTCACCGGCACGAGACGAGCGGCCCTAAACAAAGGGGGAAACCTTCACACAGAAAGACTCGAAAATGCCCTCGCTCGCGCGACGTCCCATTTTATCTCAGCGCCAAAAACGGAGGAACCAAAATAAGCGGCGGGGAGAAGCAGTCCACCTGAAAGTTCGATTTTGGCAAGGAATGGACATTTCCTGAGATTGGTTTAGCACGAGTGACAAAACTCATTCATATCCAAAAACAATCTTAAAGAACATGAAAGGGATTGCGTGTTGGTATTCGCGCTAAACCTAATTCTTTGAATTTCCGGTTTTTTTGCCTGTTCCACAAAAGGGGTCCATGGCGAGTGCGCCGGGCCGAGTTTTGGCCAAGTTGGCCTGGATGAACGCGAGTTCCGGGTCCATCGTGGAGTTGCCGATGTACCGGCGCTGACTCAGAGAAAAGAGTGTCTTCAGTTGTCCTCGCCCCTCTCCCAACCAAAAAAGAGGAAATGTCGCGCCATTGGTAACGCCGGACGGACTTACGAGTCGCACAAAGTAAACTTTGTCCGGCGTTTCCCTCCGTTCGTTCGCCTCGTACATTTCGAACACTGAGAACACATTGCTCGGATGCGCAAGGTCAACCGGCGCGAGAGTCAGAAGCGGAATGGCAGTGTAACGCTGAAGGACAAAGTCGGAGAAGTTTACCGTAGGACAGACATACGAAAAGTACGGTATGGAAAAGGAGGTTGGCACTCACTGCTCTTTCCCCTCGGCACTCTGCTCTTTCCCCTCATTTATTTGTCTGTTCACCTCAACAACCGAACGGGCGTAATCGCCGCTGCGCTTCTTTTGATGGGGACGAACGAGCAGAGACCACGACTGATCGGCGAAGTCGAAGCGCTGACAAAAGGCCATTCGTTGTGCGGAAACCCAACCCAATGGCCACAGTGAGCCGCCAATTCACCGCAAGCGATGAACTCGGATCGGATGCCAATTTGGCCATCACTTGCTCATGCCCGTCCCCCTCGGCGATCAGTTCGTACGCCGCTTTCACTAACACCGCCCTTTCCAACAGCCGAAAGACGTCAAATTCATCGTTTTGAAACTCAAACGATTGAATGTGTATCTACGGATAGAATGAACAAATTGACCCGAAAAAAGATAAATAAATGACACCCCATCCGAAGGAGAGTTGGGCACCACAGAAATTCCCTTAATCTGACAAATGGCATCGAACTCCGCACGTCTAAAAGTCTGGTGAGCCTGACTAAAATGAAGTAAGAAACGGCGTTTACTGCCCATCGAAAAGTAAATTTAAAAAATATTGGTAAATTTTGAAAACAGAAATAAATAAACGTTACTAAAATAGCATTGGTACCCAAACACACAATGTGTAATAAACATTTATTTTAATAAACATAAAAGATAAAAATTAATATGCCACTCATTAATATCGCTTCCGCACAAAAACGCGGCCGCTCTCCAAGTCGTCTTTGGTGGCCGTGAATGTGCGCGTATCGCCGGGGATGCCACTGAAAATGGAAATTTAAGGACTACCAAGGGAACAGGGGACGGCACCTGCGAAATTCGACGTAACGACCCTCGCTGATCGAGCGAATAGTGGCGGGCATTCGACCGGACGAAGTCAATTCGGAAAAAGCAACGTTTTGCTGACCATGGGCACTCACTCACTTACCAATGTACACATTTTGAAACCGATGAAAACTGCATAAACGGTGGGCTTTTGTGTGATTTTCCCACTGATTTGCTCACGTTTTCCCGTCCAAAATGAGTTTGTTCTGCTCCAAAAGCACTCGCCGGTGGTGTCTTCCGCTGGCGCCCGCTGCTTTCTCGCCCCCCTCTTCCTCGGCCATTTCGCCTCCGGTGGAATGGCATGCAATGCCCGACAGTGCCACTCCGTCCCCAATCACTCCGTCTTGACTCAGTCCGCCGCCGCCTGCTGACGAACGTTCCGCCAAATGGCAATGGTTGGCCGAGTCGCTGCCCAACGAATGGACGTCCTCCGAAATGGCCGATTCCGACAAAAGATAAGGGAGCATCAGCGAAGAAGTGGACGTTCCTCCGATGGTCGGCCCTCCACCGATGGCACCAGCAAAACCACCCACAGCGCCTTCGGTTCTGCCAAAGCCAAGGAATCCGAAAGGGGAGCCGCTTTTCTTCGTCTGAGTGCGTCTCTTCGCTGTGCCTGCCGCATCTGTCAGTCCAATGGCACCCAAATGCAGCGCCGACTCGGCACCAACACTCGACGAGGGAATCACGTCGTTCTGTCGACTGAGAAATTTGTGGGATATGTAAGGGAAGCAAGCCCAGTAAGGTGGGGGGGGGGGAAGGGGTGGGAGATGCATCCTCTCCAAATGCAATTCAAAAATTACTTTGGCGCTATTTAATGGCTTCAAATATTTGAAACAAGGATTTCACCAGGAGTAAACCTCAAGAAAATGGGCGAACGAAACCCACCTTCTGAGGAATTTTTTGCCGCTAATTGCGGTTGTTATGCCGTGATTGGCACTGAGTGGATTCGGGTGGTGTTGGCACTGTCCCAATTGCGTGGCACAATTCGCCAGGGATTCCTCGCCATTACCAAGCGGCGGAATGGCAATGTCCAACGCATTGACTTCACTGTCGAGAGACCGGTTCTGTTCATCCAACTCTTTGAAGAACGATTCCTCCAACTCTTTCAGCTTCTGCCCGAGTAGAAAATATCCATTTTTAAATGACTCATTGTCAGTTTGAATCAGCGAGGTCCACCTTGGCATGTTCCTGCTCGAGTTGGGCAACCCCTTCCTCGTACTCCCTGCAAATGATGCTCTTTTCCTCCTAAATGACTCATTGTCCCATTATTTCCTCCCCGCCCTCTTCTCTCACCGTCTCCACAATTCGAATTTGTTCTAAGCGACGATCGAACCATTGTCGCGCGTGGGCAATTCCCTCTCGGATTTCGGGATGTTCTCCCTTCTCCAATGAGTGCCTTTCGAATTCCAACGGAAAACGCAAAATTTGTGCAAGACGAAAGGAGAAAAGAAAAGGATTATCATTTGAGGAGGGAAAAACGCACTTAATGTATTACCTGCTAATTATCACAGTGTCTTTTTGCAAATTAAACGCCGACCCATTGCCACGAGCGGACGAAGTCATTCGACAAAACAATGAATAAAAAGACATTTTTAAAAATAATCATGAAAACTTTTGGAATTGATCCACGATTTCAAAATGGCAAAGGAGTAAATGCAAAATTTGATAGTGTTGATGATTTAATAAAAATTTAAAAAAAAAACAGACAGCGATTGGTATTGTGTTAAATTGGATGCGCAATGTCAGACAGTCCATTTCAAACACCTGAAAATTAAATCCTTTGGACTGAGTGAGATCAAAAAAAGAGAGGGGGGGGGGGGGGGAATCCGGCGTAACCCAAAATATCGTTGTTGTTTTAGCCGATTCCTTGCATTCGGAAGGAAAAACTTTCATTCTTTTCCCTTTTTCTCATAAAATAAACATTCTCGTTATTAATTTGGGATAATTTTGGCCAAAAGACACCCTTGTCTATTGGCCTTCGCCCACCGACCGCGTGTCCAAATGCATGTCCTTGCAGGGAATGGAGCAAAAGCGGGCGGAACAGCGAACGCAAGTGTAACCGGCAAAAAGACCACACACAGCGCAAAACTTTCGCGAGGGCATTTTGCTGGGAGATGAAGCGACCTGAAAATGAAAATCATAAAATATAGAAGATGTCTCAAGCCAACGGCCATGCAATTTGACGATTGAGAGAAGGGGAGGGGTGACTCTCGGAACCGAATTTTCGTAAAATAGTCCAAATTTTACTCCGAAAATTAGCTTTTTTACCCTTCACAGCATCTTTTTGCTGCGACGTGCTTTTTTCAAAAAACTTTTGGGGAACAGTGGGGGAGGAAGGGTTTGTCTAGGCGTCGCCGGGGGAAATCTTGAGATTTTAATGAATTAAGAAATAAGCCAATTTTCGGTAAGTTCCCTCTTTTCCCATTCGCTATGACCCGCCGGATGTTTCAAGATGAGACACCCCTTTAATGTAAATGAGGAAAACCATTAGAAAAAACACACTTCGTAATAGGTGGGCAAAAGGAGTTCTGGGCTGGCCTCTTTCCGCCTCTGTTGAGTTTCTTCCTCGCGCTTTCGCTTAATAAAAAGAAACATTTGGATATTGGGCTCATTAACCAACATATTTAGGCCATAAGAGAATGGTTTCGGGTCCATCATTTTTGAAAAAGTCAGTCCCTCTGACAAAAGATGACCAGTGCTTCAATTAAAAATCATTTAAACCATTTTTAGACTAAAATGTAGAATCGAAAAATTTTAATTCTTCGAATTTTTGTTCGAATTCGGGTCCGGGATTTGGAATTGGTCGAAATGGAAGCCGGATTCGCGATCAGCGACCCCGAAAACCTATAGTTTGGCTTCTTTAATTCTGAAATGTAAAATTTTTGCGTATGGGGCTTAAACTCCACAAGAGCCATTCGCGCCCCTATTTTGCCTTGGTTTACCTGCGCTTCCTCCAAAAGTTGAGCAAATGTCTTCCTAAATCGCGTCTTTGTCAAAGCGGCCACAATTTTCTTTCCCTTTTTCGCTGAATGATCAAATGATTCCTTTCTCTTCCCCCGACTTTCATTCACTTGCTTGCTCCGCTCCGCTGACTTTTGAGGGTGACGCGATTTTCCGTTTTCGCCTTTTCTTTTCTTTGTCTCCAAAAACCATTTCATCGTCGAATTTTGGTGCCGCTTTGTGCCAAGTGATATTCGCGTGGGGATCCTCTTGGAAATTATCCTGAAAAACGGGGAATGCATCATTTTCCGCCAATAAACGGACTTTCTCAAGTGACTCCAATTGTTGCTGAATGCGCCGTCTTTTTGCCGCTTCATCAAAGCATTTCGTGGGTTGTTGAGAAATGATCCGACCTTTAATACATTAATTCCCTAAACTAAACAAACTCCTAACACTAATTTACTGGATTGTCGACTTGAACGCTGTTGAAATTTTCCAAAGTTACTTTGCGTTGCCATTTAAATTTACCAATTCTGTGACCTGAATAAAATTAAAATGATTTTGTTTCATTTTAATGAACAAAATTATTTTATTACGAAGTGATACATACCATCTATTGGTTCATGATTTTCTATTTGCAAATGCTTTCTAGTAGAAAGCATATTACACTTTACCGCCGTCGTTTCTTTCTTTTTTTTTTGTCTTTTAATTCTTTTCCTTTAGAGTATGTATTATCTTCATTTTTTATGATTAGGTAAAAAAACTTCACTCTACAAAACTTTTTTTCAGCCTTAAGATAATTACGTGATTTATAAACTTCGTTTACCGCGTTTTGCCCCTTCCTTCTGAAATTCGTCGTCTCTAATACACATTTATTTGTGCATTTTGATGATGACCAACAATTCATCAGCTCCCTATAACTATTCTTACATCTTCAAGTATATTATCATCGGTGATATGGGCGTAGGAAAGTGCGTGTGATCTTAAATTTGTTACTCCAACTTCGTCCCATTTTCAGATCATGTCTCCTGCACCAATTCACTGAGAAGAAATGTTTGTTTTAGTCGTTGATATTTGTTAGTAATTTTTTATAAAATGCAATGATTCCCTTTGTTTCATCGCTTCTCCACCCATTTTCTCTCTAAGTCATGGCCGATTGCCCTCACACAATTGGCGTCGAGTTCGGAACGCGCATTATTGAAGTAAACGGCCAGAAAGTCAAACTGCAAATTTGGTGCGAGTGAATTTTCTCTATGAAAGACCCCAGCGTACAATGAATGCGAAGTTGCATTTCAGGGACACAGCCGGACAGGAAAGATTTCGCGCGGTCACACGTTCGTACTACCGCGGCGCTGCTGGGGCTTTGATGGTTGGCCAAATCCAAATGAATGCGTTTTGTAATCATTCAACAACAAATAGGTCTACGACATAACGAGACGGTCCACCTACAACCATTTGAGCAGTTGGCTAAGCGACGCCAAAACTCTGACCAACCCAAATACGGTAAGAGAAGGAGCAGTGACACAATGGGCCAATAAAACAGCCGAATTTCTCACTAAATAACCTTCCGTTTCTGTTTAGGTTATTTTTCTGATTGGCAATAAGTCCGACATGGACGCGCAGAGAGACGTCACTTACGAAGAAGCGAAAGCATTTGCAGAAGAGAACGGACTCACTTTCTTGGAATGTTCCGCGAAAACGTAAATTTTGATGCGTTAATTTAACAGAGAGTCTTTGCTATGGTTTATGGTCCGTTGTGCCTATATATGAAAACATTTCTATATATTTAGTATAGCTCATGTCATAAACATGTCTTACTTTGATTATAGTTACTTGGTCATAACTGAATTCTTACATTTCTATATTTGATCACGAGTTTTTCCGAAAATTCATTTTTCTAAAATACTTTTAAATCCAAACTATACAGTGAGGAGCTTTACTCATTGGCTCATTAGAGAAAAATAGAAATTTAATAATTCCTGTTTTTATAAGATTAATTTTGTTGATATTCCTTTGTTTTAGAGGCGAAAATGTTGAGGACGCCTTTTTGGAAACGGCGAGACGAATTTACCAAAACATTATGGACGGAAGGTTGCCTCATTTTCCCAGTTTGGAGTATACGGAATGTTTCTGTCTTAACAGTTTGGATCTGAATTCTGCTGACAGCGGCGTTCAGTCGAAAGGCGCAGTGACAGGCGGCAGGGGGACGCACCAACCGAACGCGGGGGAGGGGCGCGAGACGAAGAAATGTCTGAGCTGTTGAGGGGGGACGGAGGAGCGGCCACCGAACGACAAACGCACAAAAGAGGGACGGACGCACTTTGGCCTACCAATCCCAATTTGTCAATTTTCATTGGATCGATGCATATTCTTCTTACAAAGACAAAAGTCCACCTGTAATATACCATAAGTGTGCAAAGGGTTCATGGACAACATTTTGGAAAATGAAAAACACTCAAAGCTTTAAGAAATCGGCAAATTTAATTCAAAAATTATCCAATGCCTTTTACACAGCTGGGGACACCACTCTCATTTTCATGTTCGTTGTGTTACCTTTTTCTAATCATTCTAAATTCAAATCTTTTTTTAATTTTGTACCTAATTCTTAATAAATTTATTTTAAAAACCTATGGATTTTCCTCGGTGGTGCTTGTCGAATTTCCTAAGAATTTGACCACTAATTAAAGGCCAGAAGATGACCTCTTCAAAGCACACTGACAATCTACATTGTCTAATATTTACATTATTACTAAAGCATTCTAAAAATAAATTAATTTTCCAAAATTATTGCTTCCTTTCAACGGATTGTAAAATGATTTCATTCCGGTCAATTAAGCGGTTAGTGAATTTTCCCGGGGATTTCGTCGTATTTAATTCGGAATTTGTCGCTGTGTTTCTCTCTGAATTTGTCCTTTTGTTGGTGCTTGTTAATTCTGTCCATTCCTTCACAGAATCTTTATTTACTATTTATCAGTTAATTATTGGAATTGTAATTCCCTTTTTCCTTGGCCTTAAAAAGTAAGGAGAATTTGGCCAGGAAGAAAGACACTATTAACTATTAGCACTTATGTTATCGCCTCTATCAATTAATTATCCTCAAATCATTTTGTAACGTTTGCATTGTTAAAGTAAATATATTTTATTATTTATCATTGTATTCCTCGTTTATTAACACACAAATAGCAAAGCATTCGATTGATAAAAATTGGGCCATCAGATAAATAAAATTAAAATTGATTTAAATAAAATTCATTGAAAAGTTAATTGGGAAGGAAAATTACCTAAAAATGTTTTTAAAATGGTAATAACTATTAAATCGTGTTTTCTCTATTGGCTCATAATTTGTACAACATTTTCTGTTATTCCACTCCCAAATAAGCAATCTTTTTCTCTGGGTTCGTTATTATGTCCAATATTCGCGCAATTTCGACGCCAAATGCGCCCGCGGCGATTGGGCCTTACAGGTTGGCCAAATGGGGGAGGGGAGGACATGGCCTTTGTTGTTTTGTTTGCTCAGTCAAGCCGTGCTCGCCCACAACACATTGTATGTGAGTGGGCAACTTGGGCTTGTGCCGGGGAAGTCCGAATTGGTGGCGGGAGGGGTCGAAAACGAAGCGCGACAGGCGATGACCAATTTGGGTGCCATTCTAAGCGCTGCCGGCGCATCATTTGGCAACGGTTGGCACTTTCAGAAGCCAAGAGAAAGGCTCACCCGATTCAGTGGTCAAAGTCACCATTTTGCTGGCCAACATCGACGACTTCCAAACGGTCAACGGCGTGTACAAATCCTTTTTCAGCGGGGACACTTTCCCTGCACGGAGCACTTATCAGGTGGCAGCACTGCCGAAGAACGGACGAGTCGAAATCGAAGCGGTGGCAATCATTGAGGACACAAAGCATTAAAAGAAATGAAAGTGCCGAAACCTATTAAAATTGGCAAAAAGAGGGAGATGATTAATTAATTGATGTGTTGTTTCTACGACAGCTTATTTTTTTAATTTATTCAATAAAAGTCCAAAATATGGGGAGACAAAGGCTGTTTATATTTTTGGAAGGATGTGATTGTCCAGCAGAAAACGTGATGAATTTCAGATCTTAAACGTGAAAATCACTCTAAAACGTTTTTTTTACTACTTTTTTTTCTGAAGGTATGCAATGAATTAGAAATCGAAATATCGGATGTTTTGCATCGGTTTCATTAGTTGTAAAAAATTCTACAGGCTTAGCTTTCATTTGATCCCAAAGTTATGGCCTAACAAACTGAGGATCGTCTTTGGTTGGACGTTCTAACATTAATTGGACACGTAAATAGAGCTGTAATTTAATTCACACACTTACGCCTGTTGGGTATTTAATTTTTCGGTTATAAAATGGTGTCAACCGCCAATTAAAAAGACGGCATAATCATTCACCAGGATGAAATCTTTATAAGTATTAGTATCAAAGCTTAGTTCAACAAATAACAAGGTAAATTGTGTTTTAAGCAATTATTTTGGAGGTTTTTGAGAATATGAAACCGCCGCAAAATGAGGGCCGATTTCATGGGGAGCACAGAATGGCTGTGGCTTTTTGTTCATTCATTCGTTCCTTAGAAATTAGCACTGTCCTCCCTCTTTGTCAGCTCAGAGAGTGCACGGCACAACGAACACGAGGCCCGACTCGCCACCGCAATAAGTGAGCCCCACGCATTTGCGACTGAACTCGCAAAATGTGAGCGACTCGAGACGTCGGCCGGGGCAAACTTCAGGGGCACGCCTCCGACAAATTCGCTCCTAAAAAAGTAAAACGCAACGCTAATTGGAGCATTTGGAATGTATTGAATTTTATATATATTATATTTGAGAATATCCATTTATCATTCGTACATTTTCCTGGTCCATTAATGCGCAATCGCCCAGGCGAACTTCTAACCTCCGATGAGTACAACATTCGTTGTGTGAGAAGCAAAAATTCTGTAAAAATATCATTTTCATTTAAACAGTTTGCCATAATTGTCGCTTTTTGTTTGCCTTATTATTGTCTTCGTTTTCTGCGATTGATTTGTCATGCATTATCAAGTGCAAAAGTGTACGGCCCTGCATGAGATTTTCACCATCTGTCAGTTATTTATTGGTCATTAAACATTTTAAGAAACAAAGAAGTTGAGAGCACCACCTCCCTGCCCATTCGGTGCCATCCTCCCGTTAAGCGAACATGCCATCCGACCATCGGCACCCACAGAGACGCACAGCCCAGACAGCTGACACACACTGACGCATGTGTTCTGGATTTGGTGACTGAAAGGAAAAAGGGGAAAAAGTGGGAATTAGAGAGCCATTTTCGACCAATTTGAGAGAGTTGTGGCACAAATTTGGTCCTTTTCAGACTCATCGTCCGGCGAAGAAGTCACCCAAATGTAAGAAGGCGCCTGAAATCGGATAGAAAGGGATGAAGTGCATTGGGTATCGGTAAGAAAGACCTGCTGCGTTATTCCAAAATAGGAAAAAGTGGATGATTCGAAACTGATGAGGCCGGGAAAGATCAACGGTTGCGAGCAGCACTTTGCGCCGCAGGTTTTGTTCAGGTCGCACTCCAAAACAGGATGGGACGAACCAAACTGAAAGGGAATTACACTAAAAACTGATTCCGAGCATTCACTTGGTCAGATTCGGACGGAGGAATGAGGCCGTAAATACGAAAAAGACGACGACGGAAGGAAATGGCAACTGAAAAAGGGAAAATGAAACAAATTGGAAATAACAGAAGGAAGAAGAAGCGATGTTTTGGACATTTGCTGACGAATGATTAAAGGAAAATCCGTCCTTTTTTGTCCAAAATGATTTTAGCACCATAATACATCGGATGGCAATTGGAAATGCACCAATTCGACGGTAAAAGGCGCTACCATACTTTCAGTTTACATTCAGACTGACGCGCATGAGCACAGTTCAGAATTTCAATGGCAAATATAAAAAGCCTAAAGAATAAAATGACACACTTTTGTCTTTTTCGGTCCAGCAAATGGACTGAGGAGGAGAATTCCAATCGTCGAAATGTAATTTCCACGTGGGGCGAGCAGGGCGAGTTAAATCCCAAATAAACACATGACCTGAAATTGAAAGATTGGTTGACAATTTAAAAGATTATGGACCAATTGGAGAAACAGCGGCAATACGACGACCCCCAGAAAAGGGGCTCCAATTTACGCATAAGAGCGGAATTGATGGATGGGGGGCGGCACCCGAGGAAGGTTCTGAAAAAAGAAAGAAATGAAAATTAATTAATGCCCATACCAAGCGTTGTTTTTGTCGCTTCGTCCGTCCTTTCATCAGCTTTGCTCGTTTCGTCTTTTGTGCTTTTATCTCCCTGAAATTGTGTTTATCAATGCGACAAAATTTAAGAAAAATTCAAAACGTAAAAATGCTTCAGCGATCCGGAAGTCAACAGTTCAGTTTCAGTTGGCACTTCCTATCATACTCCGAATGGATCATCATTAGCATTGATAATAACAGAACACACAAATTAATAAACAAAAGAGCAGCCAGGGAACCCCGAACCCATGGGAAAGAGAGACATTCGGTGGAAAGAACCACTGAGACATACGGATATGAAACAGCTAATTGACAAACATTTAAAGTGCTGCCATCGAACATTGGAGGATGGACTAAAGAAAACATTGCATCCGACTCAAAAACGCATGGCAAGGAATTGTTGGCATCTCGGCTTTGAGACTTTTCGACGAGACTTTCAATTTCCGATGGAACGCTAAAAGAAAAAATTCAAATTAAATTTGAAAAAATTAGATGTATATTATTTACCTGTAAATGTTTATGCCTCCGCTGTGTGTACCAACCGCTAACAAACCCAGAGATTCATTTGTAAATTCGGTAAAACTTTGGCGAGATGTTGAAGGTGCTTCAGAGTGATGCAATCTTTGAATGGCACGCTAAATTTAAGTGTAATTTGATGAATCGAAATAACATTCTGTACGGGTAATGTTCGGAAGGATTCGAATTCGTCGTCAAATATCGGACACCAATTCAGTGAACAAATGTGCTGGGCCTTTGGGACACGCAACAAACACTCAAACCGTGCCATTTCACTATAATGAGCGGAGTGTGGCTTATTCGCATATTTTGTGATTACTTGGGATTCTTCGGATTGGTCGTCCACAGTTGGACAAATGCATCTTGACTTTCGCTTTCCATCTTTAGCATTTTTTCATCGGCGAAAGTGCCAATGGCAATCAGTTCTCGTCCTTTAATAACATTTAATGCTTTTCAACCGAATATAAATTATTATAATATCCTTCACCAGAGAAGAAGAGCAAAAAAAAAAAAAAGGTCCGGGTTCTCCCCAAAGAAATTTATTTTGGTTACGGGCCTGACATGACCAAAAAACAACCTTTTTAAATGACAAATCTGGTGGTCCCCTACCCTTTTTAATGTGTGTCTTCCACCTTTTTTTGTCGCTCGTGGGCAAATTGCCAATGCAGACAAAGGACCACCGCAGAAAAAGGCTTGGGCAATACGTTGATGACATTTTCCCTGCCGGAGAACCAAACGGTCGGGAGTGGGCACTGAACCTGACAAAATCAAATTCGAAAGTTAGGGAAGACAATCAATTTGCTGAACCTGAAATGCCATTCGCACTTTCTCGCTTCATTCGTGGATCCATTGGTGGTGGCAAACTGTTGAAAATGTCAACAACCTAAGAGAAAGCACAACAAAAATAAGTAATCAGATGTAAAAGACATTTCATTCTGACCTGCGCACTTTCAAATCGTTCCGCAACAGCAGGGGCAACATCCACTTCATAAGTGAAAGTCCGAGCTGTGAATATGGGCAGTCGGGCACTGACTGTGAAAGGGAGTGTCTGGGCATCGGTGGCGGAGTGCCCTTCGTTGGCATTGGCCTCCTCGTCATGTCGCCTTGTGAATGTGGGCGGCTTGGCACCGGTGGCGGAGTGTCCATCGTTGGAATTGGCCTCCTCGTCATGTCGCCTTGTGAATGTGGGCGGCTTGGCACCGGCGGCGGAGTGTCCATCGTTGGAATTGGCCTCCTCGTCATGTCGCCTTGTGAATGTGGGCGGCTTGGCACCGGTGGTGGAGTGCACTTCGTTGGCATTGGCTTCCTCGTCGTGCCCTCTCTTCGATCGTTGGTCCGGTGCTTTGTCTGCTTCTCCCTTTTTCCTCTCATTGCGTTTCTTCTCCTCCCTCGTCGACCCATTTGTTACTTGCGGAGTCGTAAATTCCCTCTCCGTTTGGTTTTCACCAATTTCTCTGCTTTTTGCAATTTGAAAATTGTCCGATGAACTGAAATATTTGGTATTAATTATCTATAAAATCACGTCCATTTGCTTTGCCTCTTCGATTTGTTGCCGCTGAATGTTCCTTCCCTGGCGAGTGAGGAAGAAGTGCAGGGACGGTCAGAAGCCCATTGAAAGGAATTACGTTGTGAAGACGTTCGAACGAAATGCGAGGGATTATTGGGAGGGGGAGGAACAGACACAGTGTCAAGAAAATTGGCGGGGAGCTCAAAGTCTGAGGGCTAAAAAACAGCGGTTGTTTGGGTGTTACCTTTGATAGACTCACTTCAACTTTCGGCCTTTTAAAAGTTGGCAAAGAAATTTTGGTGACGTTTTGCTGCAGTGTTTGGTTTATTTTTTTGGGTATTCTGAATGGTTTCGGAGTGACAACGTTTGTCTGCTGTTGACCCATCTCCAAATAAACATTCAGCGAATTGTTCGTTCGTCGTCCCACGGCGTCGTTTTTCTTTTCGCTAAGCGATCGTTGCGCAATGCTTTCGTCCACGAGAGAATGAAGCCGTTCGTTGAGCGTAATCGCTATAGAGAAGAGTCAAAATTAGCAGGAAAGGATAAAAGACAATTCATGCAGCCAACCAGATTTTTATTCAGCTTATTGTTAATTGGGTTTTTCAAGGAAGAAAATTACGTTTTTCGAATTTGGCCAACGGCACTTTGGGCGGACGTCCCCTGGGCTTGCGCGGCTCTGCTGGAGCATCTTCAGCAGGTTGTGGGTTTATTCGAGGCCGACCTCGCTTCTTCGGCTCCTTTTCTACAGCTTTTCGTCCAGACGCTAAAAAACGCGGCCAAATGAAATTAATAATTAGTGAAGATAGATTATGTTTTTCTCACGCTTTTTAAAAGAAAATCCTTTGAAATCAACTGGCACCGAACCGCACACTTCCAATTCGACAGAATGAGAGCCAATCCAATGACTAATGGAACTGAACGGGTTGAACTATTTAGTCGGATTCGGCAAAAAAAAATGCATTAGACATTTATTTAGAACTATATCCCCTCCCTCTCGCCATTTTCCGACCTTTCGCCGTCCAATTCGCTTTCGTCCACTTTCCTCCACTGCGCTGTTTGGCCCTCACCGATCCATGCCATATTTTTCTGTTCCGGTTTTTCCTCCTCGACAATACGATAAATGGACCGTGCACGCGAATTCTTCACAGCCATAAAATAACGGCTGATTTTTGGCATGTCCAACGAGTAATCTTCAGAAACCAAACAACGAAAAGTGGTAAAAAAGTGCAAATTCCCGGGTCAATGGCAACTCGTACAAAGGCAACTCGTACACCGGCAACTCGTACAATAGGCAACTCGTACAATTGGCAACTCGTACACAGGGCAACTCGTACAAAAAAATTTTCTAAGAATTTTCAATTAAAACTTAGAATTTTTAGATTAAAAAAATCTAAATGGATTTTTTAGCCTAGAAAAACTTTTAAAAATTTTTTTTAAAGTTTTTTACTAAATTTTCAGCTGATTTTTTTTTAATTTCTTAAATTTTTTGAAAATTTAAGTGTTTTAAAAGGTTTTTCTAGGCTAAAAAATCCATTTAGATTTTTTTAATCTAAAAATTCTAAGTTTTAATTGAAAATTCTTAGAAAAATTTTTTTGTACGAGTTGCCCTGTGTACGAGTTGCCCTTGTACGAGTTGCCTTTTGTACGAGTTGCCATGACACCCAAATTCCCAACCAACCGATGATTGTCCTGTCCGAGTCATAATGGCGGATCCTCTTGAAATGGAGACGCTCACTCTCCAATTTCCCCTAAAACATTGCTCAAAAGTGAGTAAAAATTTCAACAAATGACAAAGTGCCCCGGAGATTCCCTCGCGAGGCTTCGTCTAACGGTCTGTCCTTGTCCTCCCTTTACTCCCATCCGTCTTTAATGAGTTCGCCACTAATCCCTAAAAACTGCTCTGTCTCTACCTCATCTCGACTTTCGTCCTTTTCAGTCTCACAATCAACAGTCGATGATTCTCCCGGCGAGCCGCTGGCAGAATCCGAAATCTTCTTTTGAAGAGATCTTTTAACCATTACTTGAACGAAAAAATATACATAGAAAAAATGAATCATAAAATAGAACATAAATAAATATACATGTTGCAAAACACGTGGACAATTTATTTTGAGTTAGGTAATGGAAAATTACTCTAAAAAACAAATAACAAAATAAAAATGAAAAAAAATTATTTGTAAAATGAGATTGTATCCAAAATCTTAAAAGATTCTTTGCGCATTTGTTCAGATTCAACGGAAGACAACCGAACAGAGTGAAAACGAGGCCACCAACTCAAGGAAGGAAAATTTTTGGGTACTTTCCTGTTTTGAAGGCACACCCCATTTTTAAAAAATACAACAAAGTTTCAAATTTATATTCTATAGGAAAAATAATGTTCGGCGAGTTTTGCCAACCCAATAATCGCACAGCTATTAATATTGAACGCTCTTTGTTGCATTTTTTTAAATGGGGTGTGCCTTCAAAACAGGAAAGTACCATTTTTTGATAATTTGCAATACGATGCGAACTCACTCTCTGCGCTTCAACCACAAAGGCAGGAGCAGTGCCTTCATCAGTTCGGCATTGTCTCTCAAATAGCATAAATTCGTATGCAAAAAGGCCCAAGCACGAATGTCAGTTCTGTGACGACCAAAGTCGAGAAACTTTCATAAATGAGACAGATAATTAGCAGAGTATTTCCTGAATTCTTTAAGCAACCATGAAAAGCGCCTTCAAATTCTGACTAACGACATCGTCAAACACTCCGAAACCGGTCGGGTCAATGGAACGCTGCTCCAAAATGTCGAGCAAAACGGGAGAAGTTGCCAAACTGTCAAGAGAAAGGTCGAAAAGCTAAAGAAATGATTATGAAAGGAGGTAAAAAGGGAAAGAAAAAGGCACCCGTTCAAAGAGTTTGCCGGAAATTCGCTCGAGGCGAAAACGTGAAAGAATGCCGTGGAAATGGACGAGAAGGTGGGGGTATTTTGTAGAAGCATCAAGCATGTAATCGGCCAATTCCTAACCGAAAATGATTGACAAATATAATAAATAAACGAAAAACAACTTCCTCACAGCCAAACCGAACGGCACCCCACACAGCCAATGGGAGAAGACCGACGGAACTTTTGGGCTCGTCAAAGAGGGTTCTCAAAAAATTGGAGAAAGAGACGGCATACGAACGGAGTTGGTGGGAATGGAATTTCTAAATTTGGAATAAACGCAAAATATACATAAATAAACGGGAGAAACTGACGAGTGGCACTTTCTGGTCGGATGCTAACACTTCTCTCTCAACCTCAAGGCAATAACTCAGAAGCATAATCACCCGATGGCGCTAAAAGTACAAAATGAAAGAGAGCACAAGTAAATGGAGAAAGGTTAATTGAAGTTGGTGTCATGATTTGGTTTATCCACCGACAAACTTCCGCGTTGTTATGCAATTGCATCCTGCGGATGTATGAGCTGAGAAAATCACCGCCACTTTCACTGCGTCGTGTGACTCGTAAATTGGCCAAATGAAAAATGAGTAAATTGGAGAGGAACAGAAGAGAATCGTCCATCCAATGAAGTTCTCTTGGGGTTGGCAATCTCCGAAATGCCGAGCAGATCTGAAAAAGAAATTATGGCTAAAAATTATACTAAAGTAAAAATAAAATGTTGCTATGGCCCTGCCGGAAAAGGCCACTCATTGTTGAATGCCAGTTCCAACTTTGCCGAGCAATTGATTTACGGCAGCCATGCAATGCCACAAATACCATTGGAAAGCGTATTTGTAACATTTTAATTGCCGACGAAAGTAAAGGCGACGGGAATGAATGCCAACTGACAACAATTTAGAACAAACAGAGGGATTTACCACTGGACCAACTGATTGTCAACGGAAATATAATTTTTTCAATTACAATAAATCCATATTTCTCATGCGTTGACCCCCCCCTCCCGTTTGTTCGTCCGTCGTTTGGATTTGCCCACCTCAATAAATTCATCGCTAATTTGCTCAATCGAACATTTGGTTTCGAGTGAACATTGAAGAGCAGTCAGAAATATGGCGGGGATGTGTGGCGACAGGCTATTCCGCAGATAGGAGAGATACGACTTGGCATTGGATTGGGTGGCCATGGTCAATTCGATGTTCGCTAAAGGCGAGTACGCAAGAAATTCTCATAATAAACCAACAGATATTTTGTGCCACTTCGGCCCAGTTTCTTCGCAGAATTCCTTTATAAAGCGAACGGACCGTCGAAATGATTTGCCAACGGAAAAAGGACCCCTCAGAACGGTTGATATTTTCATAGCCATAAACAAAATGAAGTTCCCAAAGACGCTCTCCGTACTTCGACTCCAAAAAATCCATGCGAGAAAAACTAAAATAGCAAGGGAACAGTGGGCTAACTCGCAAGACTCAATAATGAACCCAATCAAACTTTAACGGTCTCGATTAGCCAAATATGAATGTGAAAAATGGGGAGTAACCGATTCATTACTAATTGTAAGAAAACCGCTCTGACCATTGGTGAATGTAAACAACTGACCACCCACAATTGTTCCATGTCGATGGCTCCGCTGAGCCAACGCGTCTGAAAGCCCGGGCCAAGCGACTGGTACAAAGCCGCCATTTTACGGTTGTGTTTCTAAATGTGGCGAAATCGCTGCATTCCTTTGCTATTGATTTTGCAAAATTCCATTGGCTAAACGGTTAATTTTAACACGAACATTCACGTCAATGAAGCGAAGCCTTGACAACGGAGCACCGTGAATTCGCGCTATGAAAAGCATACGACGAACCCACTGGCAAAAGTGAGAGCATCAAATGCTAACAGAAAACAAACGCACATCTGCGCCGAACTTCCCATTCGCATAACGGTCCAAATAAAGTTGCATATAATCGGCGGCACGGTCCAACACATCCGCCGAGGCTGGAGAGGGAAATAATCGTAAAATGCCAATTCGAATGAAGAAGGAAAGACCATTGTTTAATTGGAACGTCCTTTGCAGTTTTGCAATGGAGTCCAAGCAATTCGCAACATAACATTTCTGCTGATGGTGGGAAGTCTAAAAGGCACTTAATAAAGGCGTAATAACACAAACAATCGCTTAAGTCCTCTTCCGCTTGAGTGTGTTCGTTTCCCTGCTCTTCTTGGTCAATTTCGTCCTCATTAGTTTCACTCTCCATTGTTTTGGACAACGACGAAGAAGAAGAAGACAGCACAACCGACTCACAATCCATTTCCAAATCCGCGAATCGAATTTGCCTTCCTTCTTAAAAGTTTATAGTTGTACGAAAGAGACAGAGTGCCAAGCTCAAACACTGAAAAAGAAAATAACCCAGTCAAAATAAAATAAACCAGCTTTTCAAACTTCGTGAGATTTGTATAAATCGTAGTCCTCGTCAAAAATTTTAAGTCCTTTATTCACAAAGTATGTCATAGTAAATAAAAAAGTAAATTGCTATTAAAGCGTGTGTATAATAAATTAAAGAAACTACTTGTGTATAAAGATAGGAATTAAATTCACAATCTGCCGAGTATTAAGTCGTTTTCCGAACTGCTTTCTTCCACTGTTCCAATTCTTTGTCCCGCTGTTCGATGTTCATATCTGGACGATACTCAGTTGTTTTTCCCTCCTGTATGCGTTGTTGCAATTTCCACATTGTATCCACGCTTTAAAGTGAAAATTTTGAAATACATTAATTGTTCGGCTCAAACATTTTTTTACGTCTCAATTTAGTGAACTTACAAAGCAAAACAAAAAAGACTACTGTAGAGTAGTTAATCATTAGGGACCCGACTTTTAGTGACGAAAAATCCCGAAATAGTTAACTAAAATAGTGACGAAAAAGTGACAAAATAGTGAAAAAAGTCCGAACTAGTGACGAATAGTGACATAATTTTCAGCCAAAAATTGAGGAAAAAAATTTTTTTATTCACTGATTGCATTTGCAAATGAGGAAATTTCCTTTCTAACATTTTCTTAATAAATATTGACATTTTTTAAATCAAAAATTTTGTCAAGAAAAAAAAATTGGGGGAAAAATTTTTATGAAAATTTTCCAATTCTTAGTGGTATTTAAAAAAAAAATTTTATGTCGGTTCTTAGGGGTGCCTTTTTTGAAAAAAAAATTTGGGTCGATTCTTAGAGGTGTATTTTTTGGTTTTATTGCATTTTTATTAAGGAATTTTCCAAAAAATGTCAAAATAGTGAAAAAAAAAGTGACAAAACGCCAAAAAAGTGAATTTTCACTATTTTAAGTGACGAAGCGCCAAAATAGTGATTTCTAGTGACGAAAAATGACGTCCAAATGAAAAAATTTTAACGCAGAAATGCGTTTTTTGAGCTCCTTTCTTCAAAACAACTTAGCAAAAAAAAAAAGTTTTTTCACTAGAAATCGGGTCCCTATTAATCATAGAGTTTTTAGATAGTTGTCTAAATGCGAAAATTTTGGGTTCTTCGAATTTCAACTTTCGACCAAAAATGCAGGCCTTGTTCAAACACATAAAATAGGTGGAAATGAATAACGGAATCAACAATCGACTGGACGCAAAACTGTACTTTTTCCATACTTGAAAAGACCGGAACCAATTGCGGCAGCCAACGCGGCACCCCACCCGGTAACTTCGCTCATTTTGGAGCAAACCAAAGGAAATTCTAGGAAATCAGCTTGGATTTGGTTGAACAGCGCATTCTGAGTCATTCCCCCGTCAGCCTTTTATGTTAATTCTTGAAGTTGTGAAAAAAAAGATGAATAAGACCCGCAGAAAAGACAGCTGATCTCCAAATTCGGACATGTCTGCTTGAACAGCCTTCAATATTTCCACCGTTTGAAATGCAACTGCCTGAAAAATCGATTCTTTGCAGCCCGAATTATTTTGGGAGTGCCTTTAATGCGGCGAGGGCAATGTGCGCTCGGGTGGTACTTTGGGTGAGTCCGCAAATGATTCCCCGTGCCGTCGAATCCCAATGGGGCGTGTAAAGGCCGGTAAAGCAGGGGACTGAACGGACGAAAAAACATTACCAGAAATGGAGAGGAAATGGCAAATATCCGATAAACCGAAACAATTGGCAAATGCCAAGACTTACCGAAATAAACGTCCTCAGTGTGGGGAACACTCGCGGCCAATCCCTCAATGTCCGCGGTTTTCTGAACCAAATTAGGGGATTAGAGAATGAGTGCAAGAACTCTTGTTCCTTTGATTACATCGAAGAAGTTTAAATTGTCCCTCAAAAATCGGACGACGTTTCCCCCGATGGACCCCGACCCTTCGAGCGCGTAGCAAACGGGCGACTCTTGGCCAAACTGAACGAATTGGGGAAATGAGACCCTTTCTTGGATGACTTTGTCCACCTGGTAAGAGATTGTGGTCAAAAGTCCGTTCTTGGAGATGTACGCCCTTTGTCCTGTGTTGCAAAGCATAAAAGTGCCGGTGCCGTAAGTGTTTTTCGCTTCGCCCGCCTGCAAACAGCCGTGACCAAGCAGAGCACCTTGGGGGTCAGAAATGGTTTAAAGCCAACAAAAGCTTAAAACTTTGCTGATCTCCGAGACAGCCGGCCAAAGGAATGCCTTCCAAAGGTCCTAAAGATGCAAATTAGCTAATTTGACCAAATGATTCCAACACGACCTTTCGGAATGTGCCCGTAAATCTCCGCGGAACTTCGAATTTTCGGTAGAACATTGATCGGAATGTCAAAAAAAGTGCACATTTCGGTGGACCATTTGAGGTTCTGCAAATCCATCAACAAAGTGCGACTCGCATTGGTCACATCGGTGGCATGGATCTGTTTGAGAAGAATGGAGAGAGTCATTTTGGGAGATTGGCCATTAATTACCCCAATTAATTTCCACATAAGCCACGAGTCGACCGTACCGAACATCAAAGTCCCTAAATTTTCAAAATAATTTAAATGCATCAGCAAAATGATCCAAAGTTCTACCATTTTGTAGCGATTTCTTTACTTCTGGCACATTGTTGAGAAGCCAACGAAGTTTGAGGGCACAAAAGTACGGGTGAATTGGGAGGCCGGTCTTTGCTTTGAAATGGTTTTTGTCCCTAAAATTTCCGAATTTATTTCAAAGTTATTTTCACTGATTCACCGTGTCGACGTCCTCTGAATGTATTCGTCACAAAGCTCATGCGTTCGGCAGTCCAACCAAACGATGGCATTGCTCAGATGGCACCCCGTCTCTCGGTCCCAAACTATTGTTGTTTCTGAAGACGGAAACGATCATCAATTTGGCTATTCCTTTTGCTTTGGTCCGTTTGATCACATTCTTTCATTCATTTGGCCATGCCATTGGTTTTGATTAGTTTTTCACTCTTTTTGCCATTGGCATATTTCTCGCCTCACCTCTTTGATTGGTTATGCCGATGGCTTTGATTTCTTTCTTCGGGTCAATGCCGCGTCTGTTTAGTTCCTCGCAAGTGCTTTCGATGCATCGGGCGGTCGTCTCGAATATTTCCTCGGGACACATCTCCACAAAGCCGGGATTCGGGAATTGCTGCTGCACTTCCAACTGTTGGAAGGTGTCAAATTAGTATTTTGGCAAAAGTCGGAAGGTTAAAATATTATTTACTTGGTGGCTGGCGACCAAATTGCCATTTTCGGAATCGATGACGAGAAAACGACTGCTGGAAGTCCCTTGGTCAATAGCACCCAGAAAACGACTGCTGGAAGTCCCCTGCTGGTCAATAGCACCCAACATAAATTTCCAATTCAAATAGCTGATAAACAAAAATATAAAATAACTAGTGTGGAGAAAACCTGTCATTTATTAGTTTCCTGCGACGGGGGCCGTAGGAAATGGTGGTAATCCTTCAGAATTGCGGTCCCGATGAAAAATAAATTTAAAAATTTTATTTTAGTTTTTTCTAGGGTGAAAAAATGTGCTTATTAAGAATCTGAGCTCAGATTTTGCAAAATCATTGATTTTATCTATGATTTTCATCAAGTACTTGATTTTTTCCAAAATTTTAAGAAAATTAGTCGGGGTAAAAGTGAAGAATACTGACGTCCTCGAATTTGTAAACATATAATATATCATTCGATAGCTCTCGGTGTGTAATGAAAAAATCCGAAAGAATTTTTGTGCGGCAACCAATCCCTGAAGAGTTACAGACCCGGGACTGAAGTGGCCAAGTGGCTATGGGATTGAACCCGTCACTAGGGAAAAATGTATGAATATTCAGCAAAATAATATCAAAAGATTCAATCTCAATTTACGCACGAATTTTCGTCATTTTGCATTCTGAGGGCGCGCAGCGCCCGCCTTGGCGAGCATGCGAAGACGGAGCAAGTAGTGGGGCGAGACGGAGGGCGGAGGAAAAAGTCTGACGAGCGCCACAGGCGGTTGACTGCGGGGGCCCGAAGGGCCCCCGCCAATCAGTCAACCGCCTGCGGATCACGCGCGGACTTCTTCCGTAGCCCGTAGTCTCGCCCCACCTACTGGCCGCCGTAGTCGAGTGTGCGGTGTTATGGCCAAAATACACTCACCGATTCACTTTTAGTTTGTACACTTCAGCCCCTTACAATCAATCTTTTTGATCAGCATCATTTTTTGAGGACCCATGTCTTTTGTCAATTTCCTTTTGGATTAATAATTCTTTCAGATTCATCTTTACATGCAGAGAGGAATTTAATATTTTTGTTGCATTTTATGCGTTTTAAGGCTTTGGACGGTTCAGTCCCAAAGCCATTTTGCCATTTCAGTCCCGGGTCTATAACTCTTCAGGAATTGATTGCCGCAGAAAAATTCTTTCGGATTCTTTCATTACAGACCAAGACACGTCGATTGATATATCATATATATACAAATTCGAGGACGTCAGTATTCTTCACTTTTTCCTTAGTCGGGCTTAAAAACTCATACGCAGATGTTGTAGAGCCTAAAAAGAGCCTTCGAATGAGCTATTGAATGTATGGAGAAGTCAAGTCTTTAATTTTTTACGATTTTTTTAAATTTAATTATTAATCTCTAGGGGTCATATGAGACGGGGGTCTGGGGTTCGAGTCCACTTGGCTGTGGTTTATTTTTTTACGACACTTGATGAAAAATCATAGACAAAAGGAAGGTTAATGGGTTCTTATCCCTTTTGTGACCCCCCCCCCTGAAAATTGTTTTTTACTTATTTTTCTAGGGTATTTTTAACTCAAAATTATGAGGCATTTTTTATTAATGAGAAATTATATCATTTACAGAACTTTATATTGTGATGATCAACTATTTATAAAGCAGTGATGCATATTAACTAACAGCATTTATAAACAGTCTCAGATTACCTATAATCCTTTTAAAATGTCTTTTCATGCCGCCCGCCTGATGTTTGAACTTTACATTTTTTTAAATTTTTTCACGTAAAATTTCACGTAACTCACGCAAAACTCACGATAGCTAAAAATGAACGTCATATTCGTGTTCAGCGCATAAAAATACCCTAGAAAAAATAAGTAAAAAACAATTTTCAGGGGGGGTCACAAAAGGGATAAGAACCGGTTAATGCATATTCAGAGGGTAAAAACCCAACTCGTACTATTTTAGAGTATCTTTTTTTCTCTGTTCTCTGATGACATAACGCTGTCTCGCTTTTTTCTGTTTCTCTATTTACTACATAATAGTACGAGTTGGGTTTCGTCCATTCAGAGCTTAGATTCGTGATCAGAATTTTTTTAAGCCTAAATTCGTTGCTAAACTTTTTTTAAAATAATTTTAAAAAATCGAAAAAAATCAAGTAGTTGACAAAAAATCTTAGATAAAAATCAATGATTTTCAAAATCTGAGCTCAGATTCGTGATCAGCGCATTTTTTAAGCCTAGAAAAAACTGAAATAAAATTTTTAAATTAATTTTTCGTCGGGACCGCAATTCTGAAGGATTACCGAAATGGTTACCTAACCTTTAATCATGGTAAGACGCCAACCCTGCCCCGTGGTTGCAGGCGTAACCACCAACTTTTTCTGCCAAAAATCAGAGAACAGACTGTTTCCTCCGCCTCGCCACACTACTTGCTCCGTCTTCGCATGCTCGCTAAGGCGGGCGCTTCGCGCCCTCAAAAAGGATTCATTGTTTATATTTTGTCAACATTTTCACATATTCTTACATTAGAGACGAAACTAAATTTATTTATGTATGTTTTGTTGGAGATTCATGTATTTTTAGACATTGGACAGTTCAGCCCCAAAGCCATTTTGCCACTTCAGTCCCGGGTCTGTAACTCTTCAGGGATTGGTTGCCGCCAAAAAATTCTTTCAGATTCTTTCATTAGAGACCGAGAGAAGTATAATTTATATACATTTTCAATCCCATCAGTATTCTTCACCTTTACCTTTATTTTTTTTTTCTGTCGGGACACCGATTCCGAAGGATTACCCAGATAAAAATTTTTTTGTCCATATTTCCATATTTTACATCCATATTTTGGCATTTTCACTTAAATTCCAAAAATATACCCCTAAATATGGAAATTTTTTAGAAAATTGTAAAATACGCCCCTAAAATCAAAAAAATATCAAAAATTGTGCAAAAAATTTGAATAGAAACATTTGCTTAAAAATTATTTTTTACGAAAAAAAAACAACTAATTTTTGCAATTTTTTTTCTATCTTCAATTTTTTCATTAAATAGGTAATAAATGGAAGTTCTCGATTGTAGAATTATATAATTCATGAATTAAAATGGTTTTTTCCTTCTTTAAAAAAAATTATGGGTTTATGAATTTTTTAAAAATTTCAAACCAATTTTCAGGAACTTTTTGTCCATATTTTCGTGTTTTTTGTCCATATTTCAGCATTTTTGTCCATATTTCGTTCATATTTTGGATTTTTTTTTTGTCCATATAAATCCGGGCCCTAGTAATTAGGCGCGAGGCGTGTCGCAAATAATAGGCGTGAATTGATGGAAATGACGAAGTGATCATTTTGGGCATTTTCCGCCCTTATACTCAATTTTTTTTCAAATTCCTTCCAGCAGAATCGGATGTGTATAAAAGGAGCCGTCTTTCCCTCCGCTGCACATTTCTACTTTTTCTGTCACCACACTCCAACCACCGAACCGCTTCAGTGCCCAACGCAACGCAATGGCCACTTACCTATTCCTCGCTGCTGCTGCCTTCGGAGCGGGAATTGTAATGCTGCGCTTTCTTCATTTTTTCAAATTGCATTTCATAACATTTTTGTCCCTTTCAGTACTGTTGGAAGACGTACCTCGGCCCGATGCTCGACCAACCGAAGAGCGACGACGAGGAGAAGCCCAAGCCGGAAGGAGGCGAAGAAGCGACGACCGCCGGCGAGGAGGAGAAGAAGGCTGGCAGCAAGGGCGACAAGCACAAGAAGAAGGACAAGAAGGGCGAAGGCGCAGCAGCAGCGGCGGACAAAAAGGAGGAGAAGCGCAAGGACAAACACAAATCCAAGGAGGCAGGAAAGAGCGACGACAGCAAAGCGGGCAAGAAGGACAAGCACGGGAAGAAGGACAAGAAGGGCAAGAAGAAGGACACCGCCGATGCATCCACCGTGGACGAAGCCCTGGGAGAACAGAGCGCAGCGGAGACGAGCCAAGCAGAGCAATAGCCAGGCCGTGATGCGTGCAAATGACAGTGTTCGACGACGACGTCTCGCGACACCCACCCGTCCCTTCGTTCATTCCCGTCCCTTCCGATTGCTGTGTTTTGTCTGTTCCAATGCTTCCTAAATGTTCCCCTTATGAACAGTGATCCTTCCTTATGTGATCTGAACATATATATGTTGTATGCCCATTAATATATTATGCTTCGCTTGTTCGATATTTGTGAAATCTCATTCATATTCATCGTCGCTGTATACATATACACATTTGAAATATTAATAAAATGGCATATCGGTTGTGTATTGGAGTTTAATTCCATGTTATCATAAAGATAGACCTACTTTTTTTTGCCTTTAAATTCTCCCCATGGAGTTATGTATTCATGAATTTAGCATCCATCTCACTAGGACTGAAATCTTGACCCCGATGTTTTAGCATTCTCCGTGTGTCCCTATTTTAAAGCATATCCCGATTGAATGGGGGGGGTTAAATTTGAATTATGTTATTTTGAGCAAAATCGGTATCTGTAGAATTTTACATTGTTTTTAACGGGCCAGGCCGTTTTCGTACGGGCCGTTTTCGTACGAGCACATGTTTTTTGACTATAACTTTTTTCTATGTCAACCAAATCCAACGATCTTTATATCATTCGATAGCCATTCAGATGCTCTATTAGCCTGCAAAATTTCAAAAAATTTCGTTAAGTTTTAAAAAAAGTTTGAGCCAAAAAAGTTGGAAAATCTGGTTGTATGAATTCTTCTGGTCATAACTTTTTTGAACCTTAACGAGATTTTTCGAAATTTTGCAGGCTAATAGAGGACACTTAGGGCTATCGAATGATACCAACAATGTTGGATTTGGTTGGCAAAGAAAAAAGTTATAGCCAAAAACTTGTGCTCGTACGAAAACGGCCCGTACGAAAACGACCCTGACCGGTTTTTAATTCCATAAAAAAAAAAGAGAACAGTCCGCCATTCGCTTGTCATACATATTTAACAAAAAAAATTTCAATTTTGCTCCAAAAAAAAAGTGCGAAAAAAACTGCACAATCCATAACTCCTCGGACTGGGCAACCCTGGTTGTAAAGCAAAAACCAACACTTCTACTGATTAATGCTTCATTCTTTCGGGACAAAAATTGCATGAAAAGGCGCAATTCCTTCGCATATATCGCATCTGAATGAATGAAGGGGAGGGAGAGTTGAATGTGGCCGTTTGCCTGTCTGTGATTTCTACCTGTTCTATGCACACCAAGGGATGTGCCCGTATCCAAAAGGCACACGAAGACCTCTCGTCCCGGCACGTTTGTTGCTCTGGAGGAGCCGTTGCAGCCGCCATCGTCGTCAGCTTCGCTTCCTCTTCCCCTTGTCCCTCCGCTTTACGTTCCGCTAACAATGCCCTCCAATAGTCTCCCAGCGAACCTCCGGTTTGCTTGCCCCTTCTGTTGCCTACCAACACTCTTCTCACCGTGCCATCGTCGCCCCTCTGATGGACATCGAATTCGGTGAAATTGTCCGAATTCAATTTAAAGGCGGTTATAATTTTTATTAAAGGAAAGGCAGTAGCTGCAGCCAGAGGAGAAGCATCTGTATTTTTGAAAAAAAGAAGTGACTTAGGTATTAGCCTGAAAATGGACACAAAACGCATTTTCAAGGCGTCGGCACCGCCCCCCCCCCCCCCCGCCGCCCCCTCCGGCGATTTGGCAATGCCCCAAATTCGGGAGAAGATCCCTCCCCCGCCCCCTCCGAACACGGACCAATCTCGTCAATTTGTTCATTTCTTTGCTCGTGTTCATTGCCGGTGTCCAGCACAGTCGTTGAAAAGGCATAAGGCGCCTCTGTTGTTGTCCTTTCTTCGTTTTTTGAAGTGTAATTAGCGTCATTTTGACGAATATTTTCCACTGTCATTAAATTAAAAACGCAATATTCACTTTAATTAATTAGCCCTTTAAATTTAAACCTTACGGTTCAATTGCTTCTGTTGACGATGGACCGCTAGTGATTTTTGTGTTGTTGTTAAGCGCCGAGTTGAAAACGATGGAAGAGTGAAACGGAATTGTGTGGAGTGTATTTGGGAAGGGGGCGATGGAGTGGCGGATGGCTTCTCCGTGGAAACTGCCAGTGACGCAAAAGAATGGATAGAAATAGTGGATTCGATGTCCATCGCTAATTTCTTGGACAATGACACATTGTCCGCTTTTTTCGGCACAATGTTTTCCTCTCGCGACGATTCGGCCCCATTTTCTGTTGAATTTTCATTTTTCATTTTGGTCAATTTCTCTGGCGACTCTTTCGTCCTTTCATTTTCATTTGTTGCAGATGCCTTTCGTGTTGTTTCATCTTCCATTGTCTCCGTCCTCACTTCTGTTCTGTCCCTTCCTTTTGTCTTTTCATTTTCCGTTGGCATTATTATTTTTGTCGCTTTGTTGGCATTTGTATTTGTCCTATTGTTAGCATTGGCTTCATCGATTATTGCAGTCGCCACCCGTGTCGTTTCATTCATTTTTGCCATTGGCACCACTTTTGTCGTGTCATTTTCCACTGCTGGCACCACTTTTATTGTTTTGGTGACATTAGTCGGCATTTGCTGTTCCCCCCTTTGTCCCCATTCGCTTCTGTCCACTTCCGCTAGCGCTTCTTCGTCTCCGCCACTTATCAATGCCGACACCCTTTCGCTGGACGTATTTTCCCCTCTCTCTGTACCCATTTTTTCTTCTTTCTCTTTTCCTTCTCTTCCATTTTCTTCCTTTCCTTTTTCTTCTCCTTCTCTTCCATTTTCTTCCTTTCCTTTTCCTTCCCTCCCTTTTCCTTCTCTTCCTTTTTCTTCCATTGCTTTTCCTTCTCTCCCTTTTTCTTCCATTGCTTTTCCTTCTCTTCCATTTTCTTCCTTTCCTTTTCCTTCCCTCCCTTTTCCTTCTCTTCCTTTTTCTTCCAAAGCTTTTCCTTCTCTTCCTTTTTCTTCCCTCGCCTTTCCTTCTCTTCCTTTTTCTTCTTTTACTTTTTCTTCCATTGCTTTTCCTTCTTTTCCCTTTTCCTTTCCTTTTTCTTCCATTGTTTTTTCTTCTTTCTCTTTTTCTTCCATTGCTTTTCCTTCCCTCCCTTTTCCTTCTCTTCCTTTTTCTTCCATTGCTTTTCCTTCTCTCCCTTTTTCTTCCATTGCTTTTCCTTCTCTTCCATTTTCTTCCTTTCCTTTTCCTTCCCTCCCTTTTCCTTCTCTTCCTTTTTCTTCCAAAGCTTTTCCTTCTCTTCCTTTTTCTTCCCTCGCCTTTCCTTCTCTTCCTTTTTCTTCTTTTACTTTTTCTTCCATTGCTTTTCCTTCTTTTCCCTTTTCCTTTCCTTTTTCTTCCATTGTTTTTTCTTCTTTCTCTTTTTCTTCCATTGCTTTTCCTTCTCTCCCTTTTTCTTCCATTGCTTTTCCTTCTCTTCCTTTTTCTTCCATTGCTTTTCCTTCCTTTTTTTCTTCTTCCTTTCCTCCTTCCTCCTCTGCTGTTCCTCCTCCTTCTGTCGTTCCTTTTTTCATTTGTTCCGTTGTGCCAATTGTTGTTTTCGCTGTGACAGTGCTTAAAAAACTTTTTGGTTGCGAATTTGTGGCGTTTTTCATCGATATTCCTGGAAATGATTGGTCAGCAGAAAATGCGAATCCAAAAATGATTGACCAAAGGACGGAAGAGGGACGGATGGAAGGACATTCTCCACGAGTACCCCCTGAATGACCACTTTTATCGCCTCGAAAGTTTCGATCGCCGTGGGCACGAGTTCCTCCTGGCGTAGAATGAATCCATTGGACACTGAAACGGCACAGATTCATTTTGGTATAAGACGGTTTAAAAAGCCAAATTTGCAAGTATTCAGCCGAACTTACCCCTCAGTTGTGGTCTCAATTCCACCAAATAGACGAATTTGACTCCCAAAGTCTGCTTGGCCCAGTCGTCCGACCCTCCGGACGCTGGTGCTGTTTAAACAAATCATTCGCTTGCATTGTGCCCTTTTGCTTACACAAAAGGTCGGCTCCTGTGCCAACTTTGTAATTTGTGCCGTAAACCTCGCGAAGTCGAGCAGTCGCACTCAGTGCCAAACTTTTCACTTTGGCCACGTCATTGGGGAACTTTGTGGGGAGAGGGGAGGGGGGAGGGTGAGAAAAGCAATAGGAAAAGCAATGCGTACGCTTTGGTATTCGTGAGAGAAGGGATGGATCCATAATTGGGCATAAGTATGCAGAGTGATCTCAATTGGAATGATTTTGGCTCATTTGACGAAGGGGGACCCACAAAGGCATCGACGCGTCCCTTTATTTCTTCATCCTGCAGGAAATCCGCAATTGCTTTCGCCTCCGGCTCACTGAATGCCTTTTTGCCAGCGAACAAATTGGAGCAGGCGTTCAGAGAAGAGCCCGTCTCTGCCCAATGGAAGTCGAAGTTTCTGAACACGCAAAATGTGCCATAGGACAACCCATCGGCGCAGCCCTTCCGCGTGCCAAAGGTCGTCCGTCGTTCGTTTACTCACCGGTTAAGGTCCACCCCTCGGCAGCAGTGAATTCCACCCCAAATTGTGCGCGAGCATTGTTCGGGCGAGCGGTTCTTGCGCCATAGGCGAATTTGGGGCTTTACGCTGCTCCGGGAGTATTCGAAACCATCCTGAAAAAGGCGGAAACGGACAGGATCTGATCACTTTTGGTCAAATTACGGGGTTTGTGCAGGGGACGATGACGAAGTCAATGTGATTGAGGGCATTGGTGAGGAAAGGGTCCTTTTCATAGGCCCAGACCAGCTGATTTATCTGAACAGTTGGCGTTTTGTGCCTCCATTCTTTGCCCAATTGAAGAAACAAACGATGAACAAAGCTGTGTGTCCACTTGCCCACTGACAAAGGGAGGGACCAAAAGCCTTTGGGGGCCAATAAAAGCAATTAATGAACCTCCCGCGCGTGCATATTCCCGTCAATCCAAAACACTCGTTTTTTGCGCATTTTTCTCGAGTTTTTCGGTTTATGCTCCGAATTTGACGGCTGTGGGAAAATCTGTCCGTTATAGCCAATCTAAACGAATGGATGGAGGGGGGGGGGGGGGTAAATGAATGCGTTCGCTTCGCCCCTCCCAGGCGCACTTTGACTCCCTCAATGGAGCGTCCCTCGTGGGTGCTGCCCAATTGGACGAGTTGTACCTGTGATGTAACGGAGGAAACGGAAGAGGTGCAACGGGAAACAAAAGTGCCACTAAAACCAACCAGATTCGGGTAATAAAACTCCAAAGTTCGCATATAACGAACCTAAAATTACAAAAAGGCGTCAACGGCTGATGGAAATGTCCCCTCCGGCGATTTCCCCCCCCCCCCTCCCACCATTTCGCTATAGCCCGTGTATTCGCCCCACGCGTAATCGACACCACGCAACTGTCCGATCTGATCAAATGCTGAAAGTTAAATAGCAGAATATTGGTTGGCAAAGAAACAGTGCTTTGGGGTGAGTCTTGCCACGGACCATAGGATTGTTTGTGGCCATTGTCCACGGCGGGCGATGGGTCCCTTCTCCGACTGCGAAGGAATGCCTCTTCCGCGTCCACCCCTTTCGGCTCCCCCTTTTGCACTGTTCGCTTTGTTTCCGTTTGGAATTCGTCACGCATAATTAGCCTTTGTGGGGTTAATTACTGACCAATTAACTTTGCCGATGTGGTCAATTAGTTGGCCTTCATAGACCATTC
The DNA here is from genome assembly GCA_023374025.1 of Heterodera schachtii. NCBI lineage: Eukaryota > Metazoa > Nematoda > Chromadorea > Rhabditida > Heteroderidae > Heterodera > Heterodera schachtii. The sequence continues at coordinate 462,321 of SIJG01000016.1, forward strand.
ACTCACTTCTGTACGTCATCGACTGTCATCTCCACGTGGAGGTGAGGATATTCCGCCAGAAAACGTTGGAACGTTTCCTTCCCCTCGGGGGAAACCATCACATCGGCGAATTGGCCCGGATGGGCCGACTCCAACCAAAAATCCACCTGAGAACCAATGAATGGCACAGTGATCAGTCAGTGATCACCCATCTCACTGATCATTCCCCTTAGTTCCCCGTTTCTTGCCTCGGCATTTTCCTTGGCAATTTCGCTCAGTTTTCGCACTGCCTTAACGTCTGACCAATTTTCAGTGAATATTCTGAACACTCGGAAAACGTCTCCATTTCTGAACTTGGCAATGTTCAATAACCGGGGAAGTGTTCTGTCTCCCTCACTTTTGCTGATTTTGACCATTTTCACTGAAGGCATTGTCAAAATTTCCTTCCATCGAAGAGACGGAGGCATTTGAATTGGAAAAGGGAGAAGAAAAGGGGGGAAGGACCAGCAACAAAAAGAGAGGGGGGAGAAAGGACGAGGGAAAAGGACGACGGAAAAGCATAGGAAAAGCCTAAAATGAATGGCAAACGCATGGAAAAGGCACAAAGAACAATCAGACAGACAAAGAGGGGATGATTGCAAACGAACAGATTATTAATTAACGGATGCTAATTAGTGGGGGTGACCACTGCCACGAAGTTGGAGGAAAACGACCGGCGGAGGCGGGGATAAAAAATAATTATTTTAAAATAATTGAAAATTTGGGAGGGCTTTTGGTCCGGTGAGTGTTTAATTGGTAAATGAATCAATCAAATCAGTGGAGACAATTAGTCAACACACGTAAGCTGCTGCAGATCAATTTCCGCAGATAAACGCCGGATTTGCGACGGATCCATGGAAAACGGAGGGCACACATTCCCCCCCCCCCCCCTCCTTCACTAATGAAATGTCAAAGCAGACGAGACACATCGTAATGAAGAAACAATCAATGAAAAAAGTAAAAAGAACATCAACAATATACAATACAATATAATAAAAGAAAATAAAAATGAGATCTTTTTTAATCATCGCCATCTTTCGACATTTGCCCTTCGTTCTCATTTTCCTTTGCTGCCGACAATTTATCCGAATTCACTCTGCCAAATAACATTTTGTTGTAGAGGTGAATGATGCGGGCCTTTGCTCTGCGTGGAAACATTAAGCCAAGCACAAAAAACAGCACAAATCGCTGGACAACGAAATTGAGGAACACCTGAAAAGGGAGAGAAAGAGAAAGTGCCAAAGGGGGCAACCCAAATCAGACGGACCTGCAGCAGAAACATCACAGGCAATGGGACCATGAGATACCACGTGTTGAAAGTCCAATTGGGCGCGCTCGGCTGACTCAGACAGTGCAAATTGTCCAAATGTTTGGTGATATTCTCGGCGTATTCGAACTGCAACACATTGCGAAGAAGTTCAGCAACTGCGCCAGAGCCATTCACAACCTGTCGAGAGAAAGAATTGCAAAAATGCATCCCAAGATAGAAAAAGCACACAATGTTCAGACTGGCGCCTCCCTGCTGACTGCGGATGGTCTTCCCATGGATGACGACAATTTGGAGCATTTTAAAGAAAAAGTGGTCGACCACAATCACAATAATGACGACAAATACCAAAACGGACAGACGCACAGAGGAACTGACCATTTTCTTTCTCTCTTCGCTGTGTGGCAAACTAAAAGCAAAAGTGTAAATAAACGATGAAAAAGCGGACAAATGGTAATTCGTACCCGTAAGGACTGATCACTTTGTTATGCTTTTTCTCGGGCTTTCGCAATTTGCCGAGAAAAACTTTTCCCATTTCATTTCTTTTTGCATCGATGCGCCTTAAATTCGAAAAAATGCAATGAATGGAAAGAATGGAGAGACCAAAAGTAAGGTGTTGTGAAGAAATTTTGAAATTCGATGTCGTTCAAATAGCAGAGAGTTGTTTTCACACAATTTTTGAAGAGGAGATAGGTGAGCAGCACCACAACGAAATCCAACACAAGGCTGAACGAGCCCAAGAAGACCTTCAAAAGACAAAATTACGATTCATTTAAATTCATTGTATTGTTCTTTTTTTCCTGGAATTTGCCTGAAGAATCTTCACGTCGTGCTCCAACTCATTGTGCAGCTGACTCGTCGAATATCCCCGCTCAATTTCGGGTTGTTCCACCGCTTGGAAATGCAACTGAAAGTGTTCAAATGGAACGGAGCAAATCAACGAAGAAAACCGACGTTCAGTTGCAGTTGACGTTCGATCTGTTTGCTCACATTCTGAAGGCCGTACATTTGGCCGTCCAACTCAGGCGTAAAGAGCATTTCGTGCTCTTCTTTGCCCGAGTCAGTGCTCTTTCCGAGTTCACAAAATTTGACGGACATTTCGCCGACTTTTTTGGCCTTAAAATGGGAGGAAATACGGCGTTCGGAAGGACAAAAGGAAAAGCACTTGACATAAGCTGAGAGCATTTATGCGAGAACAAGCGAAGGAATCGAGTGGCCATGGGATGGCGTCGTAACAGAGACTCTAAAACAAAAAACAAAAACAATAGCGAACATCACACTCGGCCAACCTGCGATTGTTGCAGCCTTTTGTGACACGATTCGACCGAACTGGCGAAAATATATTTGCAACGGCGTTCAAAACGGCGCACAATGGCGCGGCCGAGTTGCGATTTGAGCCTTTTCCATGCCGGCTTCGCCGCTCGGTCCATTGTCCCGACGGAGGGGTCCTCCCCTTCGGTAAGCAGTTGACGGTCGGCAATTTTCTTAAAAATTCTTTAGTAATGTTGCCACAAAAAGGGAGGATTTAACACCCCTCGCCCGTGAATCTCACAATCAAAAGCAATCACTTGGGCCGTGTCAATAATCGCTGCCAAATGGGAATCTTCTTCGCTGTCCTCCTCAACGTCGTCGTCAAAGGGTTGAAGCAAAGACTTCAGCGTATGGACGACTTTGTTTCCAATCGTTGTAACTTTTCCTAATTGGTGGAAAAAATATTGTCAGCGATAAAATTATACAAATACCAAAATTTTTCTCAAAAAGTGCTTCGATTGGACCCGCTTGCAATTCCATTCGACTTTTGGTTATCCGCGCTTGAAGTTGCAAATGACAGACCGTTATCATCGTGGATATGTTGAAATTTTGAATGATATTTTCAATGGGTCCTTTGAAGAAAAAAACGAATGTATTAAAAAAAACATGTTGAATGAGACTTTGCATCACCTTTGTTTAGGTTTTCGACCACAAAAACTGAGAGTAATCTGCAAATTGAATCGTTCACTGATTGTGCCGACCAATGCCAAAACCGACCCCTGCCCGGTGCTGCCCAAACTGGCGAACAGGGCACAGCCGAGAGAAGCACGGACCAACTGAAAACGAACATCATTCAGCGTGGAAGCATCCGTTGGAGACCACCAACAGGATTAAGCGTATAGGACAGGGCGGAAGAGACGATCATCAGCCATTTGACAAAGTCCTTCCAGAACGGGTTGATCAGAATGGAATCGGCGAAGTTGATGCGATACCAAGCCAAGTGGTAAATGAGAAGCGCAATTCCGAATCCGACGGGCAAATTGTACAGCAAACGAAGCGCGTAATAATCCTCGGAACTGCTGAAAAGGAATATTTGTTAGAAGAGAAGCAATATAAGTTGATCTTCTGTGCCTGTACAAGAATATGTCCGCAAATTTTGTCCTTTTCTTCTGAATGCGAAGTTTTTCGCGCTTTTCTTCGACAAAAAACATTTCAAATAAACCGCCTCTTTTAAACTTCAACCACTGTTGACGGACTTTAGTCAAATAATACATTTTTAAAATTACTGTACCTAAAATAATATACAGTAAGAAGCTGGGTAATAGTGAAGCTGGTGCCCCCCCCCCTTTTGGAAATAAAATTTTTTTCTTCTAATAAGTCATGAAAACACGTTTTATGTGGTTTTGAGGGTCGCTGATCATGAATATGACATTCTTTTCGACCAATTCCGAATCCCGGACCCGAGTTCGAACAAAAAGTCGAAAATTCAAAAATTTTCGATTTTCAGATTTTTGTTCAAACTTTATTTAAATACACGAAAATGAACCGAACTGGTTCTTTTCGGTTTTGTGACCCCCCCTGAAATTTTCAAATAAAAAGTCCTTTCTAGGGTAATTTATAGCGCTGATCACGAATATGACCTTTATTTTTCAAAATTCCGAATCCCGAACCCGAACTCGAACAAAAATTCTACCTTCATAAATTACAAAGAAAACATATTTTTAGGGGTTTTCGAGGTCGCTGAAGACGGATATGACATTCATTTTGACCTATATAAAACTCTAACTAGAACAAAAAATGGATTTTTGGTAATAATAGGGATGGTACCTCATTTTTTCGAAAAAGAATTTTTTCAGTACCCAAAAAATAATAAACGGGAAATAACAATTTAAAAGCAAAATTCGCAAAAGGGAGCATGCGAAGACGGAGCAAGTAGTGGGGCGAGACGGAGGGCGGAGGAAAAAGTCTGACGAGCGCCACAGGCGGTTGACTGCGGGGGCCCGAAGGGCCCCCGCCAATCAGTCAACCGCCTGCGGATCACGCGCGGACTTCTTCCGTAGCCCGTAGTCTCGCCCCACCTACTGGCCGCCGTAGTCGAGTGTGCGGCGGTTTTTTAGCGCAATAAGCTAAATTAAATCTTTTATATTTGACGTTCTTTTACCATTTTCTGACTATTCGTTTAAAATAACGATTTTGAGTAGCTATAACATGCGTCGGTTCGACTCTTTATTCCATGATTTTTAGACTTAGCTCATTAAGAGCTTTCGAATGATGGAAAAATTGAAGAATATGTGTACCAAACCAAATTCGACGAATGATATGTCATTCGACGCCTCTCGGTCTGTAATGCACGAATCCGAAAGAATTTTTTGGCGGAAACCACTTTGGGCCGAGTTATGGGCCCGGGACTGAAGTGGCCAAATGGCTGTGGGACTGAACCGTCCAAAGCCCTAAGACGCATAAAATGCAACAAAAAATATACCAATCTCTTCCTCTCGGCATGTAAAGGTTGAATCCGAAAGAATTTTTTATCCAAATGAAAATTGAAAAAAGTTATGGGTCCTCAAAACCTCAAAAAATGACCTGATAAAAAAGTTTGTAAGGGACTGAATTGTTCAAACTAAAAGTGAATTGGTGAGTGTATTTTGGCCATAACACCGCACACTCGACTACGGCGGCCAGTAGGTGGGGCGAGACTCCGGGCTCCGGAAGAAGTCCGCGCGTGATCCGCAGGCGGTTGACTGATTGGCGGGGGCCCTTCGGGCCCCCGCAGTCAACCGCCTGAGGCGCTCGTCAGACTGCTTCCTCCGCCCTCCGTCTCGCCCCACTACTTGCTCCGTCTTCGCATGCTCGCTAAGGCGGGCGCTGCGCGCCCTAAGAAATGGATTCCTGGCAATTATAAACCAAGAGTAATCGACCCAGTACAAGTTTTTGTATCAGGGTCATTTTTTGAGGTTTGAGGACCCATAACTTTTTTCAATTTCCTTTTGGATAAAAAATTCTTTCGGATTCAACCTTTACATGCCGAGAGGAAGAGATTGGTATATTTTTTGTTGCATTTTATGCGTTTTAGGGCTTTGGACGGTTCAGTCCCACAGCCATTTGGCCACTTCAGTCCCGGGCCCATAACTCGGCCCAAAGTGGTTTCCGCCAAAAAATTCTTTCGGATTCGTGCATTACAGACCGAGAGGCGTCGAATGACATATCATTCGTCGAATTTGGTTTGGTACACATATTCTTCAATTTTACCCGAATGATACCAAATTTGTTCAAAAATTTAAAAAAAATGGTTTTGACTGATTTTTAAGCTAATTTTCGTGATAAACCGGTTCAAAAACGGTTTAATTTTCCAAAATGAATGTCATATCCGTCTTCACCGACCTCGAAAACCCCTAAAAATATGTTTTCTTTGTAATTTATGAAGGAGAATTTTTGTTCGAATTCGGGTTCGGGATTCGGAATTTTGAAAAATAAAGGTCATATTCGTGATCAGCGCTATAAATTACCCTAGAAAGGACTTTTTATTTGAAAATTTCAGGGGGGTCACAAAACCGAAAAGAACCGAACTGAATATCATCAGTGCTTCAGTAAAAGGTCATTTAAACCATTCTTAGACTAAAAATGGAAAATCAAAAAATTTGAATTTTCGACTTTTTGTTCGAACTCGGGTCCGGGATTTGGAATTGGTCGAAAAGAATGTCATGTTCGTGATCAGCGACCCTCAAAACCCCATAAAACATGTTTTCACAACTTTTTAGAGGAAAAAAATTTTTCTTCCAAAAAGGGGGGCACCAGCTTCACTATTACCAGAAGCTGATTGGGTTGTTAAGACGCGGAAAGCGGGGATTGATGAAATTTCATAAAAAAGAAATGTCGGATTTCTAAAAATGCGTCGCATTAAATTTAAAAAAAACACATTTTTTGGGGTTGGGGTCAGTTCCATACCGCCATTTCCATACCGCCATTTCCATACCGCCGTTTCCATACCAGCCATTTCCATACCAGCCATTTCCATACCGCCGTTTCCATACTAAGGTATTTAGTAGAGACCGGAAATTTCAAATTTGCGGATCCCGCTGCGGGACTGGAACTCAAAATTTTTTGCGGGACGGGATCCCGCGGGATTAATCCCGCAAATCCCGCATTTAAAATTTGCGGGATCCCGCGCGGGATTGCGGGATTTTGGAAAATTCGAAATTTTTTTATTAAATTTCAAAAATTTCCAAAAATCAAAAAATACTGGAAAATAAATTTTTAGTGGCTGGCGGGATGCATTAAAGGGGGCTGATGGGTCGACTAAGATTTTTCGAATGGACCCGACGGTAAAAAGTTGATCGGAAATCAAATTATTAACGGTCCATAAATTTGACTATTTTGTAGCTTTTAAAAACCGCTTTTTTTGCGGTGCAATTTTCCAAAAAACTAGGAACAGGAGGGTCCGGCGGTGCCTTCGGCACCGCCGGAGAAATTTTTTGAAAATTAATGCGATTTGTTAATAGATTTTGTCTAAAATTGACCAAATCTCGCACTTTTAAACTCAATTTCTACAGGAATATTAAATAAAAGCCGATCCGGCGGTGCCGATAGGCACCGCCGGGAAAATTTCACTAATTTTGAATGAAATTTGCGAAGAAAAATGAGTTAACTTTAATTAAATTTATTATTTAATTTATTTAAAAATATTTGGTATTCTGTCTTTGAAAAATTTTCAAAAAATCAATAAAACCCGCATAATCCCGCACAAAAAATCAAATTTGCGGATCCCGCTGCGGGATTGGAACTCAAAATTCTTTGCGGGACGGGATCCCGCGGGATTAATCCCGCAAATCCCGCAAATCCCGCATTTTCCAAAAAATGCGGGATTGCGGACTGGGATCCCGCAAAATCCCGCGCGGGATCCCGTCCCGCGCCGGTCTCTAGTATTTAGGCCATTTCCATACCAAAAATTTTTCGAAAATTTTCAGGTAAAATTCAATAAATAGATACATAGGGGTTTTTCGACTGTTTGATGCTTAATATGAATTATAAATTCAATGTATTCTCTTTTCAACGTTATAGATTGGAAAATGGAAGCAATTCTAACAAAAAGAACCGTACCAAGCTTCAACACATTGGCCATTCATACATTTTTCACAAGCCGAGTGCCGATGGTGAAGTTCGCTTTTGGGCCTGTGAACACCATCACGCAAAAGACATCACTTGCAAAGGGCGCCTTCACACTAACCTCAACAACAACGTTTTGCGTGAAGTTGGAAACCACCAGTGTGAACCAAGTGCAGCTCGAATGGAAGCACAACGAGTCATCACTGGAATCAAACGCCGGGCGGAACAAACAATGGAACCACCAGCAACAATTCGCTCATTGGCACTGCAGAATATGGCCACGCCAGTCCTCGCGCAACTCCCTACCAAGAATGCGATAAAAAAAGTTTTTTCTCTTCTTTTTTGTTATGAGATTTTTGTGCTTAGGTAATCAAGCGTGTACGCCATGAAATAAACGCACCACCGCCAATTCCAAACACGCTCACAGACTTAATCATCCCAGACGCATACCAAACGTATGGACGCACCGAAGAACAAATGGACAATTTTTGTTGTCCGATTCGGGAGTTTACCAAGAGAACGGGAGGGAACAGAGGTAATACACATGCGCACTTTTTAATTATTTAAAGCGCAATTTAGAATACTGATATTTGGACGTTTTGACCCCTGGAATCATTGCTCTGGACATGGCTCTTCCCGACGAACTTGGCGCCCCTACAAAATGTCCAAGCCACGAAATGTCCAAGCCTCGAAATGTCCATAAGGGTAAAAAACACGAAATGTCCAAAACTCGAAAAAGCTAATAAAAACCCGGAAACGAGTCCAATTTAGGGTTTTTGGGGTCGCTGAATACGAATACAACCTTTATACAACCCCATTTCATATCCCTGGACCCAAATATAAACATGAAACACCAAAATAAACTAAGAATTTATACAAGATGGCGACCAAAGTTCGAACAAGTTTTTTGGGTTCCCAAGTGATCCGAATTCTATCTCTAGGCAAACTACACATAGTGAAAATGAATGAATTTATTAAACATTCAATAAAAAATTCATTACGGAACACGGACAATCGATTCATCAAAATTCACGAAATCTTTCAATTTTGCTGCATATCCTTCAATTTGTAGACCGAGCGCCGTCATCAGATCACGAATTTCACCGTTGCTGTTGTACGACGCGTCCGCCAAAATCCGCATAATGACAGCATCCTGAAGGATGTATCGTTTGTGTCGCTTGTGAATGAAATGGCGAGCAGATCGGGCAGCGTCCACCTGTCTGTCGATGCTTTCATTCACCCCACAGATGAAGTCCGAGAGTGCCGGGTGGTGACAGAGACCTTTCTAAATATATTTTTTAAAATTTGCTTGTAGTAAATAAAAAACCATAAAATGCAGATGGGTTGCCTCCAGTCCATTGTTTGTACGAGCGAGGGCAGATGCGGCCTGCGAGTGCATGTTCCAAATTGGAATTGGGAAATGAGGCGTCCGACAGATTTCTTCCTCCCACACGGGAACTAAATTTTTTTTATTAAATATAAACGAAAAATTAATGAAAAAATATGCCTGAAGGCACTGTTGAAGTCGATAGCGAGCTCAACGAATATTGAAGCAGCTGTTCTTGTGGAGTCATAGTGCTTGGCCATGTAAGAGTTGATGGCGCCGGTGAGCCGATGCCGAACTGTATTGGAGCAGCCGCGTAACTGTGTTCCGAGTTGATCGTCGACATTGTTGTCCCTAGTTCAGCTTAAAAAATTGAAATTTTGGAAATCGGTGCAAAAATACGAAAACAAACAATGGTTGGCGCTGGACAAAAAACTGATTTGGTTGGCTCCAAATGCAGTAGCACCATCCAACAACTGGCGTTGTGTCAAGCCGATGTATGTTCGAGAGAAGTAAAGGAAAAACTCATGCATTCCTGCAGGAGCTGACGTCAAAATAATTGAGAAAGCCATTCTGACAACGCTGGGAGGCAAAAGTGGCAAAGAAAGAACACTTCTGAAAAGGAATTTAATTTCACCAAAAAAATTTAACCGGAATGTGTTGCGAACTTCCTCCCCACGTTCTGTCTTCTCACCATACAAATGCACAAGACCAAGTCGTTTGAAGTTCCTGTACAGGCTTTGCCCGTAATGGAACATGCAGCACTTTATCTGTGCCGTGGGAAATGCCGTACGGACCGAAGCAATTTCGGCCTTTTCAAAGTCACACAAGACTAAAAATATCATTTTTTGGTTTGCTTTTTGTAAATTTCAAAGGGTTAACCTTTGCTTGGGACCTCCGGAGAGATGCGTTCACGGAGAAAGTTCAGTGCTTCTTCGTAGTAGCGTCGCTGTTTCCCAGGCAGAAGACACCACATACAGATGCACATTCTCTGATGCACTGAAGCACCAATGACGAAGCACTGCTCCCACATCGTTGGAGCGCATTTGAAAGTTCCGTCGAGATGCCACGTGCCAGATTGGCGCAAAATGCCCAGAGTCTAAAAAATGCAAATAATAAACTGAATTTTATAGCCAGAAAATTTACGCACTGCCGAAAATAAGGACAACGTCCTTTTCGCCTTGCCTGACATTGCGACTGTCATACAAGACGATGTCCTCACCGCCCTTTTCGCGTAACGTTGCTGGGATGACAAAGGCCAGTGGGTTCTGCACGTCGGCGTTTCCCAGCAGCTTTCTCTTCTCACGCCGCATCATTTGGGTCATCGCCACAAATGCTTCATCTGTTGCTGATCGCCTCACTTTTGCCAAAAGTCGTGTGGGCTTCAGACACGGCTCGGCCTGGACACTTTCTTTGATTTTCTGTCGCCTTGATTCTGCCTTTAACACAGCATTAATTATTTGGTTTTAAATTTAAACAAACTTGTTGTTTCTGAGGCGCTGGGAGGTGGTTATGTTCTTTTTGACCCAAGGTTCCAGTAGCTCCGATTTCGTCATTGTTTGTTGTTTGCGTATGCTGAGCAACTGCGGTTTGCGCATCTCCAACGGTCCCCTGAGTGGTGTGTGTAACGAAATCCTGAACATTTGGAGTCTATTTTTTTGTGTCGCTTCAAACGTACCATTCAACAATAGGCAATGTCCCCCAAAATTTGTTTTTCCGCGCTCAAAGGTCACTGTTGAAAGTTCAGCCTCGTTCAAAGTCTGTTGTTCAACGTTGTCGAAAGTTATCACGGCATTCAGTTCGCCAAGCTCCACTCCCAAATTCACGGCCTCCTCAGTTGTGTTTGAAATGTCTGAAATATAACGCTTCTTCCGACTTTTTTGTAGACTTTCAAGCTTATTACGAATCATTTGGTCCATGAATAGAAAAATCTAGTCGTCAGTACAGCACACATTTAAAATAATTTTTGAACCTATTTCTTGTTCGGGTGGATCTAAGGTTAGGCAAGGGGCAATATAAAGGTTGTATTCGTATTCAGCGACCCCAAAAACCCTAAATTGGACTCGTTTCCGGGTTTTTATTAGCTTTTCGAGTTTTGGACATTTCGTGTTTTTTACCCTTATGGACATTTCGAGGCTTGGACATTTCGTGGCTTGGACATTTCGTGGCTTGGACATTTTGAGGCTTGGACATTTCGTGGCTTGGACATTTCGAGGCTTGGACATTTCGTTGGTCAGCGAATTTTATTTGTGTCGTCGGCATTTGTACATACGTAATATTTTTGAGTCCACCGCACACGACGAACACACACAATCAAATGACCAAATAGGCTTACAACTTTAATAAAATCACACCAAACAAAATTAAGCAAAGTCGGAAGACGAGATGAGAAGCAATCAAATTACAATTAAAACCAAATTTACGGAGGAGACCAAAAGAAGACCAAATTGAGGAGAATAATACACGAATGAATAATGAGAAAGAATAAAAGAGAGTCAAATATCGAAGTCAAAACGCCAAAACAATTAAAAATAGACACAAATTTAAATAATTAACACATCCCCAAACGCTGAGAAGAGGCGTCCCTGCCGTAACAAATAGAAACCCGCGCATTCGACTGTCAAAAGGGGCGTTCGTTTGGGTGTAGAGCTCACTGCCGACGGAAGCCGCGCATGAAACGACGACCACCCGCACCAGAGAAGGAAGAGTTGGAGTTGTAGCCGCGGTAAGGATGCATGCGCATGTAAGGACCGGACACAAGGCGGTCGTCTCGACCCAACCCTGATCGATTAGACAAGGCACGTGATGGAGGTCGGTCGCCTGGACCCAAACCCCCACGTTGGTTTTGGCGGACGACATGAACAGCAGAACGGAGCGAACGAATTCCGAGCTCTTTGTTGCCGGGAAAAGAAGGAATTTGAGATTGGACCCAAACAGCCAAAGTCTTCACGCCCTCCGGTGTCATCCATCCGTCAGCTGCCACGCGCGTCGTGTCAAATGTGTCTCCATGGCGAAAAATCTCCAAAATGCTTCTCCCACTTGGTGTCACGCCCACAAACCACTCCGGGACCAATTGGGCCAAACGAGTGACGAATTCGCCAAATTCGTTGTCCTTTTGTCGAATGTACGGCGGTGGGATCCAAAACACGTGGGCAGTGCAAAAGCGGTTGCACATTTGTTTGAGTCGGGTGCACTGCTCCATAATTTGGTCGACCGTTTCCGATTGATTCAGCGAGTCGCGGCCAACGCAGATCAGAACGGCTTTGACATTGCTTGAAAGAACACACTCATTCAGCGCTCTGATGACCAATGGCAATGGTCCTCGCTCCACGCCAATGAATTGTGTTTTGTCGCGCATTTCCGACAGAAGCTGGTGGCATGACGAATCGCCGACAAGGACACGAGTTTTGTCGACAAATGTGGTGGCATTGTGGACCAATTTTGCGCGCACTTTCTCGAGGACGAGGCCCGTTCGTTCAAAGATCATTGTCCAACCGCTCTTCTCCGATTCAGCCAACTTTTCCAACGCTGGAGGAGGCGCCATCTGAATTGATCCATTTTGTTCCGTTTTTGTCTTCTTGTCAGTGACCATAATTGCCGAAAAGCCCGATTTTTCCAGCACTTCCTTGGCCAAGACACAGTTTTTAGACCATAAGTTCCAAATTTCTTCCACATTATCAATCGTTGGGAAACTTCCGCTCTTCACATTGTCTTTTCTTCCTCCTTCGTACATCACAAGCTCAAATCCTGGATCGGATTTGACCACCAGTTGGACCAAATTTTGAGCTGCCGATGCCGAAACAGCTGAACCCGAACGCAGCAGGAAAACTGAGAGCAGAGCTTGTAGCGGGGTTTGGATGGTCAATTGGCCAGTTTCAGAGGCAGCCTCAAGGACCGGGTCGAGATCCGTGCATCTCATTCTGGTGCACACTTCGTGACCCTTTCCACAACAAATCGATGACCATGAAAGCGCGTAATTGTCCTCTCCGTCCAATTCCATATCGCCGCCTAAAAATTCAATTGTCCCTAATTGAATTATCGATTGTTTGTCAATTCGGCCAATTTCTCCATTATTTCCCCGTTTTTTCGGCTCCTTTTCTGTCAATTCCAAATTAGGTGTAAGCAATGCGTTGAGAACATTTCTATAGACATTTCTTCCTTTTGGGAGGGTCGAAATGTTCGGTAATCCTGGTGGTACTCGGACTAAACGTTCCAAAGGCACTGAAATTGGTTCTGCATTCTTTTTATCGACAGGAACCAATTTTGCTGAGGATTTTGAAATTTCAATTATTTTGTATGGGCCAAAATTGTTCCACATCAGCTTTTTATGCGGTGAACGACTGTTTGAGCCTGGGAATATCACCATACAGTTGTCCCCTTGGCCAAATTTGTTTTCTGTCACATTTGGTCGTTTGTCGTAATACATTTTCGACTTTTCTCGTGAATTTTCTGCAGTTTTTCCGGCAACACTGATGATATCTTTTATGTTTTCGCGGAAAATTTGCAAATACGTTTCTTGATCGATTGTGTAAGCAGGGTTTTTCTGCCAATTTATGTCATGGTCTCCAGGAAAATTGGCGGATTTTCCAAATAGCATTTTGTACGGCGAAAATCCGGTGACCTCAGAGGGTGTAGTGTTGTAGCAAAATGTTATAAACGGAAGTCGCTCATCCCAACTCCAATTTGAGCCAGTTGATCGCCGTAACATGTTCAAAATTGTTTGGTTCGCCCTTTCAGTTACGCCATTTGCTTGAGGGTCGTACCCTGACGTTACTGTCTTTTCAACGCCAAGCATTTTTGTAATTTCTGCCAATGTTTCGTTAACAAATTCGCCTCCTCGGTCGCTGTGGATGCGTTTTGGAGTGCCAAAGATTAGAACAAACTCTTTGACAAATGCACTAGCGACTGTTTCACTGTTTTTATTCGGAATCGGAACAGTGACCAAATATTTGGTGAAGTGGTCGATGATAACGAGGACATAACGATTTTGTGATTCCGATGGTCCGATTGAGAGTATGTCAAGGCAAACAAGTTCCAATGGTTCCGAACTTTTAACAATTTGCATGGGTGGTTCATTCCCTCGAGGTTTGCGAGTATGAGCGCAGATTCTGCAACTCATCACAAATTTAACGCAATCACTCAACATATTTGGCCAAAAATATCTTTCTGAAAGCTGTCTCCATAACTTTTTGCCACTTAAATGCCCTGCACATTTTCCTTCGTGACGTTGGCTTATCAAATCTTTTCTGTATTTTTCAGGCACGAACAGACGAATGGACTCATTTTTCTGATCAGCAAAGTACAACAAACCATCAATCAACGCAAAATTATGAATTTTATCCATTAAACTCTGTGTTTCACGCAAACTTTGCGGCGTGATTTTCCTCTCCAAAAATTCATAAACATTCTTTAGTTCACTGTTTTTCGTCAAATCAACCCATTCAATTCGATTGACGTTCTCCAGCAACGGATGATCTGTTGTCACATTTTGACTTATGGCCAAATTGTTGATAACTGCAATTTCGTCCGGGCTTGCTTCCAACAAACTTTCCACTTTTTCTGTCTTTGTTTGATCACCAGTCCGTGATAGAAGGTCAGCAACAACATTTTGTTTTCCTGGCTGATATTCGACGGTCAGTTGAAATCGGGCATTGATCTCCATCAACCACCGATCAACTCGTGCGTTTCCGGTTTCTTTTTTACTCCGAAACATTGGAACTAATGCTTTGTGGTCTGTGATCACTCGGCACGGAATTCCAGTGATGAACTGTGAAAATTTTCGAGTTCCGAACCTTATTGCTAACGCCTCGAGTTCAGTTGGACAATATTTACTTTCATACTTATTGCATTGGCGAGAAGCAAAGTAAATTGGACGTATGTTTTTTTGATCGTCGCACTGGCAAAGTACTGCAGAAATTCCTATTTTACTGGCATCGGTCAAAATGATGAATCGCCTTAACGGGTTTTCGACGGCTGCTTTGAAGTCAGGAAAATATAAGACAACATCTTCCAACACTTTTCTCTTCAGATCATTGACAATTTGCCGTTCTTTCACATTCATGACAAATGGCGTATTTTCTTTTACCAAATGAAAAAGTGGTGCTGCCAACGAACCAAAACCGTAAATAAACTTTCGGTAATAAGTCATGAAACCAAGGAATGACTGCAATTGTTTTTTGGTTGCAGGAATAGGAAGATCGAGAATTGGGCGAGTTTTATCCGCATCCATTTTTATACCATTTCTGGTCAAAATGTGCCCTAAAAACGGTAATTCTTCTGCAGCAAAATGACACTTTTCGATTTTTAGCTTCAACTCTGCTCTGCCGACGCGTTCAAATACTTCCTTTAAATGTATCAAATGTTCTTCCCAAGTCTCGGATGCAACCAAAATGTCATCGACGTAAATGAAAACGAAATCATTTATCATTCCGTCAAAAAGATTCGTCATAAAACGCTGATAAGTGGCAACTGCATTACACAGACCAAATGGAAGAACAGTGAACTCATGGAGTCCAAATTCTGTGATGAACCCAGTTTTTTGAACTGAATTCTCGTGCATTCTGATTTGCCAGTAACCGGACATAAAATCAAGAGTTGAAAAATAGCGTTTTCCGCTCAAGGCCATTAAAATGTGATCGATGTTTGGAAGTGGAAAGGCGTCCTTTTTAGTTACTGAGTTAATTGCTCTGTAATCGATACAAAATCGTAAGGTTCCATCTCGTTTTGGCACAAGCACAATTGGACTTGCCCACGGTGAATTAGATGGCCGAATGAGTCCTCGACCCAAATAGTCCCTCAACATTTCAGAAACTTTTTCTCGATAAGCATACGGAACTGGCCGCATTCTGCTCCTTATTGGCGTCGCATCTCCGGTATCAATGACATGTTCAACCAAACTCGTCTGAGTTAATTCATGGTCGTGCAAAGCGAAAACATTTTCAAATTGATTGATCAACTGATCCAAATTTTTAATTTGACTTTGTTGAAGGTCCTTGACCCTTGGCAACCAAATATCTCGTATTGCCGCAAATTTTGTCAATTTTTCTTCTTGACGCCCATCACTGACATAAGCAATCAATGGTGAAAGAAGGAAATCTTCCACTTCGGCAAATTCTTCAACAACCTCGGCATTTCCAACACATTCATTCATTTCCATAATCTTTGGAAGTGAAGAAAAATTGGTTACAGGTGCAACAAATTTTCCGTTTTCCGAAACAGCAATTGTTGGTTCAATTCGGATTTCTTTTTCAGTTTCCAAATTTGGAAAAATTGCCACATTCTTTCCTTCCAAACTTATTGGTCCTGACAACTCAACCAAGGTTGTGGCACGAGGCAATAAAGTCGTCCGGTAAATGACGTGCACCGGGTTTTTCTCCTCATTATCAACTTCGGTAAAATTGATCATTTCGTTGTTCAGGCCGTCATAAAGCTTAAAATTCAGACGCGCCAATGCATTCGTGCCAAAAAGGAAGTCATAGCCAAATGATGCGCTTGTCACGTGAAAACGGATCCAAACTTCGTTTCCCTTTCTGACAATTGGGAGAGAAACAACTCCTATGTACTCAACCGCTTTTCCGTTGATGTCCACAACTCGCGTACTCCGTTTGCTTGGACAAAGTTGAACTTTCTCTATACTTTTTTCTGCCGTGATTTTGGAAAAGAATAGGAAGGAGACCAATGAAACTTGGGCACCGCCATCTAACATAGCAGTCCCTGACAGATCACAAACCGAAACTCTTATGACCATTATTCTTCCAACTGAAACCGCATCTGTGTGCTTTTCTGTTTGATCTTTTTCAAATAAATGCTCAACTTCAGCCGTGCTCATTGCAATTCCACCAACTAAATAATTTTGGGTTGGTTGTGGGGTACTTTCTTGTTGCTCGACGAGAAAATTCTGTCGGAGAAAATTTCTCGAATTTGCGTTTGGCTTATACCCTTGGAACTGTTTCTCGTTTCTGTTGACTTCAAATGGCGTTTTATTGGCGCCAGTCCCAGGCGTACTTATATTCGTATTGTAATTTTGAGTGCCTCGGTTACGTTGTGGTTCCGTACATTGCCTGGCAAAATGTCCGAATTTTCCACAATTATAACAACTAGGCCGGTTTTGTTGCTGGTTGTTGGGTTGCGTAAAATTTTCTTGGTGAAAATGTTGCATTGGCCGTTGGTTGTATTGAGGCGCGTGAAAATTGCTGTTAAATCTAGCAAAATTGTTGGGCCTTTGCATTGCGAGCTTTGATGCCTTTTGGGTTGCTTCGGCTCGAGCCGCTAGTGCAACAAATTCGTCGAAAATCATGGATGGTCGACGGGCCAACTCAAGAGTTAATGCTAACTCAGGATTTTGGAGCGCCCTTATGAAGTGTCTAATTGAATAATCATCGTAAAGATGCTCGAGTAGCCCAGGGTAGGCTTTTCTGACCAGTGAAGAAACACGGTCTGCCAAATCGTCAATTCTCTCATTGTTTCGGCGATAGACACCGGACATAAGCTCTTCAAATGCCGACATTTGTCTAGCATCTGTCTCTTCCAGCAGATTTATCATCGCCCTCTTTACGCTGTCATACCGGAATGGGTTGTTTGCAACCGCAACATTGAAGGCGCGTTCGGCACGCCCCAAACATTTTGATCGGAGTGCGCTTAAGCGCTTCGCTTCAGGCCATTCATCGGTTGCGACATCGAAATGCCGAAAAAACGATCGGACGCCATCTGCCCCGGAGCTCCCTTTCAGTTCAGGCAAAGAATTTAATGCCATTGAGTATGAAAAATTGTTCAGGCTATTAATTGCCTGCGCCAAAATCATATCATGCATTTCATTCCTTCGGGTGTCCGGTATGTCGTTCACATACTGATGATTTTGATTTGCGACAGGAAAATGTTGGCTATTTGGGCGCGGGTTTATATTCGGTTCTGCGTTTGGGTTTCGCCCCTCACAACCGTAATTGCGATTTCCGGGTTCAAAATTTTCAACATTACGAACCATTTGCCGGTGTAAATTTTGTTGAGAATTTTCCATTTGTCGCTGCGGATTGT
The DNA here is from genome assembly GCA_023374025.1 of Heterodera schachtii. Lineage (NCBI taxonomy): Eukaryota > Metazoa > Nematoda > Chromadorea > Rhabditida > Heteroderidae > Heterodera > Heterodera schachtii. The sequence goes on from SIJG01000016.1 coordinate 480,314, forward strand.
TATAGCAACGAATGTTGTCTACTTGCGCATTTCGAGCAAGGGGTTCGATTGAACTCGTCGCAACATGAGCTTGGTGGTTAGCCGAAAGGCGCAAAGCTGTCAGTTGGGAGTGGACAGCCATTTGACGTACAAAAACTGGATGAACTCCGTCCACTCGCGGCTGAGTGTATTGTGCATCATTTCGCGCCGCCAAAATTTCATTTTCATGTCGGCGATTTTCCAACAAATTACCAAAATCTCGAATTCCACCACGCAAGGCACTCACTGGCGTTGATTCATGGTCAGGGGGATAAGTAGGAACTAATCCCGCATTGTTCAAATTGCTTACACCCAATTCGAAATTGTTTGACAAAAATCTTTCTCTTGTTTCTCCCAAGCCATTTACTCCCACATTTCTGTTGTTTACACGTAAAATACCCGAATTCACAAGCGGTGCATTCATGGCCATTCGCTGGTTTTGTGCATTCTCGTCTGCCACATTCACCACTGGATTGCTGATGTTCATTGTCATTGCCAAAAGTCTGCTTCTCAAATTCTGCTCGTCGTCAAAGTCTTCGCCGTCTTCTGAAACGCCATCATTACCAACCATTTCTACATGACCCAATTCAGGGCTAAAAGAACGGTTTTGTCCTATGTTCGGGTTAAATTGTGCTGAAATTTGGTTTCCTGCATTATCCAATGCAATTCCAAGGTTAAGGGCGCGCTGGCGCGTTAGCGGTGGCGTTCTCATATTTGCCATTTTTCTTTAACCGTCTTGGTTCGATTTCAATCAATTTTGACAATTCTCAGTCTTTGAGCTGGCGAAATTGGAGAGTAAGAAGCCTCAGTCTTTGAGCAATCTTCAACAAATGTTCAACAATTCAAAAATTTTCGGCAAATTTCTCAGTATTTGAGCAAGTTTATGCAATTTCTCAGTCTTTGAGCAATTTGCAATGCCGTCCACAGCGTTATTCCCGGTCTTCGGGCTCGAACAACGCCGAATTATGAAAGTCGCGGTCGAAAAACCAAAGCCGATTTGATCTCCCAAAATTCAAAACCCAAGAAAAACTGCAGTGAGCTTACCCAAAACGTCAGGAGCGCCACGTAATGTTTTCGAGTCCACCGCACACGACGAACAAACACAATCAAATGACCAAATAGGCTTACAACTTTAATAAAATCACACCAAACAAAATTAAGCAAAGTCGGAAGACGAGATGAGAAGCAATCAAATTACAATTAAAACCAAATTTACGGAGGAGACCAAAAGAAGACAAAATTGAGGAGAATAATACACGAATGAATAATGAGAAAAATAAAAGAGAGTCAAATATCGAAGTCAAAACGCCAAAACAATTAAAAAATAGACACAAATTTAAATAATTAACACAACGGTTCATCGCATCCGCTCTTTTATCCCAAATTTTTATTTTCCTTTGTGTGACTCTCCACTTCTTCGAAACATTTTTCCAAATTAGGACTATTCTTGAAATAATTTTTGGTATTTTTCGAACGGCGGATTTCTTTTAGTGTTTCTTGGAAATTTTTTTTTGACATTCTAAAAATAGGAAACGAATTTGATTAAATTAAAATATAAATGATATAAACATGATACAAAAATTGTGCAAAAAATTATTAATAATATCCAAAGGGCAAAACATTAAAGTGGTCATCAATAATTCCTTTTTTCTGCACCGGTTTATATTCTTTTTGCACATCTTTTGAGAGAACCCGGAAGTCGTTTGTTGGTCCAATCTTCTCAGGGTAGTGAAAAACTTTTTTGACCCCTTTCTTGTAGTCCAGCACCATCTCTTTGAACAATTCATATAAAATCGTTTCTTCTATCCAATGTCATCCCTCGGATCTTTGTTTTGTGCCAAACTACCGCATCCTTCTTTCTTCTGAGTTTTAGGGCATACTGCTTTGGGCCCGCGGACACATACTCCAAAATTTCGCTGTCAGCATACTCTCGAGTCATTTCCCTTAAAACCGCAATTTAAAAGAGTTTAAAAATTATGTTTTCCCCAAAAATTTCCCCTCCACCAACGGGCACCGCCCCTTCCGATGAGTAAAAGCCAGAGAATCTTAATTTAAAATTTTATGGAAATTTGATCCCATCCCAGTGGTCTCCATCTCTTATCACACAAACTTCGTTTCTTCGAACACCTTCCCCTTGAAAATTGGCCTGAGTCCAGTCTTCTAAAAATATGTATCAGTATATTTTTCATGCAAATTTGGTTACCATTTCAAAAGCCACAATGCGAAAAGTGTTAGAGTATTGGGCGTCCCAAAGCTTTTGGACAATTTCAAGGTGTTGGATACCAAAAGTTTTGCCCCTGCCTTTTCCATCAGTTCGATGGCCAATTCCCTTTGTTTCTTCTCCGTTTGCAATAAATAACGGAAAGCCTTCCGAGAAATTCCATGATCGATTAGTTGGTAGTTGCGAGAAAATTCAAGGGCATAAAAAGGCCTAAATACAAAGTAAAAGATTTCAAATTTGTGTGAAAATTAAGGATTTTGAACTCACTAAATTTCCCCTTTGGTGAGTTAAGCCGGCCCGATTCATTGATTTAGGACAAAAGCGAGAAATTTTTTGAAAGTAAAAAGAAAAGGACTGTTGAGTTGAAAACTGCGAGAAAGGTCTTTTGGGTTTTTATTTATTATCAAAAATATTGATCAAAATTTATCAAATTTTAAATATAAATCTATAATTTTATTTAAACTTTATTCATTGGTAGGTTAGGGGGAAAATAAAACTGGGGAATAACAACTTCGAAAAATAAAAAAATTCCAGTTCTTCGGGCCATTGGTATTGATATATGATCTGGGCGAAACAATCTTCTCATCATGGAATAAAACCGACATTTAACAAAGGATGCCAAAACAAAATTTACGCGCAGAAGCCGATGTGTTTTTGGAGGGGGAAGAGCATCAATTATTTCCTTGATCAGTTCGGCGGGGAGCGGGCAGGGCATGGGGCGTAAAATGTTTTTTAAAACGAAGAGAAAAAACCAATTAATTCTTTCGGCAATATCTTACTAATACCAAAATAATGCACATGGAAAAAATCCATAAATAAAAAAAGAAGGAACATTCCAAAAATTTCGTCATTTCTTTTCATTTTTCATAATCCTTGTCTAATGTTAGGTTTAGCATCTAATTTCTTAAAAGTTTGTTAATTATCAAAAAAACTTTATTTAACGGGCTTGAACCCTTATCATTTCAAAAAACAAAACAACAAATTTCATCAAGATAATATCATTCATTGAGGCGGACGTCTTGGGTCTCTTGGTCTCCCTCTCCATTCTCTAAGCCTTCTTATCACTTCCAGCACTCTCGGCGGATTTGGATGGTTTGGCTTAAGAAAAGATGTTTTGGTGCTATGTAACGACAGGGTTTGAAATTACCGGACCGTGCGGCAGCGGGTGGTCGAATTGTGGCACGTCTCTCAGCGGTAACGGTTGTTGCACTGGTTGAATTGGATGAAAAACATCCGGGAATATGATAAACGCAAGCAAAAACAAGACCAATGAACTGGTTGGACCCGAATTGCCTGAAAAATGACTCGCGAAAATGAGAAAAAGCAACCAAAAAGGAGCCCAAATTACCGGAAAATTTAGTTGCCGATGTGCAATTTGCGGCAAAACTCTCAGTGGCATCGGTTGTTGCCCATCATGAATTGGTCCCACACCAATTTCCTGAAAAACAATGCACTCGGGATTTTGAAAAAAAACTGACAAAAAGCGAGCCCACATTACCAGCACATTTGGTGGCGGGTTGGCGAATTGTGGCACGGCTCTCAGCGGCAATGGTTGTTGCATCGGTTGGACCCGAACAGCCTGAAAAAAGCACTCAGAAATTTGAGAAAAAGCAGCGAAAATCGACCCAAAATTACCGGCACATTTTGCGGATGGTAATCGAATTGTGGCAAGTCTCTCAGTGGCAGACGCTGCTGCCCAACATGCATTGGCTGAACACGAACAGCCTGAAAAAAGCACTCGGAAATTTGAGAAAAAGCAACGAAAAGCGAGACCAAAATTACCGGCACATTTGGTGGAGGGTGGTCAATTTGCGGTGGGATTGGCGGAGGTGGCAAGAGAATTTCGTCATCTTCCGATTCGTACCCATCGTCGCCGGGGAACATCTGCCGCCCTAAAATGGAAAAAATCAGACAAGATATTTGTGGAAAACCAACAGTTTTCTTCCTGTGGACGATTTCCTGCAAACGGGATATTTGCAAAATCCAAAAAAACTGAAATTGAAATTACCAACAATGACCGGGATTGGGAAGCTGAGCGATGGTGGACGAGGGGTGGAAGGAGGGGTTGGTTGTTTGGGTCCGTATCGGCCACCCAGAAATTCTTTTCTCCACTTCCTTCAAAAAAAAATCTAAGATAATGGAAGCATAATAAATGCCATTACGAAAGTTCTGCAAGTGAATTTGGGTCGTATGCCCTGTTTGGGTCGAAATGCCCAGTCGTAAATTCCCCATACTCTTTTGAAAGAAACGCGAAAGTGCCGGGGGCAATAAAAGGCATGATGGAAGTGGATGAAAATGGCAACTGGTGAAAAGTGAAATTGGGATGCGTCTCCGCCGTTGACAAATTGAAAACGGACCAAAGTGGCAAATGATGAGAAGTGAACTTGCGAATGGTGCCGCTGCTGACTCCTCCCACTGCCATGCCGTGCCGCGTTGACAGATCAAGATGATCGATGAAAAAATTTGAATATTTGGGGGCAAGCGCCCCGAGGGGCAAAGAGTGCCCCCCTCCCCCCGCCTCACGCGAAATGGAATTGAAATGAAGTCGCGTCGGCGTTCCCTTCCTTTATATGATTGACAGTTCCCGTGTATAAAAACTGCGGTTTGTGTGACGCAAATATTTTTGCATCTCCGCCGCGCTTTAATTTTCTCGACCAAAGAATTTGATTGACAGGTCACGAACATAAAAACTGCGGTAAAGTGGCCGCAATTATTTTTGCGTCTCCGCATGGTTTTAAGTTTTCTCGACCGAGAACTTTGATTGACAGGTCGTGAACATAAAAACTATTTTGACCTTGGAGCGCGGATGGCACCATTTTTTGTGCAAAATGATACGCCGCGCACAAAAATTTCGCAACAAACAAAAATGAAAAAACAATGCGAATAATCTTATCTAATCAAAATAGGCGGGTGGCGAATGGCGGTAGGGGAGGATGAAAGGGAGGGGGGGATTAGGGGTCAAATTTGGGGCGAAATTTGGGACGGAATTTGAAAAGCAGAAAGAAAGGGTGGGGAAAGGCGGAGGGGATGGGGCCAAATTTGGGGCCATTTAATGGGCCATAGACTACTGCGCCATTTAAAAAAAATTTTCTAAGTCGTTATGTAAAGAACCGTCACAATTGGCATTATTTAAAAATTACCAAAATAAACAATTTTTCTTATAACTTTGCTCTAAAGGAATCAACTTTTTAATACTTGATATCATTCAATAGCCCTATTATTCACTATTCGCCTGCAAAATTTAAAAAAATATGTTAACATTCAAAAAACTTATGACCAAAAATATTAGAAAAACAGAGATTTTTGAGTTCCTCTAGCCATAACTTTCTTGAAACTTAGCGAAATTTTTTGAAATTTTGCTTGCTAATAGAAAATACTTAGGCTGTCGAAAGATACCAAGAATTAAAATTTTGGTGGCTTTTCAGCAAAGTTATAAATAATTATTCGTCAAAATTATTCATATTGGTAGGTTTTTAAGTATGCCCTCTCTTTAAGAGGTTTTTAATTAACGACTCCGCACCTATCAGAGATTTTATTTTCACGATTTACGAAACTAAAAACCCTTTCATAGAACAAAAAATTTTCATTTTATTATTGTTTTTTTAATTTAAATTGAGTTTGTTAATATAAAGCCAGTAAGCAAATGCTAAAATGGCATTTTAAATTTACAAAGAATATGTGAAAGTTATTCGCACAAAATCATGATGAATGACTAAGGGAGGGGCGGTTTGTCTCAGTTGGGCCCTAACGGTTGGGCCACAGCAAGTTTTTGGATCATAACTATTTTCTTTGTCAACAAAATCCAACATTGGTGGAATCATTTCGAAAGCTTAACATGTTATAAGCTGTTTATAAGCTATTATTTTGCGATTAGACAATTACCAAAAAAATTATACATGAAAATTGCGAAAAAGTCGAAATATTTGGGTTTTTCTTTAGAACTTTTTCACAACCCAAAAAATCTTTTTTGCTTATTGTAAGGCTAATAGAGCATGTAAAGAGCTTTCGAATATGATAACGTGAGTTCAGTTTTTACATTCCTAATTTTAAATTTATCTTTTTATCTTTTTTACTTTTTTTTATATTTGTTAAGCATAATGTTTAGGGCTTCCTTTTTTAGGCAAATGCCTAAAATTTTTGCGCACTTAATACGCATAGATAAGCATGAAAAACGCATTTTCCGCTTGGTTTGGGGTGTCTACGATGACTTTTATAATGCCTGTTTTTGCCTATTTCGGGATTTTTGTGCCTAAAGTGCCTATTTTAGGATTTTCGAAAAAATCCTAAACAAAAATGCAATAAAAACGAAAAACACACCCCTAAGAAATGACCCAAAAAAATTTTCAGAAAATACACCCCTAAGAATTGAAAAAATTTTCCAAAAATTGGTCCCAAAATTTAATATTTTTCTCTTAATAAAAATTTTTTTTGGTTTAAAATTTGTTCATATTTGAAAAAAACTTTAAAATATTTAATAATTTCATTTACAGTTGAAATATTTAAGTTTAACGTGTATTGTTACCTAAAAAGCCTTAATAAAAAATTTTATTTGCATATTTTAGTGCCTATTTGAGGATTTTTGTGCCTGTTTAATGCCTATTTTGCGATTTTTTTATGCCTTTTTAGCTGCCTATTTCGTGATTTTTTGTGCCTAAAAAAGGAAGCCCTAGTAATTAACTAATAAATAATTGATTCCACGGATGGTTAGGAGACTAACTCTAAAAATCAAAATAGTTTGATATGCAAAAAAAAAAATTAAATAATAAATAAAATAAATAAATAAATGTATTAAATAATTATGATAATTGTTGTTCAATATTGGCTTTATTATTTTATTAACAAATTGAAATTAAATTTTTAAAAAATAAATAAATACAATTGTGGAATCTGCCATTCGTAATTTTAAATTTATCTTTTTTTTTCTCTAGCTTTACGGTTTCAATATTTTTAATTTTGTGCACGTCACCCAATAAGGCAAATGCCAATGAATTGGTGGGTGCCACTCTCTTCCCTAAGAATATGATAAAGAGCATTCCTCTAAGTGTATGATTAAGTGAATTATTTTACATTTATTAATTTTTTTTCTCTAGGCTGAATGACTTCACTATTTTAAATATAAAGCGAATAAAATCATACAAATGCCACTTTATACACGTCGGTAAGTGGGCATTTTGGCACTTTTGTGGATGACATCCATTACGGCACTGGCAATGAATAGGTGGGTACCATTTTCATCCCTATCCATATGAAAAAGTGCATCATTTTTAGATTTCCCAATTTTACATTTTTCCTTTTTTCTCTAGGCTGAATGACTTCACTATTATTTTAAATATAAAGCGAATAAAATCATACAAATGCCACTTTTTACACGTTGAAAAGTGGGCATTTTGGCACTTTCATCCATTAGGGCACTGCCAATGAATAGGCGGGTGCCATTTTCATCCCTATGCATATGATAAAGTGCATTTTTATTTCTATTTTTACATTTTTTCTCTAGCCCTATGATTTCATTATTTTTTTTAATAATAAAGTCAATAATTCAATAAAGGATACGTGGCAAATGCCACTCTCTACATATGGGATGGGCATTTTGGAAATTAAAATTCATGGCATAAAAGGGCACCGAAAAGTCAGAAATAATGCATTCATTCCTCACTTTTTTAAGAATTTAAAAATTATATGTTGTAAATAACAGCCAGAAAACATTCATAATATTTTAAAAAATTTTTGGAAATGATCAAAAGTTTTAAAAACCAAATTTTCTACAACAAATTAAATCTTCTTGAATAAATTGATAATTTTTTAATTTTTGGGTTGTATTTTGAAAATTTTGTTTAATTCTTAGTACGCTTCCTCTATTTTTTTTTTTTGTTTTTCTTCCATGTACTACACTTTAGCGTTTTGAAGATTTTTTATTTTATAAAAAATTTTCATTTTTTCGCGAAATGCATATTATTTATGTCATCTATTTTTAGAAAAATCCCTTCGAAAATATGTAGCATAAGAAAATGTTGTCAAATCCGATGCATCAGGGATATTAAAACTAAGATTTTTCTCGTTTGGGAGCCTGTCATTTCCCAAAAAATTGCGAAATTTCCATTATTTTCGTCTAAAATTTCGGCAATTTGCACGGCATTCCGACCTATCTCTGCGATGCATCACAATATTTTAGCATTATTATCACTTCACTAATTCATAAGAGTCAGATCAGTAGAACATAGAATTTTTCAAAATTCGATATGCCTATTTATTTTTGTGTCACATCTTATACAAAGGTAGCTAGGTCAGAGTTTAGATCTAAAAATTTTGACAAACCTCATTTCAGCCATAAAAAATCATCATTTGCCACTAAAATACCTCAAAAAATCCTCATTTGGAATGAAAAATCCTCATTTTTTAAAATATAAACATTGCAAACAAAATCAATTAAGAGTCATATTTTCGTTTGAAACAATCACGGCGCTATCAGCGCCGCCGAACCCCAATAATTCCTATTTTTTTCTTAAAAAATTGGTAATTTTTGGTAAAAATCTATAACATATCTCATTTAAAACCTCAAAAAAAGAAAAATTCGATTTCTATTGTTTTGATAAATTGACAATCTCTTAATTTTTTGCTTTTAAATTGCTTTTTTGTGGCCCGGTTTTTCCAAAAAACTTCTTGGCATTGGGGGGAGTGGGTCCGGCAGTGCCGATAGGCGCTGCCGGAAAAAATTTGAAATTTTGAGTGATTTGTTAACAGATTTTGTCAAAAAAAAAATGATTTTGACCCCCTCTCTCGAATCCCTGTTTATTTTTCGAAGTTATGTTTTTAACTCGAGATCGGCTCTTCTATTTTTACAAGGGAAAATCCCGAAAAAAGATTTAAGTTTTGCAAAGTTTTGGCGTTATGATTACTAAATTAAAAATAAACTTATTTACACTGGGAGCCCAAAATTGACTTGCCGTGATCAAAAGACCACAAAAATCCTCAAATTTCTCAAAAGACTACAAAAATCAGCAAATCCTCATTTTCCAAAAAAATCCTCTTTGACCCTCTAAAAGACCACAAAATGAGCAAAAATCCTCAGATATCGCATAAATATTTATGCCATATTTTAGCTGTCTAATTCATTTTTACAAATTTGACAACTCAAAGCTTTTAAAAATGCATATTTTATTGGTCCTGCTTCTGTTGCTGATTGTCAGCCCCATTCTGTTCCTCGAAGTTATCGGAGGCGGTTCAGGACGTAAGTAACAATGAACTTTACGTTTTTGGAAATAGTAAGGATTTAAATTCGAAAATTTAAATTTTCGACTTGTTTGTTGAAAATCTGGCCTGAGATTCGGAATTGCGAAATGGATGCCGGATTCGTAATCAGCAACCCTGAAAAGCCTTGGAAAATATGTGTATCTTTCTGAAAAAAATTTTCGAACAAATTGTGGGTGGGGAAAACATACTATTATCATTTTTTGTGGGACTATTTAGCCTAATGCAAAATTAGTATATTCTTTAAGAGGGGCCGTTTCCATATTTCGAATGGAGAAATTAGATTAAAATCATTTTTATTATTACAATTAGTAACTTTAAACCGCCACGAGATCCCTGGCGCAAAAGAAAGAGCGGATATGCTAAATGATGTTTCGGAAGCTTGTGTAAAAAGCTGCAAAGAGGATAAAGATGGAACAAAAATAGAAAGAAGCAATTGCAAAAACATTTATGCTTCTACTGAAAAAGGGAGATTTTATTGTTATTGTAAATGGAATTATAGTGAAAAAACATGCGAGGCTAATTTATCCGAATGCAAGCTGAAAGCGTAATTGGAGAGCCTGTCGTCGGACTGCAGCTACTTGAGCTGCTTAGGAGGGTAAAATTTTCAAAAAAATTTTTTTCCAAAATTTTCAAGGAGTTCAACTTTTGTATGATCCGCTGACATTGTTTCTCATTCTTTATGCATGTAGATGAACTTTAGAATTCGATCATGTTGTCCTTTGTTTTGCATAAAACATTGATGTTGTGATAATTTTTCATTGCCATTTTGACTTTTAGATAGAAAAAAATTCAAAAAATGCCGTTTTGAGCCGAGAAAACCTAACGCCGGGCGGGCACTTTTTTGCTTAACAATATGTAAAACAGACCTGACAGATTTTTACGAGAACCCATTACGCGATTCTGCTGTTTAGGCAATATACGTAAATCACAATTTTAAAAGCTGAGAAAAAGTCTTTTCCACAATTGATAATATAAAAATATTATTGCCAAAATTGATTCAGCGAAAGAATGGCGACAAAATTACGCCGAAATTTAAAGAAATTTTAGTAGCAGTTTCACAAAAAATGTGTGATTAGCAATTGCTACTATTTTGAAAACTTAACTCAGAAAATTCTCAAGTGATGAAGCCTTTTTAAAAAACAATAAAAATTGAAAAACGGATGATTCCATTAAATTGAAAAGAATTAATGTTTTAAATGACTTTATTTTGTGAGATTAATGAGTAGCGGGCCTGATTCTTAAAAATTTCTACTTAAATGTTGACCTAAAAATGCAAAAACAAGCATAAATCCGCATTTTCTGGAAAAAAAACTTTTTTTTTTGCTTTGTTTTTATTCAAATAAAATAAAAAAATTTTGTTATTAAAATTGTTGAACAATTATTACATCGATTTTAATTTATTTTCATTGAAAAAAACAGATTTTCAGAATTTTCGCCCCAATTTGGTGCTTTTTTCGCTCCTATTTACGTCCATAAATTTTTTTAAATTTTTTTGCCCCTAAAAACCCGCGCCATATTAATGAGAAATGCATTATAAATATTTATCAATCAGCAAAATGCTCACTGCTGGAGGGGGGTGTGGGTTCTATTCCCAGCCGAGGCCTAAGATTTTGCCAATTCTTATTAAGAATAAAAACTCATATACCCAGCTCTGACTTATTATGAAATAAGAATTTGAAAAAATTTTCAAAGCAATGCAAACTGCAATTCTCATTTATCATTTCGATAAAATGAAAAAAATCTTAGAAAAATTAAGAAAATTATTTGAATGAAAAACATTCGTTGATATTTGATATCTGTTCTTTTGCTCCGTTCGCCAAATCAATTGTGCCAACTTAATCAATGAATAAATTATTCAAAAAGGGACAAAATGCCAAAATCCTACCATCAGCAGAAGTCCAAATTTAGCCACAAAGTTGGAAGATAAAAGCACCATAAGATTCATTGCTGATAACAGAAGACAATTTCTTACGATTTGACTTGAAAAAGTCACGCGAATTTTGGGCATCCAAATGCAAAAAATAATTCTGAATGGAATAATTAGGGTTATAAATTGTGGATTTTGCATATTTTTCTACGCATATACTATGAAGAAATGGTCTCAAAAATAGCATTTGTAGGTTAAAAATTTTTGATTTGGTAAAGGTTTCCAGTCCCATGTAAATCCATATTTTGGGGCGTTTTCGGGAATAAATCCATATTTCAGCCATTTTTTTGGAAATCTTCATAAGAAAAATAAAACAATGGCGAAAAATAAACTCCTATGGATCGAGTTTTGGATTTTAGAGGATTTATAACTTATAGTTTGGCAGTTTTAATCCATATTTGGCCATTTTTGAGCTTTTTCGTTTCGTCCACATTTAGGGCATTAAAGACTTTTATGTCCCTATTTGAGTTTCATAGTCCATAATTTAAGCGCTATAAATACCAAAAAAAATATTAATAAAATTCAATTAGAATCACTTTCAAATTGTTGAGTCGGAATTGTTCGATCAAAAGGAAACGGTTGATCAGCGGAATTTCCACGCAATTTGCCAAATGCGTTTCACAACGCGACTTCAGCCAGTCCACCTGAAAGAAGTCGGCCAATTTGAGCAGCACCAGCACATTTTCAGCTGAAATGCATAATTTAAAAAAAAAAGAATTTTGTATTTCCTTTTTTCTTACGGTTTGGGAGAATCGGACATTGAAGAGCAACGGGTGAAATTGCCTCTAAAAAATCCATGAACTGCTCCATGTCCACGCCCAAATCATTCAAAGTGATCAGTCGCTGTTGTTTCTCCCGCATTTCCGTGTTGAGCATCAGACGGATCACCGGCGAAACGGACATAAGCCAATGGGCGGACACAGTAAGCTGAGACAATAAATGGGGGTGGGGAAGTACGGTATAATTGTCGGTATTTTAGTAAAGCCCAAAAAAATGGTTGTTGCTTTTTTTAGAAAATTGAATTTCCAAAAAAAACAACAAATTTTAGCATTTAATAAAATAAGGACAAAAAAGACAGATGTTTGTTTTGCAAAAAAAAATAAAAATAGTGTTAATTTATATATTTTCCATTAAAAAATATTTTTTTGCAAATTTTTGCCAAAAATGCTCATTTTTAATGAAAATTTACGAAGGGAAAATGTTTTGCAACAACTAAAAGCCTAAACTGAATAACAACACCTAAACATAATCTTTTAAAAATTAAAAAATTTTGTTGCAAATAATTTTCAAAGCCGTGCCGAAAATTATTTAACTAAATTTTAAAAAGTCACATAAACAAAAGTAGCAAACAATTCAATTAAAAAATGGTGTTTTGATATAGCCCATCATCAATAAAAACAAGTGATTTTTGGCTACGCTTTTTTCTTTCGGCACTTTTAAACTAATTTCGCCCACTGAAGCGTCAAAAATTTTGGTCGAATCCGCAGAGGGATCCGCGGATTCGACTTTGTTTTCTCTATTTTTGCCTGTTTTTCGCCGATTTGTACAGACAATTCATCGTCCGACGAATCAAACGGAGGCAATGGACTTAAGATAAAATAAAATCAAAATATTTCAATAACAAAGTCCAATCAGTTTTAACTTTTTGACGGCCTTTTCGCGCTTTTTGAGAATTCTGATCACAAATGAGTCAAAAGAATAATCGACATTGAATAGTTCCGAACCGCCCGTGTTGAGCATTTTCGTCTAAAATCGTTTTATTGGTCATTAAATGTAGATCATCTGGTCATTCGAAACTTACTTGTTTGATCACTTGTGCCCCGTTATTCCATCCCCACAGAATGATTTGTGCAAATGGCACACCCTCCACGGAAGCATTGCTAATGTCCTTGACAACGAACACACGACTACAAGTGTTTGTATAAAATTCACTAAATAGTAATTAATTGTAAATTAAAAATTTTTCTAATAATTTAAGTGTGATTCGTTTATTCAATAATAAATGCATGTCGTTTATTTTGTAAAAAACATTTAAAATACTGAAATATGTGGAAAACTCTAAAACATGGGCAAATCCTTTCGTTATTTTTGATAAAAGTCGGCATTTTCAAACAAAAATAAAAATAATTCCAAATAAAATAAAAACATAGAGAAAAATATACAAATCCAATTTTAATGGTTGATGTTAGTAAATTAATTATTTAATACTTACAGTGCAGCGAACTGAGTAATTTCGGCAAATTTCACACTGTTATTCTCCCTGTTCATCTTACAATGTTCACAAAGTTTGATGAAATAATTGTGCTGAGGACAATGGTCAACAGATCCCTTGATCTTGAGATCAGAGAATGATTTTTCGTAAACAACAATAAATTTGTCAAAAATGCCCATTATGGAAATGAAAGCTAAAATTATGCAAAAAAAAAAACATATCAAATAAAGAAATGTAAACGAATTCTTGAATTAAAATGCTTAGTAAATAAATTCTAAGCTTAAGCCTAAACCTAGACCAAGCAAGCCTATTAACTCAAATGGTCGAAATTGTTTAAATTTCATTCTGATTTTTAAACAAGTTCTTAAAGATTTCAAAAAAAATTTTTGAAATTTATCCAAATCCCATAAAATATATCTGATTGTTGGCTTGTTTAAAAAAATGAGGCTAAATTCATGGATAAGACTTTACACAACACGAATAAAGATAATTATGACGTTTTTTATGTATATAGTATATGGGAGAAGGAAAGTCGGCGGGTGGGCTGCGTTTTAGTAAACAAAAAGTTTCATAATCAACACATCTGCTGTAAACAAAATGCGGTCATACTGTAAACAAATTTTTTTTTGTTACCCCTCTCCAAAGCCGATCATTTATTAGTAAGTAAGAAGTAACCAATTATAAAATTTATATAAATTTTATATTTTTTAAATAATGAATTATCTCAGTATAAAGAAAGTTTTTTGCGTAAAAATATTCTATAAAATTATATAATTGCCGTAAAGTCGGGCACATCTGTTCACAAAGTCGGTCTCAGACAGATGCCATTTAAAAAGCCTGTCACAGATTAGTTTAAATCCTTTTTGAAAATTCAGTCTTCCCTTCTTTTCGATACGCAAAAAATTGCCCGAAGCAACAAAAACTGGCTTTTGAAGCCTTGTAAGTTTTATGCTAGCCATCGTAAATCGCGAAAATTAAAAATTTAAATAAAAGTCGATCTTGTTCTATCCAATGGTAATATATAGGGATTCCATTTTTATGTAAGAAAAATCGCGAAATATGTATAAAAAATGCTAAAATATGTATGAAATATGTACAAAAACTCCCAAATATGTACGAAAATATGTAAATAAAATTTTTTAAATGGTCATTTTTTCTGGAAAAAATTCTTCGTAAAAAGTGAACTAATCACAAAATGCCATAAAAAGGACCAAAATAGGCTTTTGAATCACATTTTAGTATTTAAAAAATTAATTTTTGATATCTGATTTTTGGAAAAAAAATCTTTCTAAAGGGTGAAATTAGCACAAATTTCCATAAAAATGACCAAAATAGGCTTAGAATAATCACCTTTTCGTATTTTAAAAATTAGATTCCATTTTTGAGAAAAAAAGACTATTTTTGGGGGCACATTTTCAAAGAAAAATTTTAACTTTCCACAAAAAAATTCTATAAATTCTCAAAATATGTACGAAAAATTTCGAAATTTTGGATTTTTGGGGGCATTTAATAAAAATTTCGCTAAGAAATCCTCAAAAATTGCAAAATATGTACGAAAAAATGCGAAAAAGTCCAAAATATGTAAGAAAATATGTACATATGTAATATGTAGAAAAATCCCAAAATATGTATAAATATGTAAATAAAAGTCCCGATTTTTGTTCGCAAACACAAAAAAGAAAGTGTTTTTCCTACTAATTAGGCTATGGAGAATCCAGGAAAAAAATATGTATTTACATAAAAATGGAATCCCTAGTAATATATCTTATATGCATTTTCCGAGTACAGCTCGGAATGTTCGCTTGAAAATAAGCAGTGTAGTGCTGTTGAGGACCAAAAATTTATTCACAAATTTATGGATAGAATAACATGGATTCGCCGGTTGGAATTTCCATTTCCCTCCTGAGAAATTTTAATTTAAAAAAAACTAGGGGCTATTGCTAGAGAATGGAATTCAATTTAATATAAATATTCACACAGTTAATTTATAAAAAGTATCAAATAAATCCATATTCATTTCAGCGCATAAAATTAAATATATAAATTACAAATTTAAATGGAGGAGTAGCAAAGCTTAAAGTGTCACTGATTTTTAAAAAAATATTATTTTTGGGTTTTATTTTCGGTTTTTCTAAAAAAAATCGAAGGGGTTTTCATCAAAAATCAAAGATAAAGTAAAAAAAAATGCATTGTCCTGGGAACCCGATCAGTGGATAATCCCAATCATTGTTTACTTTTTTTTTACCCAATCGAATCCGAATCTTAACAGACATTTTAGTTTCATGGTATACGAAACCCAAAAACCATTTTTGTAGCGAACAAAAAATTTTATTCAGTAACTTTAAATTCGTTAACCGGCTTAAATTTCAAAAAATTTCATATCTTTCAAAAATTATGACCACAAGCAAAGAACATGGGTTACAATTTTTTGATTTGGTGAAGGTTTTTAGTCCATATAAAAGCATTTTTTGGGGTTTTCGAGAATAAATAATATTTGCCATTTTTTGTATTTTTAGAGCATATTTCGGCCATTTTTGGAAATTTTCACAAAAAAACGATAAAAAAGCGAAAATACACCCCCATATGGATCAATTTTTTGGCGAAATCCAAAAAAATACTCCTTTAAAATTTTGCGCCTTTTGTAAGACTTTTTGAAAATTTATGTAAAAAAAGTAATTGATTGTTCTAGCATATGTGTATTAAAAATTTAAAAAATTTTGAAATTTCAATATAAATTTGGAAACCAAAATTTTTTGCACTTGTCTAAAAAATAGAGTCCGGCGGGATCGGGACTCCCGCGGGATTTTACGGGATTCCCGCTCCCGACTGCCGCTTTTTTCGGTGAACGGGATTTTTACGGGGTTCCCGTTCTGGACTCCCGTCCCGGAAAATTTTGAACTACCGATCCCGCTCCCGCTCCCGGAAATTTTTACCCAAAAACGGGAGTAAAAATGCACTGGTAAGAATTGAGTTTTTTGGTAAAAATAATGATTTTTCATTGAAAATCTGTTAAATATATAGCCAAAATTTCAAAAAAAATTTTCCCGGCGGCGCCTATCGGCACCGCCGGAATCTTAAAATCCTTAATTTTCTTAAAAAAATGCCTCTAATTTTCAAAAATTTGCTATTTTTGGACATAATCTGACAATGTATTGTATTTTAAATATTCAATTTTTTTTCCCCCTGCGGCGCCTATCGGCACCGCCGGCCTCCCTTTTCCACCCTGGTCACCACCAAAAAGTTTTTTCAAAAATAAGCCGCAAAAAATTGTTAAAATTAATAAAGGGAGTCAACAAATAAATTATTAAAAATTATTTGAAGAAATTTGAAAAAATTAGTGATTTTCGACCCATAAATATGATTTTTTAATTTCAAATTCTGCTTACTAATTTTTCTGTCTATTTTTTCTTTAATAAAAGGATTTTCCTTCAAATTTGTGCATTAAAAATATTTTTGTTAGTTTTTAATTAAATTTTCGAATTACTCCCGCTCCCGCCCGGGAATCCCGTAAAATTTCTGCGGGATTTTAACGGGAGCGGGATTTTCACGGGATTCCCGATCCCGCTCCCGCTCCCGGAAAATTTTTTTTTTACCGGACTCTACTAAAAACACTGCTTAGCAATTGTTTTGGTGGTTCTAAAATCAATTCTGAATTTTACACAATTTTTGTACATTTTTTGAGGGTTAAAAGTAATTGTTAGAATTTTTTAAGGCATATTTTAGTGTATAATTTGGCTTTTTTTTTCAAATTTTTAAATTTTAACAAAGAAACGAAAATAAGATATGCTAATTGCTCAGAAACGAAAATTTATTGTCCCAAAAAAAATAAAAAAATCAAACAAATTCAAATTTTAATGAACGATGGAAATTAATTGTAAAATTCAAATGCAAATGACATTTTATGATGGAAGGGGCATTTTGCCAATAATTTTGTGCAAATCATGTTACACAGCACATGAGCGTGAATGTGTTGTGGGTGCAACCTATGATAAAGTGAATTATTTTTTACATTTCCAAATTTTACATTTTCCCTTTTTTCTCTAGCGCTATCATTTCAATATTTTTTAATAATAAGTTAATAATTGGCAAATGCCACTTTTTTTTTACATGGAATAGGATTTGGGCAATTAACACGGCAAAAAAGGGGACCGAAAAGTCATAAATAATGCATTCATTCCTCACTTTTTTAAGAAATATTAAAAATTTATTATGTTGTAAATAGCCTGAAAACATTCCAGTTTTTCAATTGTAAGCGAAATTTTCGAAAATTCAAAAAAAAAAAAATCTTGAAAAAGAGCAAAATTAATAATTTGTTGAAACTTTTTTTAACCTATGGGTTGTATTTTTTGAAAATTTTAGATTACTTCTTAGGGACGCTTTCTCTATTTTTTTTGTTTTGTTTTCCTTGCAAATACTATATTTGTCGTTTTTTGAAAAATTTTTTTTATTTTTATTTTATAAAATTTTCATTTTTTCGTTCGGTGACTGTCTATATCATTTGCATCACCTATTTTGAGAGAATTTCCTTCAAAAACTATATAGCATAAGAATATTTTTTCAAATCCGATGCATCAAGGATAGTTTAAAATTAAGAATTTTTTCTCGTTTTCACCGATTACAAACGAGTCATATCAGTAGGGTTCGGAATTATATGGAAACCAATATTTTTTCCTTGAATGTGGGAGGCCTGAAACGCATGAAAAACACAATAATGAATGTATTCCATCAAATATTTATGCCCCCATATTTTTAGTTTTATGAGCTAATTTTTATCATATTTAATTATTTTAATTAATTTTTTCAAAGCTTTTAAAATGGGTATTTTGTTCGTCGTGCTTCTGTTGCTAATTGTCAGCCCAATTCTGTTCGACGAAGTAATTGGAGGCTGTACGGGATGTAAGTTAACAAATTTCTTGAAACATTTTCTTAATTACTAGGGACTTCATTTTTAGGCACAAAAAATCGCGAAATAGGTACCTAAAAAGTAGAAAAAGAAATCGCAAATTAGGCATTAAATATGCACAAAAATAGGCAAATAAAATTTTTTTATTTAAAGTTTTTTAGGTAACAAAACACATAAAATTTCAATTGTAAATGAATTTATTAAATATGATGGATAAATTTTTTAAATCAAAAATTTTTATTAAGAAAAAAATATTAAATTTTGGGGATAAATTTTTGGAAAATTTTCCAATTCTTAGGGTTGTATTTCCTGCAAATTTTCGGTCCATTTCTCAGGGCTGTTTTTTTCGTTTTATTGCATTTTTGTTAAGGATTTTTTTTGATAGACACTCCAAACTAAGCGGAAAACATGTTTTTCTGATTATCTATGCGTATTAAGTGCGCAGAAATTTTAGGCATTTGCCTAAAAATCGTATCCCTATTAAAAAAATAGTTTTTATATGGATTTATTTAATATTTCTAATGGGGCAATTAGACGTAAATTATATATATTATTTTTTTTATTCAATTAGCAACTTTAAACCACGACGATGTCATTAGCGAAAACAACAGCGCGAACAAGCAAAATGCTGTGAATGGTGATTTTGTTACTAAAAAATGCTCAAAAATATGCAAAAAAATAAAGAAACTAAAACGATGCGATAGTCACATTGATACTTCTGAGACAAAATGGACCAATGGCGATTACAAATATAAGAAGAAATCATAATTGAAAAGCCTGTTGGACTTCAGACAGTTTGACTATTTATAGTTGCAGAGAGGGGGTCAAAAAAATAGAAAAAATCCACATTTTCTTTTCCTATTTCAGGAATTTTTCAATTATTTTTTTATTATATTTTTTTGAAAATTTGCGCAAGATTTTCATACAAAAATTCATTTTTAAAATTTCTAAGAAAAATCATGATTTTTTTCATTTTTAAATTCAAATGTCCAAGTGTCTGCATTATGCCAAAGAATGTCAACTTTTATACGATTTGATCAGCCTTGACATTGCTTCTCATCATTATTTATCCATGTTGATGAACTGTAGAATTTCTGTTTTGTTGTCCTTTGTTTTCCATAAAAGATGCTGTTTGTGATATTTTTCATAGTAAATTTGACTGATTAATTAATTTAGTAAGAAAATTTTAAAAAAATGCTAACTTTAGACTCGGGAAAAATTAGAGCCGGACAATGGTGCTTTAAGATTCTGTAAAAACCTATAGGCACGAAATCATGTCAAAAGTTTGTTTCAAATTTTAAAATAAGTTTCTCCCTCAAAAATTTTTAATTTTATAACAACTACGTTTATTTTCTTTAACATAAAAATGAGAAAATTTATAAATTATTTTCTCTCACTAAATCTTTCGAAACATTTTTCAACTAAAAAGCAATGAAAAACTAATCATTTTTTCATTGTTTCTCATGTTGTGGAAAATCAGCGGCCAATTCATGGCAAAAAGTGACATTTCTGACCAACTCTAATGCAAACATTAATTAAAAGCCGGGGAAAAAAATAATGAATTTTGGCTATTATTTTTTTACATAATTATTTAGCAACTTCAAATTAAGGGTCCGCGACAAAAAAAACGAGTAAGAAAGCAAATTGAATGGTGGGTAATCATTAGAGACCGACTAAAAAGGCACCAAAAATCGCGAAAAAGGCACTATAAAATGCACGAAAAAATTGAAAAAAATCATGAAAAGGCACGAAAACCCCGAAAAAGGCATGAAAAAAGGCATTTAAAAATTTTTTATTAAGGATTTTTAGGGGGCAAAATACGTAAAATTAAACAAATAGCTTAATTTTGATCATTTAAATGATTAATAAATATTTTATAATGTTTTTCGAATAGGAAAATTTTAAAACCTAAAATTTTTTCTCAAGAAAAAAATGAAATTTTGGCGATCAATTTTTGAGAAAATTTTTTAATTCTTAGGGATATATTTTCTGAAAATTTTTCAATTCTTAGGGGGGGGGTATCTGAAAAATTTTCAAGTCATTTCTTAGGGGTATATTTCCCGGTTTTATTGCATTTTTTATTGAAATTTTCGGAAAAAAACGCCAAAAAAGGCATCAAAATGGAAAAATGCCAAAAAAGGCATTTAATGCACAAAAATCCCGAAAAAGGCAAAAAAAAAAAACGCATAATAAAAGTCAACGTAGAAGCCTCAACCCAAGTGGAAAATGCGTTATTTATGCTTAATATACCGAAACTAGTGCGCAGAAAAAAAAGGCATATGCTTCAAAAATCGGTCTCTAGTAATCATTTGATTTGAAAGTCAATATTGGTCAATAAATAAAAAATATTTTTGGGGCTTTTCGAGTAAACATTTATTCAATATTTAAATAGGAATTGGTCAAAATAGTTGACAGATTCGTGATCAGGGACCCCAAAAATCCATGACCATACATTAAAAAATTTCGCCCTCCCCTTTTTTGTTTTTACTTTTTGATAAAATTCAAAATAGTACACTTTGCAAGTAGCGCTCATTTGCGCCAATGTCCAAAAGCGGGTTGAAAGTACGTTTTTTTCAATTCCTGATAGCCTAAACAGCATTTTATAAGTGATGGAAAGTGAGTGTCTCTACTAATTTGACTGGTTAGTAATTTTTTGAAAAAATCATCAATTATTCTATCAGGGCTTGAAAAAAATCTTAGTTTGAATCCGATTTTGGACATAGACCGCAAATATCTGAGGCGCAGATGTCTGCTGGACACGACTTACTTTGATATTCGCACAAAAAATCCGACCCGTTGTAAATCTGCATAATTAACATTTTCCATTTTCGTTAACTTATTATTAGGGCTGGGATTTTAAGTCAAATCACTTCTTTTTTTGCTGACTTTAAATGGCCTTAAATGACTTAAAAAGTGTTCTAAACTTGGTCTGAAGCCTCTAACATGCACTTCTTTGTGACTGTTTTACAATTTTTGGGATTTTTATGACTTTTTTGAGTTTTTGCGATTTTTTTCGTGATTTTTTTAGTTTTTGAGGCAAAATTTGAATTTTAGCGAAGAAATTGCCGAAAAATACAAAGAAAATTCCGGAAAATAAAATTTCGATCGATAAAAAGGCAATGAAATTGGATGAATTTTTTTCTTAATTGTTGGAAGAATCTTTTTTTTATGCCTATTTTATGTATCTATTTATAAAATTAAGTGCCTAAAAATACGATCAAAATGTTATTCTATAAATTATTAAAATGGGATTTTTTTAACTTTCGCCTAATTTTTCAGGACTTTTGCATTTTTCGTGCTTTTTTTTTAATTTTTTTGTGACTTTTTGGCTATTTTTTCAGGACTTTTTTCATTTTCCTTGGCTTTTTTGCGTTTTTTATGACTTTTTTTTTGTGACTTTTGGCGATTTTTTATGACTTTTTTAGTCGACTTTTTGAAGATTTTTAGTGATTTAAATTCCCAGCTCTACTTATTAATAGGATGGGTTATAAGTTGTATGCACTAAAAATGCCAAAAATGCCCTAAAAATCATAAAAAGGCCTAAATATGCACTAAAATATGCCTTAAAAACTACCAAAATGACTTTGAATCTTTAAAAAATGCCAAAAATTGTGTAAAAAATTCAGAATTAACTTTAAAACACCAAAACGAGGGCTAAGGAGCGTTTTTAGATAATTGAAAAAAAATTTGATTTTGAAATTTTTTTTATGCAATTTCGAATTTTTTAAAAATTTTAATTTTATGCTAAAACAAACTTTAAATTTTTTATATGTGGATAAATTTTTTGAAAGGTTTCTCACAAAATCTTCAAAATTTTTCGGTTTTTAAGGGTGAATTTTTTAAAAATTCCCAAAAAGTCGATCCTTAGGGGTGTATTTTCGCTTTTCTCGCATTTTTCTCGTGAAAATTTCCAAAAAATGGCTGAAATATGCTTTAAAAATGCAAAAATGGCGTAATTTGGATTTATTCTCGAAAACCTCCCAATTTTATCTTTTCCTTTTTTTCTCTAGACTGAGTTACTTCAGTGGCTTCAATAATAAAGCCAATAATTTAATATTCTTTTTGCCTCTAGGCTGTTTGGTGTCAAAAATTTATGCCAATGAATAAGTGGGTGCGTCACATTCTTCTCTAAGCATGTGATAAAATGAATTATTTTACATTTTTCCATTTTTCTCTAGCGCTATGAATCACGGCATAAAAGCGCACAGAAAATCCTGAAATAATGCATTCATTCCTCACTTCATTAATAAATCTTAAAAATTATTAGTTTTAAATAGCTTAAAAACATTATTGTTTCAATTTTAAATGAAATATTTAAAAATTCAAAAAAAATTCTTGGAAATAAGAAAAATTTTAACCAAAAGATTTTTTATTAATTTTTCGGTTGTTTTTTTTAATTTTTTGGTTTTTTTTTTTTAAATTTTTAGGTTGAATGTCACTTTTCTCAAGGGCAATGATCATTTTTTATTTTTATTTTTCTTTTTTTGAAATATTTAATAAAAAAATTGACCACCCTCACTTTTTTAGACCATAGCTTTTTTCTTACTGGGCAAATCCAAACATTCTTGGTATCATTCGAAAGCTTAAAGTTTAGGGAATTTATAAATACAAGAAAAGAACAAATATTTGTATTAAGAAAAAAAATTGCAATGAGAAAACCCGAGATTCATAACTTTTCGCGTATATTCAAGTATAATTTTTTGTCTGTTGCCTTTATCCCAGAGTTTTTAAAAACTTCCCCAGACTTTAAGCTTTCGATTGATACCAAGAATGTATGGATTGATCAAGTAAAAAAAAGTTATGATCTAAAAAATTTAGGATGGCCACTCATTGGACGCGTGAACTGGAACAGAGCTGACATCATAATTATTTTGTAATCCATTGTCACAATCACCACCCCCCCCCCCTAATCACATGTGACATAACCAATTGTTGCCTTGGGGGCGGTCCCTTTAATCCAACACTTTCCCCCTTCCCCACTCTTCACCACGATCAGTCTCTGTCCGGACTGCGAATCGGGAAGAGGCGGTCGGTCCATCCAATTGTATACTACTCTTGAATAAATGATTGTTAACAACACTGCTACCAATTTGGGAATGTTAATGGACCCGCCTGAACCTACAGTATTCAGAGTCATTTATTTTATTTTTTCAAACCTTTTATAATGCGTATTTTATTGGTCCTGCTTCTATTGCTAATTGTCAGCCCAATTCTGTTTGTCGAAGTTTTTGTGGCAGTGTGGGATGTAAGTTATCAATATTTCTTGAAGCTTTTTCTTAAATACATAATTTTTATGGGGCTAATTATTCGAACATATTATTTTAATACGGATTTGTTTTAAATTTTAATGGGGAAATTAGAAGTAAATTAATTGTTTTTTATTCAATTAGCAACTTTAAACCACGACGATGTCATTAGCGAAAACGACAGCGTGAACGATTTAAATGATGTGAACGATATTGTTACGGAAAAATGCTCAAAAATATGCGAAAAAAGCCAACAAAAACAATGCAATCGTAATATTGATACTTCTGTGAGAAAATGGACCATTAGTTGTTCCTGTAAGTGGAGAAAAGGAAAATGCGAGGCTGACTTAAGCGATTGCGCATACAAGCAGAAGCGGCGTAATTGAAAAGCCTGACGGACTTCAGACACTGGACTATTTAGGGGACCGGGAGGGGGTCATTTCGGCAATTCGTACAATGGAAGTAGAAAATTCAAAAAAAAAAACCGAAAAAATCCACCTTTTCTTTCCCTATTTTCAGAAATTTTTCAAATTTTTTAAAATTTTTTTTTGAAAAATTTTCATTATTTTCATACAAAAATTCTTTTGATAATTGAAAATTCTTAAGGAAATCTTGAGTTTTTTTCGGTTTTTTAAATCACTCAAATGTCCAAATGTCGGCATTATGCCAAAGAATGGCAACTTTTGTACGATCCGCTGAAATTATTTCTCATCATTCTTTATCCATGTTTATGAACTGTAGCATTCGATTATGTTGTACATTGTTTTGCATAAAAATTGATGTGTTATATTTTTTTCATTTTCAATTTGACTGATTAATTAATTTAGTAAGAAAAATTTAAAGAAAATGCCAATTTAAGACCCGAGAAAATTTAGAGCCCATAAATAGTGCTTAAGATTTTGTAAAAAATTTAAAGGCTCGAAATTATGTGGAAAGATTGTTTTTGAATTTTGAAAAAAATAGGTTTCTCTCTCAAAATTTTATTTTAGAACTTAATTACTAGGATTGAGATTTTTATGTGTTAAATATCTTGAAATATGTAATAAAATATGTGCTAAAATCCAAAAATTGCGAAAATATGTGCTTAAAATTGGTAAAATAAGTGTGTTTATGCATAAAAATCCAAGAAAATCTTATCCTTTATCATTTTGACTCGCACAATTGCAAATCAAGTACATTTCGAGGTGTTCAATGTTAAAATTGGTCTTTTTTTCTAATAAAATTGTTTTATAAATAAAAGTTCCCAGCAGCAGGGAACTTCAAAATCCAATGACGAATAAGAATTCAATTTTGCTACTTTCATCATTCGAAATAAATAAAGCAAGAAATTACAAGAAAGTTGATTTTTAGGGAGGGTGTATTTTTCAATTTTCTATCATTTTTCTTACAAATTTTTCTCAAAAAATGCTAAAATATGTGCAAAATTTATGCCAAACCGCGGAATATGTGCGATAAGTTAATAATGCTTTTTTCATTTACATAAAATCGAGAAAATTTGAACTGAAAGCCATCAATTCTTCAATAAGAGATTATTTACGCTGTTTTCAAACCAAAGATGCTAAATTCGAGAATTTGGACTTTCTGCGTTTTGTTCGAGTTCGGATCAGGTGTTTGTAATTGGCCAAAATGGGTAGCCGATTCGTGACGAATGACCCCGAAAACCCAAGAAACTTGTTTTATGACATTAAAATGTTCCAATTGAAGTTACATGTAAATAAGAGATGGGCCAAATCGAAAAATAAAATGCGAAACGCGAAAAGCGAAATTTGTGAGAGCAAAAAATGCGAAATCAAAATAAATACGAAACCCCAAAAACGCGAAATTGCGAAAGCGAAATATTTTCTACAAGTTTTTTAATAGTCAAAATAACGAAATTTGTGAGAGCAAAAAATGCGAAATCAAAATAAATACGAAACCCCAAAAACGCGAAATTGCGAAATGCGAAAGCGAAATGTTTTCTACAAGTTTTTTAATAGTCAAAATAACAGCCTAAAACCAGGGCTGCCAACTGAAAATTTTCAAAAACAGCATTAGGGGTCAAATCTAAAAAATCAATAAAAAGATTTTTTGCGTCGCTCTTTTTCCAAAAAACTTTTGGGAAGAGGGGGCTGGCGGCGCCGGGAAAAATTTTTGAAAATTTTAGTGAAATTTGTTTCAGATTTTCATCAAAAAATTACCAAATTTTGGATTTTGGTCCATTTTAAGGAAAACAATAGGAGTTTCATTTTTCCAATAATTTTGTGTAAGTCATGAGACAAAGCACATGCCAAAGAATGAGTTGGTGCCACAATGCAAATGATAAAGTGAATTATTTTACATTTCCAAATTTTACATTTTCCTTTTTTTTCTCTAGGATGAATGCCTAAACTATTTTAAATAATAAAGCGAATAAAATGATACAAATGCCACTTTATACCTTGGTGAGTGCCAATTTTGCACATGTCATGCAACATGGAAAGTGCCAATGAGTGGGTGGGTGGTGCCACCTTCTTCCCTAAGCATGATATTCAAATTTACATTTTCCCTTTTTTCTCTAGCGCTATCATTTCAATATTTTTTAATAATAAAGTTAAGATGAATGAATGAAAGACTAAGGGAGCGGAGCTCTTTCTTAAGGTTCCTAAATTTTTCGTTTTTATAACATATTTCGGCCATTTTGGAAATTTTCACAAAAAAGATGATAAAAAAAGCGAAAAATACACCCCCATATGGATCAATTTTTTGGTAAATCCAAAAAAATACTCCTTTAAATCGAAAAATTTTGTGTTAGGACTTTTGAAAAAATTTGTTTATGTAAAAAATGTAATTGTTTCAGCATACATTAAAAATTTAAAAAATTTAAATTACAAATATAAATTTGAAAACCAAAATTTCTTGCAATTGTCTAAAAACGCTGCTTAGTCATTGTTTTTAGTTTATATTTGGGCATTTTTCGGGTTTGAGGGCATATTTAGGGGCTTTTTAGTGCCTCAGTTTCGCTCTTTGCTTGTGCCGGAATCATAGCGCCATTTTAATTCAGGTCATTCAACAATAATCATTTTCCCAAATTTTTTTCAAATTTTTAAATTTTAACAAAGAAACGAAAATTTATAAAGTCCCAAAAAAAATATCAAAAATCAAACAAATCCAATTTTTTATGAACGATGGAAATTAATTATGAAATTCAAATGCAAATGACATTTTATTATGGAATGGGCATTTTGCCAATAATTTTTGCAAATCAAATCATACTATACAGCACATGAGCGTGAATGTGTTGTGGGCGGTCTACCTCAGTTCGGCCCCGGCACGGTTCGGCCCCAGCATGTTTTTGCACTATAACTTTTTTCTTTGCCAACCAAATTCAACATTGTTGGTATCATTCAAGAGCTCTTCAGATGCTCTATTAGCCTGCAAAATTTCAAAAAAATTCATCAATTTTGAACAAATTTATGGCCAAAAAAGTTGGAAAATTTGGTTTTTTGAATTATTCAGGCCATAACTTTTTTGAAGCTCAACGAAATTTTTCAGAATTTTGCAAGCTAATAGAGGACACTTAGGGCTTTCGAATGATACCAAAATTTTGGATTTGGTTGACAAAGAAAAAAGCTATATAGCTAAAAAACCGCTGGGGCCGAACCGTGCCGGGGCCGAACTGAGCCGGTCCGGTTGTGGGTGCAACCTATGATAAAGTGAATTATTTTTTTACATTTCCAAATTTTACATTTTCCTTTTTTTTTCTCTAGGATGAATGCCTAAACTATTTTAAATAATAAAGCGAATAAAATGATACAAATGCCACTTTATACCTTGGTGAGTGCCAATTTTGCACATGTCATGCAACATGGAAAGTGCCAATGAGTGGGTGGGTGGTGCCACCTTCTTCCCTAAGCATGATATTCAAATTTACATTTTCCCTTTTTTCTCTAGCGCTATCATTTCAATATTTTTTAATAATAAAGTTAATAATTTAATAAATGAAATGTGGCAAATGCCACTTTTATTTTTACATGGAATAGGCATTTTGGCAATTCAAATTCACGGCATAAAAGGGACAGAAACGTCATAAATGATGCATTCATTCCTCACTTTTTTAAGAAATCTTAAAAATTTATTATGTTGTAAATAGCCTGAAAACATTCCAGTTTTTCAATTGTAAGCGAAATTTTCGAAAATTCAAAAAAAAAAATCTTGAAAAAGAGCAAAATTAATAATTTGTTGAAACTTTTTTTAACCTATGGGTTGTATTTTTTAAAATTAGATTACTTCTTAGGGACGCTTTCTCTGTTTTTTTTTTGTTTGTTTTCCTTGCAAATACTATATTTGTCGTTTTTTGAAAAATTTTTTTTATTTTTATTATAAAATTTTCATTTTTTCGTTCGGTGACTGTCTATATCATTTGCATCACCTATTTTGAGAGAATTTCCTTCAAAAATATATAGCATAAGAATATTTTTTCAAATCCGATGCATCAAGGATAGTTTAAAATTAAGAATTTTTTCTCGTTTTCACCGATTACAAACGAGTCATATCAGTAGGCTTCGGAATTATATGGAAACCCATATTTTTCCTTGAATGTGGGAGGCCTGAAACGCATGAAAAACACAATAATGAATGTATTCCATCAAATATTTATGCCCCCATATTTTTAGTTTTATGAGCTAATTTTTATCATATTTAATAATTTTAATTATTTTTTTTCAAAGCTTTTAAAATGGGTATTTTGTTCGTCGTGCTTCTGTTGCTGATTGTCAGCCCAATTCTGTTCGACGAAGTAATTGGAGGCTGTACGGGATGTAAGTTAACAAATTTCTTGAAACATTTTCTTAATTACTAGGGACTTCATTTTTAGGCACAAAAAATCGCGAAATAGGTACCTAAAAAGTAGAAAAAGAAATCGCAAATTAGGCATTAAATATGCACAAAAATAGGCAAATAAAATTTTTTTATTTAAAGTTTTTTAGGTAACAAAACACATAAAATTTCAATTGTAAATGAATTTATTAAATATGATGGATAAATTTTTTAAATCAAAAATTTTTATTAAGAAAAAAATATTAAATTTTGGGGATAAATTTTTGGAAAATTTTTTTTATATGGATTTATTTAATATTTCTAATGGGGCAATTAAACGTAAATTATATATATTATTTTTTTTATTCAATTAGCAACTTTAAACCACGACGATGTCATTAGCGAAAACAACAGCTCGAACAAGCAAAATGCTGTGAATGGTGATTTTGTTACGAAAAAATGCTCAAAAAGATGCACAAAAATAAAGAAACTAAAACGATGCGATAGTCACATTGATACTTCTGAGAGAAAATGGACCATTGGCGATTACAAATATAAGAAGAAAACGTAATTGAAAAGTATGTTGGATTTCAGACAGTTTGACTATTTATAGTTGCAGAGAGGGGGTCAAAAGATAGAAAAAATCCACATTTTCTTTTCCTATTTTCAGGAATTTTTCAAGTATTTTTTTATTATTTTATTTTTTTGAAAATTTGCGCAAGATTTTCATACAAAAATTGATTTTGATAATTGATAATTCTTAAGGAAAATCTTGTTTTTTTTCAGTTTTTTTAAATTCACTCAAATGTCCAAATGTCTGCATTATGCCAAAGAATGGCAACTTTTGTACGATTTGATCAGCCTTGACATTGCTTCTCATCATTATTTATCCATGTTGATGAACTGTAGAATTCGATTATGTTGTCCTTTGTTTTGTATAAAACATTGATGTGTTATATTTTTCATCGTAAATTTGACTGATTAATTAATTTAGTAAGAAAATTTTAAAAAATGCTAACTTTAGACTCGGGAAAAATTAGAGCCGGACAATAGTGCTTTCAGACCTATAGGCACGAAATCATGTCAAAAGTCTTTTTCAAATTTTAAAATATGTTTCTCCCTCAAAGTTTTTTAATTTTCGAACTTAACTACGGGCAAAAAAGTGACATTTCTGACCAACACTAATGCAAACATCATTAAAAGCCGGGGAAAAAACAATGAATTTTGGCTATTATTTTTTTACATAACTTATTTAGCAATGTCCAATTTTACTTTATGGTCTGCGGCCTATTGACGCTTCAGAGCCATTTACGCCTTCTTTTCAATATTCGTATGTAAAAACGACTATCTCTTTTTTTCGGGACAGTTTTTTGAAAATTTTATCGGGAAGAGATTTTGTGACAAGGAATATAACAAACATTCGAGGCTTCTGACAGTTCCTTTATATAATGCGTATATAATTTAGGCTATTTGATTTTGTCGGCAAATTCCGAAATTAGCTTGGGAATGGGCCCTTTTGAGGCCAACCTTTTTTATGAATGTTGTCCAATTTTACTTT